>JAHLJT010009436.1:129968959-130537976 GCA_031308135.1 Acheta domesticus | reverse complement strand
GGGAGGGACAACGCGTCGCCTCTTTCGCGGCCAACAGGAACTGGCTCGGAACACTGCGGCAGGCAGGACGAGAGGCGCTGATAATAACAGCGGGCCTGTTAGGCGGGTAATCGAATGAATGGTAATAGAATATTGCAGATCCAGTTAAGAAGACACTCAATGGTCATCTAAAGGTGTGCCAGTGCGTACACAGCCACACGCGCGTACGCGGGTCGTGCTTGTGTATGTGTGTCTATGCGCGCAAGCCAGAGAAATACACAGATTCATCGAAAGGTAGAAACATATGAATACACCAACTTATGCACGAGACGAGACAGGTAGCGTGACGAGTGTGATAGAACAAAAGTAATTTATAAAACAGTGCACGGTGTACGTTTTAAACCTAAAGGTGTGAGAGTAGGAAATATTGAAAATAACATAAGATGGTATGTTGTGGCTGAGGAAGGAAGGAAAAGGGGTAGCCGTCACAAATAAATGGACCCGCTGGATGTTATAACTTGTTATTTTCTGGGTCGAGCATGTCTGCTGTCAACAGTAATATCAAATTACGTGCGCAGGGGTTTTGTTCAATAAAACATCAACAGGCAATATTTATTTCGAGCATGAGCAATAAAGATGGCGGAAGAATGACCAAGACCAACCACTACATCGAAACCAATAAGAGGGATGCGAACTTGATCACTACCTACTGAAACTTCCCAATGAATATATCAATTCCATCCATTTCTTCAACAAATAACACAGAAAACAACAAAACTTTACGATAAATTTCTATTCTATTTCGTCGTTTCTTATGAAAATATACGTTCAACCGTGTGGTTTACTTATGAACGATACTGCTTAAAAATGTGGCACAAACATTACGGTGTTTTTACATACTGGCATTAGCCGCATTAGTTTGTTTCGATGTGAGAGAATTATCGTCTTTAATTAGCATATGAAAAAAAAAGTTAAAACAATAGCACAGGGTGCGTAAAATGAAAGATTACAGAACATTACATAGATAAGTCACGGTTCAAACACAACCACAGTCAATAACCGAAGATCAAGTATGTTCAACTATAAGAGAATTTCTGGTTGTACCTTCGTAAGCCACCCCTCTCTATTCAACGTGCAGCTAGCTCGTCGGCATCTCCCACAAACGCACACGGCACGCGGTGCATTCCCGGCGCGGGCCACTCGTCCGGAGCGGGGGTGGGAGCGGGCGCGCGTTGGCGAGGTTGCGCAACTCGCGCCCGAGCCGCCCGGGGCGCTAACGGGGGCCGCGTCAGCCGGCGCGCTGCGCAGCGCACAGCTCTCGCCCTCGGGAGCGGGGCATGCACCCCGGACGCGAGCGCGCCAACGCCAACGCCAACTCGAACGCGCGCTCCAACGCTATCGCCAATTGCAACACCAGCGCCAACGCCATCACCAACGCCAACGCCATTGCCAATGTCAATACCATCGTCAACGCCATCGTCACCGTCAACGCCATCGCCACCGCTTACGCCAACATCTATGGCATCGTCCACGCCAACGCCAACTCCAATGCCAACGCCATAGCCAACGCCCATGCTATTGTCCACGTCAACGCTACCGCCAATATCAACGCCATCGCAAATTGCAACGCCAGCACTAACGCCATCGCCAACGCCATTGCCAACGCCATCGCCATTGCCAATGCCAACCCCATCGCAAACGCATATCGTAATCGTCAACGCCATCGCCAACACCAACGCCAACACCAACGCCATCGCCAATGCCATCGCCAACAGCATCGCCAACAGCATCGCCATCTCCAACGCTCATGCCATCGTCCACACCAACGCCAACACTATCGCCAATGACATTGCCAACGCCATTGCCATCGCCAACGCCAATATGAACACCATCGCCAACCCTCATGCCATCGTCCACGCCAACGCCACTGCGACTGCCAACACCATCGCCAACGCCAACGCCAATCGTGAACGCCAACGTAAACGCCTACGTGAACGCCAAAGTAAACGCCATCGCCAACGCGAACGTCAGCCCTACAGTTCGCGATCGGAGCTCGGCGCGGACGGATAGAAAACGAGAGTCCCGTTAAGTCGTGTGCTGCGGTGGGGTGGGTAGGGGGAGGCGCTACGCCGCCCCGCCGTGAGTCAGCGCCGCGACGACAGTTGCGCCGTGCGCGGAATTAACGAACTCTCGTCCGCGGCTGCGTGGCGGCGCACGGCCACAGTGGGCCAGGAACAAATACATTCTAATAGTATATTAGAGCCAAGCATTAAGCTGGTTTAACGTATTGTAAGTTGAATAGTTTCTTGGCAGCCGTGTTGGGAGCACCCATACCGGACTCGTTCAGTCTAATTTGCGTGTTTTTTTTGCTGTAGAGGAAGGTTTTATATGAGAAGTAAAATGAAAGAAAAGAAGAAATGTGTAGCGTTCGGATGTACAAATCAGGTGACGGAAAACTGTATACTATCATTTTACAAGTACATCATTTTATTACATGAATAGTTGAATGTCTAACTGATTACTATATTAATTACTAAAGTTTATTCTTCTTCTTTCATGAATGTCGATTGATAATAATTAAAACAAACAACCAGTTCCTTTGAATTTTAGACATTCAATTTTTATTTATTATTGGCACCTAATAAACGTCGACGACGTGAACAAACGTGATATGAACATTTTTAACATTTTAAGAGAAATGACAAAAAAATGTTAAAAACTTAAAATGTTAAAAATGTTCATGTCTAAGCCAGATGTCTGAGGATGGCTGTTGAGCTACAGCCGAAACGTCACGTCGTCGCATACAATTAGCTGCCAAAAATAAATAAAAATTGAATGTCTAAAATTCAAAGGAACTGTTTGTTTGTTTTAATATATTAATTACTATATGTTGCTAATTAATGTAGTGTTCGTTAATAACACTGAAATAAACGCATTTTAATTGCATGTGGCGTGTTTCACAGATTTTTCCACTTTTAGAGTAATGTTTTTGCTAGATAAAGCTTATATGCATTATATGCTTTTCAACACGCTGTTACAAGTATCTAAAATTAATTGGCGTCGCGCTTTAAATACAATAGTGGCACTTGGACTTTGTTTACCTTTATTATGATATGTCAGAAGTGTACCTTCGAAAAAGTGGACAAGCTTGTGAATTTAGAAGTGAGACGCGTCAATTTGCCCCTGAGTTGGCTGCCAGCTCAAGCTTCAATTGTAATAGGAAAGGTTGACTATTATCATACGATGGTAGAGTCTAGGCCGGGAATGGCGTCGTTGCAAAGCATTCCACCATTTCGTTCTGAGTAGCATCAAGAGTCAACACACGTAGAGCACACGGATGTCGAACTCGTTTCAGCAGATGCTACTTATAAGCAACGTGAGTCGCACAATAGCTTCAACAACAATAAAAAATCAACTTCAAAACTATTAAATTGTTTCTCACTTCAATTTTATGTTTGGATTATACTGCATTACAAAGTTATTGAAGAAACAAAACTGAAGCTCAAAATCAATTTTTCTTAAATTTTCAAGAAACTATTTGTTGTCTTGCGGAATTCAATTATCCAAAGAATGTTTTGCATGTCGCCATTTCTGTTTTACGACAGAAAGACCTTTAAAAACCATTACAATGTTCACAATACACATTTGAATTGAACATCTACTAGTATTTATTGATCAAAATATAGCATAAATAAATTCAAGAAAAATATTTTCTTAATATTGTTCTTCAAATAAATTACAATGCACAATCACTTTTTTCTTTCATTGTAAGTAAGTAAAAAGGTAAAAGTAGTCCTGTGCAATTGCACACAGGCCGATGTGGCGCACAGGAGAGGTGAAAGAAGGGCTCCACGTATTCTTCGCCGTCGGAACGACGAGGTTGTGTGGCGAGCACAACGCTCCGGCCGCCTTTACCCCCAGGAAGGATCCTGGTACTCGCTTGGAATGGCGGCTGAGTCGACCCCAGAGCTGGAGCTAGATCAAAATCCTAGCATACGCCGAGATTCAAGCCTGCGTCCTTGAGGTCAGAAAGCCAGTTCCCTACCACTGAGCCACAGCGGCTCACTTAGCATGTCAGTAGCATTATGAAAACTTTTCTATCACAGATTTTTAATATTTTGTTCACAGATGATTACTCAGTATTCACAAAATTGATCGCAACGTACTATCAACGAATACTGATGGTAGTGGCCTCAAATCTCACTAACCTGCTGTATCATATTTCTTCATTCTGCGTTAATCGTGTCAACTATATTTTTGGACGTCGTCTTTTCCTAAATCACAAATGTATGTGTAATATTTCCATTTAATTCATACTTCACAAAACGTATACATAAAACTATCAGCATAGGTAATATTTAATTCATTGCAGAATAATTACGTTAACACTAGATGCTGCAGGGCAAAATTAATTAATTAATTGATTAATTAATTAATACATTAAACTAGATATTAGTCACTCTACAAGCGAGACTTGTACTCACGTAATGTCAGGTCAACAATTTTACATGAGTTAGCGCTGATTTTTCACTGGCGTTTTGTTTCTGCCTTTTTAAGCTAATTAATGTTATTCTCTCAATTATATATCTCTATATCTATATCAACTCTATATCATATTTTTTATTGAATAAACTGAAAACAACGTAATGTAATTTTCATCACACTTCGTCACAGAAGATAGGAGGGTTCCCGCCATGTCTGCCTTGTGAATTCCGTAATATACCGTCATAATGCCCTGATCTGTCAATAATCAATTAAAGAATACCTCGGATCTATTTATCAAATTACACTGACATTGTATCATAGGATTTGAGTATTAGAATGCAATACTGCAGATGTTTAATTATGTTCTAGGTTACGCGGAAACGAAGGAGCCATGTAGCATATCCGAAAGAACACACACTTAATTTGCATTATAAATAACATAGTATTATTACCAACCTAATTTTAATGTAATATGTATATGAGGCATTTAATGTTAAATAACAAAAATCGTATAAAATGAAAATACGGCAAATGATCAAATAATTATACCCTTATACCCTCTACATTTAACACACAAAGGAAAGATATCGAGTTTGCACAATTTATGAGAAACCATCGACACAATACCCCAAAAGTATGCTACTGTTGGAACACACACAAAAAACAAAACACATTACGCTGCAACAAACGTCTCCATCGTGCGTAATTGTTGTTTCTGTCTTGCCTTGAAGGAAATCAAATTAATTCTTGGAGAAACAAGAGAATAAAAATTTATGATCCTATTCTACACAGAATTCATCGATCAATTAAAATAACACTAGGGAACAAGATTTTTACCTCCAAGAAGGTAGAATGCGCAACGTACTCAATTTTACATCTAGATTACGAATCATAATAAAAATGTCATATCACGTCACAGTTTTTAAGTACACCGTATATTTACATCGTATCAAACTGTATTTTGCTATTCACGCAAATATATTTAAATTGCACTATTAAGGTATGCAGAATCAATACGTATACAAACTATTTAAAAATGAAATATTCTTTCAGTTCATCAATGTAAATCTCGTTTTATAAAATATGAACAAAATTAGGATTTCTTGTTATTCTTGTTTTTTACTTTCCCTTATGCATATGGAGTAATATACGTAGTACAGGGAGTTACGTATGTAATGCTGCGCAAAAAAACGGCGATTTTTCGGCAGAAAAAATTCAATGTCGGGCCGTTATAACAAAAAATGGATACATCCAGTTGCTAAATTAAGAAAAAAATTGTCTAACACGTGGTGTAGCCAGAATCCCCGATTTGTGCGTCCTTCATACCGAAAAATCAATTGTAATCCGTAATCAGTGCATCCGTCCATCAGTCTGTGAACAACCATAGCGCCTAAACCACAAGTACGATTTCTTCAGAAATGAATATTCCCCGGTCGATCTGGTTCCACTCGAGGCGCCGCGATTTTGAAAAATGTTCTTCAAAATTTGGGGGTACTTTAAATGACCCCCACCCCCGGAAATTTTAAAAATTTTCACAAAAATGGCTCCAAATTTTTACTTTCCCGTATACGTACGTATACGCGGAGTGATATACGTAGTATAGGGAAAGTTATGTAATGCCGCGCGAAAAAATGGCCAATTTTCGGCGGAAAAAAATTAATTGCCGGGCCATGAAAACGAATAAGTGGATAAAACCAGTTGCTAAATTAAGAAAAAAAATCCCCTAACACGTGGTGTAGCCAGAAACCCTGTTTTCTAGGTCCTTGATACCGAAAACCCAATTGAAAGGAAAATGTCCGTCCGTCCGTCCGTCCGTCCGTCCGTCCGTCCGTCCGTCCGTCCGTCCGTCCGTCCGTCCGTCCGTCCGTCCGTCCGTCCGTCTGTCTGTGAACACTGCTAGCGCCTAAACCATACGTACGATTTCTTCCAAAATGGATATTCCCCGGTCGATCTGATTCTAGTCGAAGCTTTGAGATTTTGAAAATGATTCTTCAAAATTTGGGGGGTACTTTATATGAATCCCCTCGGGGATTTTCAACATTTTCTCAAAAACGGCTCGAAATTTTTTCTTTAAATTTCTTGTATTGCGACGGAACACGTCGTCTCTGTGCGACGCGCCGGCATCAATCAACCTATGTAGGGTCAGGGCGCTTATACCCCACGAGAAATCTTTCTGGCGTGGGTGTCACCGGTACCGTGCAGCGCTCCTGTCGCCGCTCCGTCACCAGGCCCTGCCGGTTGCTTATTAATATATCTAAGGTATTCTCCCTCCAGGAAATCCTACTTGGTTAGTGATAGGGGGAATCACACAATTCACAAGTGATTTTAAAAATTCATTCATTAACCAAAATAAGTCATACACCATTTACCAAGTTACAGCGGGCAAACCACTGCTTTGCCTCGTTCTGGCGTTACACAATACATGCAATTACTTCCTAGAAATGACTTGAGTGATTCACGTTCAATGCCTGACGCGATTATCACTCTTATCAATGCACGAATTAATTACGTAAATCTTGCTTCCAGCTGGAGCTACCTGAATAATACATTAAAACGTTCAGCGCTCTAACCTCACGTTTACTCCTTTTAAACATTTAGATTTCACACTGTTTCCTTTAACATTAATTGTTACTCTGCTTTGTGGTCGGCTAGCAGCGCCTTCCACATTAAATTTAATTTACAAAAACGCTTTGACACAAAAGATATCTGCAAACTAGGATTGTTCATAATAGTCTCTCCTGAGTTTATCAGAATGTTCTACCTTTTCATCAATTTATTGAATTTCACGGGTACTCACGCTCGTTCTCCACGGGGCGGTGTAATACCTCTAGTGACCTTCCCTCTCGCGCTCCGGCGGGCGTCGGCTCGCAGACTAGCAGTCGGGGCTGGGCGGGGTTGATGACCTCTCCGATTTCACGGCCGAGCGAAGGGCTGGGCTCCGTGCGTTTGCAGAGTAGCAGCGGCGCCGGCGGCGACCTCGCGATGCAAACGTCGAGTTTCTCCGCAGCGTCTCTCCCCCTCGCAGACTTCCGTGTTTATCGGACCAGCTTCTCGGATGCGAATCAGGTCTTTTTTTCACACACGTGCCGATTGTTTGTGAATTCCAGGAATTTGGATGTCGTTATTCTTTGGAGCTGATATTGTAGCGTCGCGAGGTGGCGCACGTGCCGTTTCGCTGGAAAGCCCGGCCTTAAGCCGGATGGGGGATGGGGGTGGAATGCGGCGGCGCCTCGCCGGCGCGCGCCGGGCAGGAAATCCCAGCCTCAAAATAGCCAGGACAACTGAGCGTGCCTGAGTGCGAGTCCATTGATGAAAGCTGCTCTCTGCTGAGGGCTGGCTTGCGAGCCGAATGACGCCCGCCGCTGGTAGAGTGGGGGACGAGCCGTGGGGTATTTATTGCGGCGCCGACATGCGCTCGGGGGATACGCTAGTGAGTCGAAAGACGTGAGGTATCTCCGTGCAACCTTGCACGTTTGGCATCCGGCCATGTAACATCTAGTTACGGGGACTAATGTCCGACAGCTCGCACTTCGCGCAGCTTCTCATGCTCTCGAGCAGAGGCACTGGGCTCAGCCTAGGGACGGTCGCGGGGTTTCGCGGCTTAGAGAATAGAAAGGTTGCCTAAGGTTTTCAATTTTGTAACATTTTCTTGTAATTTATTATTGTAAATATACTGTACATACTATTCAGAATCTGTCGTCTGTGCTTTTCATGTCCAGTACGCCACAGACTCGGAACCTTTCTTTTCTAAAACTGGTAGCAGCGGTTATTGTAAACTCACGCCGGAGTGCCGCAGTTTTTGTCTAAACTGGTGGCAGCGGTTATCGTAAACTCACGCCGGAGTGCCGCAGTTTTTTTTCTAAAACTGGTGGCAGCGGTTATCGTAAATTCACGCCGGGCTACCGCAGTTTCTTTTCTAAAACTGGTAGCAGCGGTTATTGTAAACTCACGCCGGAGTGCCGCAGTTTTTGTCTAAAACTGGTAGCAGCGGTTATTGTAAACTCACGCCGGAGTGCCACAGTTTTTTGTCTAAAACTGGAATAGTACGCGTAAAGACAGTGTACCGCAGTTAAAGGTGCACACGCGTCGTAATTACGTGGCGCCGGCAGAGTCGTGCACGCCACGAGAAACCGAAAGTGCGGTAATTCGGTACGGTAGTTTCGGGGCGGTACAATCCGACTCGGAACCTTTCTTTTCTAAACTTGGAACTGGAATTGATATTGGTACTGGAACTGGAATTGGTATTGGTACTGGAACTGGAGCTGGAACTGGTACTGGAACTGGAGCTGGTATTGGTACTGGCACTGGAAGGAGACATCCCGGACGGACCAGAACGAGAGGAAGGAAGGAGGCCAGAACACCGGATCCAGAAGGCGCTGGCGCTCACGCGACACCGACGGTCAACTGAACGTAAGTGTGTTTTTTGTACTGGCCGGGGATCAATTCAGGCAAATGTCTTTCTTAGCGGGTTATAGGAAAGAGGTGCTTGTTAGGGTTCGCGACGGAGATGGGGGAAACGTGGAAGGGAACGAGACGATAGTTAGATTAAAATCTATCATCACGGGAAGCGAGCAGTACGATGAAATATTCGTGAAACAACTTGCTGATCAGGAGAAAGAACAGGTCGCAGAAGCACGCGAACTTGAATTAAAAGAGCAGAAAGATTACGCGAACTCGAAGAAAAAGAGCGAGAACGGCAGGAAAAGAGCGAGAAAGCAGGAAAAAGAGCAAGAACGGCAGTACGAACTCGAACAACGGCAGTACGAACTCGAACGGCTGAAATTAGCTAATCAGGCTACCTCGCGCGAATCTTTAGGTAGTAGAGATTCGGGAAACAGAAGTAGTATCCGTATCAGCCATGTTATGGATAAATTCAAAGGCGAAGGTGAGGATATTACCTTGTTTTTAAGTGTATTTGAGGCGCATGCTCGTCAGCTCGACATTGCGCCGGTAGAATGGGTCAGTCAATTAATGGGATTGCTTCCCAATGAAATAAATACATGGTTAGTTGTAGGATCAGATTCTTCAGAGCAGGATTATAATCAAATCAAAACGCAACTTTTGGATATGTACAAATTCACGCCTGAAAAATGTCGTCAGATGTTTGCAGTCATGCAAAGGGTGCGAAAACTACATGGAATGTTTATGCTCGCGAACTGACGAACTATTGCCAGAAATGGATTTCAGGGTTGAAAGTTGAAACTTATGATCAATTATTAGACTTGATTGTCACCGATCAGATGAAACGGAAGGTGCCGGCGGACATACGTGCCCATTTCGTAGATGTTTGGGGCGAGGTTTCGCAGTCCAAGATTTGGCGCGTAGGCTGGACACCTACGAAAACAATAGGTCTAGTGCGTATAGGAAAGCTTTTTCTAAGGTTAATCACAAGGAGCCTGTGGGGGAACAAAAGTGGAAAAAGGTGACGGAGAGCGTGCCTTCCATTTCTAAGCCCGCAGCGCCCAAGGCAGATAGGAAACGCGGAATTCGACAAGCCGCAGGAACGCACGTGTTATTTATGTAAAAACCGGGGCACATTAAGAAATACTGCCCTCAGCTCAAATCAAGCGAGAAAATGTGTCACGTTGTCGACACCAGTGCGCAGGAATTGTTGCTTCCTCACACGTTTTTCGGCACGGTTTGCGGAAATCCTATTTCCTTCTTACGAGATTCTGGGGCGACGGTTGATCTGATCACAAGCAAATACGTCAGGCCGAATCAATATACCGGCGAATCCGTATGGGTTCAACAGCCCTTGGACCGAGGCGCCGAAAAATCTACGGTAGCTAAGGTAGAAATTGTAGGCCCGTTCGGTAAGCTTGTTACCGAAGCCGCAGTCGCGAAAATTGCGACTTAGATATTACATTCTGAGTAATCGATCTGCCACGCTTCTCTCGGAAATCAGGCAAGGGTTTTTAGAACCGCAGTTTCTTTGTGCGGTGCGAACCCGTGCCGACGGCGGCCGGGCAGGGCGACGGGGTGGGGCCGGAGGCGATGGCGGCGGCGCCAGGCAACGCGCCGGCCGCCGAGCGCCCTGTGACGCACCGGTTGCGGTCATGAACGAGGCTTTGGGGAAGGAGCGTCGAGCTAG
The DNA here is from genome assembly GCA_031308135.1 of Acheta domesticus. Taxonomy (NCBI): domain Eukaryota; kingdom Metazoa; phylum Arthropoda; class Insecta; order Orthoptera; family Gryllidae; genus Acheta; species Acheta domesticus. The sequence goes on along the minus strand of JAHLJT010009436.1, from coordinate 130,527,421 downwards.
GCGTGGTCGTAGGAACAAGTCGTGCGCGCGACGCACCCAAAAACCTGCGTCGGACGCGAAACTCCCGACGAGGAAACTTGTGTCTTGTTAGGCGAGGTAAATGACCCGGGCAATGTTGTTGAAAACAACGCGGAATTTGAAGTAGATTCCGGGAGCGTTGCATTGTCCCGTTAGGACCCGTCCGAATTTGCGAAAGCTCAGAGACAGGATGAAGAGCTCTTACCGCTACTCGAGCTAGCCGAAGGCCCAGAAACGGAACGGCGCGATTATTTTATAGAACGCGCTTTTGTTCCGGAAACGCAGAGCAAGCGCGGTGAGCAATTCTCCATGCTTGTGACTCCGCGGGTGTATCGTGGCACATATTGAAGCTTTGCCATGAAGTCGCCACGGTCATTTAGGTGTCACAAAAATAAAGACGCGAATGGCAAGTATTTCTTCTGGCCGAACTGTTACAAAGATATGGAAAATTACGTACGTTCTGCGATTAGTTGCCAGCGCGTAGGTAACGGCGGCGAGAAGCTTCGCGCGCCTTTAAAAATTGTACTATAACGGGTGAGGCGTTTGAGAAAGTAAATGTAGATGCTTTGGCCCTTTTCCCGAGTCTGAGTCAGGAAACAAGTTCATACTAACTGCAATGTGTTTTAGCAACAAAATATCCCGAGGCTATTCCTACGTGATCTGACGACGTCACGGTCATTGAAGCTTTATTGATCTGTTCAGTCGGATTGGTTTCGCGAGAGCTTCAAACAGATCAGGGAACTTGTTTTACTAGCACTCTGATGGCGGAATTCGCCGAGAGATTTGCATTAGATTAATTAGAAGTTCGCCTTATCATCCGCAATCTAAGCCGTAGAACGATGCACAGAACCATGAACCGGTTGAATGAAGTTCTTTGTTTAGAGATGGGGACTGACTGGGAGTGCCAGCTTCCTGCAATTATGTTCGCGTTACGCACGAGTGTGCACGAATCGATAGGTTTTTCTCCAGCCGAATTAGTCTATGGGAAAAATTCCGCACACCCATGACGCTGCTTTACGAAAAGCTTGCGGGTGCTGCAAGAAAGCGAAGAGAGCACGGTGGTTGAGCACGTGTTCAAGTTGATTAATAGACTGAAGCGTTCGCGTGAACTTGCCCATACCAAAATGGCGGAAGAACAACGCAAGCGTAAGGTGTGGTACGACCGCAAGGCGATCTCGCGCAGTTTTGAAATAGGCGCGAAGGTGCGGGTTTTGGCGCCTAACAGAACGCGGAAACTCGCGGTGCGTGGGTCGGGCCAGGCGAAGTTCGGGAGAAAATGTCCGAACACAATTACGTAGTTCAGATGCCGGGGCGGAAAGAACCACGCGTGTATCACATCAACATGATGAAAAAGTATCACCAACGTACTGAATACGTGAACTTTCTCGGTTCTGCGACGGTCACTGCCGCAGGCGAGGAAGACGCGTTAGACCGCTACGCGTTAAGATTAGATTCGACGACTTTGACGCGAAGAAATGCTAAACGATACTAAGGTTGAACCGAGTTCCGCGAAGCACTTAAAAATGTCATTTGTAAATACAGGTGTATTTTTAGTGAGAAACCTGGTCTTACAGATGTAACGACCATGGACATTGAATGTAACTGACACTGATAAGTAGTCCGAAGTGTACCCTACCGCATGTCGCCGAGACAAAACTAAGATATTGCGGGAAGAGGTGGACAAATGCTTCGCGACAACATCATTGTGGAGGCGGAGAGTGATTATACGTCTCCTATGATCCTGATCGAGGCCCCGGGCAAATCTCCACGGCCCTGCATAGATTTTAGGCGGCTCAACGAGATTATTAAAACGATTACTTTCCGTTACCCAATCTCGAAGAACGGATTGAACAGGTAGCTGCAGCTAAAATCATTAGTGTGTTTAGATTTAAGTAAGTGTTTCTGGCAGATAGGTCTTACGGATAGGGCGCAGAGATATTCGGCGTTCTTGACCAGTTTCGGCACGTATCGACCGCTTAGGTTACCCTTCGGATAAAGAACGGCCCTTATCATGCTGTAAAATCATGGGCACTTTGCTAAAACTGCCAAATTCGCGGTACCGTACCTGATGACATCGCGGTTTTCAGTAACACTTGGGCAAGAACACATTCGGCACCTAGATACGGTCTTTAGTATATTGAAATCCGCCAAATTGACAGTGCAGCCGCGCAAGTGCTTGTTTGCGCGGGCTAATGTAAAATATCTTGGTTACGTCGTCGGTAACGGGAAATTGCGGCCGGCCGAAGCCAGATACAAGCAATCCAGAACTTTCCCAGACCAGAATCAAAGAAACAAGTGCGTTCTTTGCTCGTTTGTGGTAGGATATTATCGACGCTTGATACCCGGGTTTGCGGAGAAGCGGCGGCACTGACAGATGCGCTGCGGGGACGCGAGCGCCAGGGTAAAGTCGTCTGGACAGAGGCAGTGTGAAAAGTCTTTCAATGAGTTGCGACAAGCTCTTAGCGAAAAAACAGCGGTATATGCTCCTGATTATAGCAAGGAATTTCGAGTTCAGGCAGATGCATCTCAGAGAGGCTTAGGCGTGGTTCTCTAACCAAGTAAATGACGAGGGAGTAGAACAACCAGTTGTTTTCTAAGCGTAAATTAAGTGATACAGAAACTCATTATGGCACCTCAGAACTTGAGTGTTTGGCTCTTATTTTGGGGGTTGGAATAACTTAAGATTTATCTCGACGGGCAGCCACAATTCAGGTCGAAACCGACCACAACCCGTTGGTCTGGTTGCGTATACGTCTGGCAAAAACCCAGATTATTACGCTGGTCCCTTTTAATTCAGCACCTCGATTTACGCATCATGCACAAAAATGGCTCATAAATGTTAATGCAGATGCGCTTAGTCGCATGTTTGATTATGGATTGATCCACAGGCGAGTGTAGGGAACACACACGTTCATGACATGTATAATGTCGGTGAAATTCTATGTAAATAATTTTATAAATTCAAGGGTAAAATTGTTTTGTTATTGTGATCATTTTATATGTAGATACATACATGTGTCCAATAAATTCAGTTAAGAACGGCACATGATGTATATAACGAATTCCACAATTATTATGTAATACTTCAATGCAACGTAAATGTTTTGTATTTTATATTTCAGGTTTCATGTAATGCAAGAGGCGTCAAGAATTATCATGTAATATTTCAATGTAAAGTAAATGTTTTGTATTTCAGGATTTTATGTAGTTCAAGATGCGTCAAGAATATTTATGTATGTAAATAGATGTAAGGTTTAAATGTAAATGGCAACCATAGTTAGGAAAAAAAGGGGGGACAGCCCACAGATTTATTTCACAAATTTTGATTAGATAGGGTTTTGATATTATTATGTTCATGTAAAAAATTATGACGTAAGGTCTCAGGACCAGGTACTTTAGCTAGCAGAATTTTTTTCCTGGGCATATTTTGCTGCGAAAAAAAATTCTCACCCCCGGCATGGGAGGGTCTGTAGCGTCGCGAGGTGGCGCACGTGCCGTTTCGCTGGAAAGCCCGGCCTTAAGCCGGATGGGGGATGGGGGTGGAATGCGGCGGCGCCTCGCCGGCGCGCGCCGGGCAGGAAATCCCAGCCTCAAAATAGCCAGGACAACTGAGCGTGCCTGAGTGCGAGTCCATTGATGAAAGCTGCTCTCTGCTGAGGGCTGGCTTGCGAGCCGAATGACGCCCGCCGCTGGTAGAGTGGGGGACGAGCCGTGGGGTATTTATTGCGGCGCCGACATGCGCTCGGGGGATACGCTAGTGAGTCGAAAGACGTGAGGTATCTCCGTGCAACCTTGCACGTTTGGCATCCGGCCATGTAACATCAAGTTACGGGGACTAATGTCCGACAGCTCGCACTTCGCGCAGCTTCTCATGCTCTCGAGCAGAGGCACTGGGCTCAGCCTAGGGACGGTCGCGGGTTTCGCGGCTTAGAGAATAGAAAGGTTGCCTAAGGTTTTCAATTTTGTAACATTTTCTTGTAATTTATTATTGTAAATATACTGTACATACTATTCAGAATCTGTCGTCTGTGCTTTTCATGTCCAGTACGCCACAATATTCACTTTGGAGGTTTTCCGGCGGCGGGCGACTCGTTCTCGGCAGCCTGGTCGACAAAGAGGAAGCGGCGTGGGGCGTCCGCTTCCACGCTTTCGATGCCTCGGGAACTATATAAATTCTCTGTCGGGCACAACTTCAGTCTCACATTCCGATTTTGTTCCTGGCCGGAATTTTCCTCACATACGAACTTCGATTAGTAGCTCACTGAAGAATCTCAGACTCTCTTGAAATCCTACTCGCGTAACTTCACTTCCGCGCACTTTCGAAAGTCTTGCTCCGTTGGAAATTTTTACAAGAATGTTTCTCCCCGCAGATTTTCAGGATGCCCTTTCCCCCCCCCCTTGGCGTGACCTGCACCGGCCAATGGCTAGTTTGGGGCTTATCTGCTCTCACATCATTGGCAAACGTCGTTCTGGTCGCGGGTTTTGAAATCAACCGTTGCCTGCGTCACTCTCTGACGTTGACGGCGCGCGTTGGTCCTCATTGCGTGCGGTCACAGCATGAATTCCTCATGGGACGACCGGACTTCGTCCGGTTCGTCTCAGTATGAATAGAGGAAAATACACTTTTTAACATGACATAGGTCCGAGTTTCACGTACAGCTCTGAATTTTCGAAAATTGTGAAAGTGAATTTTTTTCGGCGTCTTTCTCCAACTACAAAATTGAAGATAAAGATTTTTCTTCAAATAAAATTTGTTCTGCATATTGAGTTCATTCATAAAGGTCATGTAAATGTTTCTAAAAATTTTGGTAGTTTTCGTGCAATATTGCGTGCAATATGTACAATTTTAAAAATTACAAAAACAAGATTTTCTCAAAAACGGCTCCAAATTTTTTCTTTAAACTTTTGGTGGGGATAGTGGTAAATGTACTCTATTAATGACATAAAAACCATATTGGTCTATCGGTTGGTTTTCCTCGAAAATTACAAAAATGTAAATTTTGTTACTTGTCTCTCACGTCGTTAATATTTACATTATCGGCGATTTTTTCACATTATTATATTTACTAGTATATATGCTTAAATAATGTCAAGTAAAGTTTCTCGAAAACACTATCGTTTTCTGTGAAAAGTAGCTCAATTTCGGCATTTTCAGAAATGCTCAAACGCCATTTTCTTGTATATGGCTGCAATTCGTTTCTTGAAACTTTTGTAACGGATAGTGCTAATTACACTCTTTAGTATAGCGTAAAGTTTATTTTGAGTTATTTTTTTGTTTTTTCAAAAATTACATAATTGTAATTTTTTTGAAAGATCTCTCACATCTTTAATATGCACATTACCAGCAATTTGTAAACATTATTATATTTGTGAGTGTAAGTGCTTCAAATAACTTCAAATGAAGTATTTTGAAAATTCAAAACTAATACCCAGCCAATTTTTACAAACCAAAGATCAATTGGTTTTTATTAAGTAGTGGGCAAAGTTACCCGCTGCAGTATACGTTTCTTCTAATAGCTAATTTCTTAAATAATATTTGATTCGTTTGAAAATAATGTTTATTTTTATCAGATGAAGTCAATTGATATACTTAAGAATATATCAGCTTCTTTCTCGCGTGACAAATAACGTATGTGCTCTCTTACGTGACCAGAAACAAAAAGTGACAAATCAACAACTTTTTTACGTTACAAAACTACGATTGTCACATTTTCGTTGCTACGAAGGAAAGGAAGCGACACAAATACCAGAATACAATTTTTAATACAATAATTGAAACCTCCACAGCACCTCATTAAAATTATTTTTCCTTTTATGCATGATTGATTTCCAATAAATCATTGTCATAAGTGAATTTTAGAATACTGCACAATTTTCTTCGACCTCTTCCTACATTTACAAAATGGAAGATAGAGATTATTCATTCAAATACAATTTGTTCTCCATAGTGAGTTCTTTCATTTAAGTCATCTACATTTTTTTTAACATTTTAGAAATTTTCGCGCAATATGTGCTATTTTAAAAAGTTACAAACAACAAGATTTTCTCAAAAACGGCATCAATTTTTTTAAAACTTTGGTCAGGATAGTGCCTAATGAACTTCACGAGATGACATTAAAACCATTTTGCTCTATTATTTTGTTTTTTCAAAAATTACAAAAATGTAATTGTTTTGACTTCGAATTTTCAGTAGCGCTTAAAATGCCATTTTCTTAAATACGGCTCCAAATTTTTCCAAGAAAATTGTCATTTGGGAGGTTTTACTGTTCTTTAATATTCTAAAATTAATATTTCCGTTTCTACTATTAGGAAAGGGAAGAAACTAAGAAAAGATCAAAAAACAATTTACTTTGGATGGCGATAGAGAGCAGCTGTCATGAGTATGTGGCAATTTCGAATAGCTAGCCCAGACCAATGGAAATAGAAAATTAATACGGGAAAGTCTGTACCATTCTGTAGCACTAATTGTTTTTTACCTTCTGTATTCAAAGATTACCGTCTTTATCTTCGAGTCCGCTACTAGCGCTCAATTACGAGTAGGTATTAGTGGTGTTGATACATTTTAGTGGATGTTTTGAAAACAAGTCAGTGCAACCTCACATTTCCTACTGCGCATGTCACCGAAAGGTATTATTTTAGTCTTACCGTCGTAAGTAATACAAGTATCTTGATGCAACAAGCAAAAAAGTCTGGGTAACCCCAAACCATTGAGGTGGCAGATTGAGTCAGCCGGTATCATGCGGAACTCCACCTGCAATATGCGTGAAGTTCGTGTTTGGTTTGCCAGTGCCTCAAATAATTATTACGTTACAGTTCTGCGAGTTTTATAAATTGAAATTTACCACATGATATGTTAAACTGAATCGGTTCCATAAAATGAGAATCATTTCACGTGGAAAGTGTGCGAATCAACCCTACAACGTTTGTTACGTTTGTAAAAGATTTACATCCAAATGCCAAAGGGAAAAAAATATATGAAATTACAAATCATGCGTATTCTTTATACTTTGGGGGTCGTGTTTGGTTTGTGATCAGGACAACCATGGGCTGCTCATTAGTGTTGTAACGAACCTTAGGTTGTGGTTGTATGGAAAACAGGAATCAATGTCATTCGCTGTACCAATGCTGTGGAGAACGCCAACAAACCATTTTAATGACTTCTACATCAAGATAAAGATATCTGGTCATTCCAGATCAATTATCCACATAGTTCTTGTCACACGAGCTGTGTTACACAATAACGAATTACTATACACCCGGAAACATGGTCAGTAAATCATTACGAAGACTGTGATGAAACTGAAGCTGTGTTTTCTCCAGAAACAGACGTTTCCACATCAAATGATCCAGAATACTTACCATGAAAGTCTGACACTGTCCTGCACTTCAAAGAGCACGAAGACCTACATGATTTGGCATCGGACATGAATTTGTCAAAAAACTGAACTGCTAGGCTCCAGACTATAGTAATGAAAAATCCTTGCTGTCGGGACAAAAATTAAGAGTTTAGAAACAGACACGAGAACTTTGCGCAATATCTTGGAGGTACTTTTGTTTTTGTGCACACATTAGGGAGTTAATGAGTGAGATTACTTTCAATAATAATTGTGCACACGGTTTTCGGGATTGTAATTGCGGTTACGATTAATGAAACAAAGGAAACTACTGATTTTAAATAAAACGACAATCTGAATCTAAAAAATGAGACCCACTATCAGAATGCTTTGTCTTTCCCTCATTACTGACGTGTTTGACATGTTCCAATGGATTAATGATCATTGATCCTATTTTCACTAACCAAGGATGATAAGGGGAAATATTTATAGTAGAATATAAATAAATAATTGCCTAACTTATTAACTATTTACGGAAATTAAAAAGAATTCCGCGGAAATTCTACAATGATTAATTATCCTTTTGTAATCTCGTGTGCGAATAACCATCACCAAAGCATCCTCGGCGCCGCGTAAGTCCCGTTGGACTCGCCCCTGATCAATGACGCGGAGTCGACGACCATCAAACCCTCTCCAACTTTCACGCAAGTCGCCGGCGACTGCCTGCGAGAATCGCGTGCCAGCGGCGACGGCGACATTACAACGCTGCCAATCACAACCGACTGTGCGAACGCTACGTGCCAGAGGCCAGACGTCTGCATCAAGGTACTTCTTTGCTGCGAATTTCTTATTCCTCCATACAGCTCCCTCCGGACTGGTAGGCAGAATAATAATAGAGAAGACCAGAACTCCGGTCATCGTCTGCGAATGACGTCTGTGAAGAAACGCGCAAGCCTATCATCTTCCATTCAGAAGATGATTATACAGAGTGAATGAGGCGTGAAACTGAATGGAAGTGAGGGTGAGAGGGCGGGCGAAAATGACAGGAGAAATGAAGTTTGCAGGGAATGTTAGCTACAGTTCCATTTTGTGGTCTACATTACGCAAATTAAATTTTAAAAAATATTAGTGAGGGCGTCGGCGAATTTCCTTTGACCTCTCACGAAACAGTCTTCACAACAAATGGAAATCATATTTACAGAAAGTAAAGTAACCACATGACAAGGAAGGTGGTTTTAGAGTTAGAATGAAGGAATATCTGTGTTACCTTTTTTCGTTTTCCTTTTATTAAATCATAATCTTAGTGCAGTTTTTTTAATAAAATTGACTAAAGAAAGAAGTGCTAAAATATTCATACGATCATTAAGAAAGATATTCAAAAATGATGCAATAAGCTTCAATAAATCAATAGAAGCCACTTCGCAATGTAAAGTAGGGTTATGATATATAATTTTAGTAAATTCACAATACAACGTTAAACATTTTAGTAAATTATCTCATTAAATACATTTAGCAAAAAAGATGATTTCGAAAGGCATATGTTGAAACAAGAGAACGCACGTAATCTGGCTTGTTTTAATACGAGTAAATTACAATGGAATCATTTTATACGTGGAGTGCGTTTTAAACTCTGTTATGACGGGCTATGTATTCAAGGCAACGTACTTATGAAAATATGTGAAGAGAAAGTAATGCTTAAATTGCTTCATGAAATTCCATGAAAGTATACTTGTGTTTCATTCAAATACATCACATTTAAGTCTTTTAACTACTTTAGCGACATGAGTTAGAAAAACTACAGGTATATTATCTCAAATTTAATTGAGCTGCTTGGAAGTACCAGATGTAAATATGGTGAAAATAATTCATCTTATTGCACATTCACAAACATCGAACATTTTTAAAAAATGTAAAAAATACAAAAACATAATTTTCACACACCCACAATTAGAATACAAAATATTTTTAAATTATCAGCCATAGTCAATATTGAGATCTTATCAAACAACCAAATGTTCAACATCCAAAATCTAATAATTGCTCTAAAATACAATCGTTATTTTAAAACATTCGTACATATTAATGAAACACTGAACTCCAAATTCATCCTTTTCATCACAAAACGAGTAGCAACGTCAAGGTCGTCGCCCCTCGGGATGGTTGGAGGTCGGCGGGACCGTTGGGCGGCAACGGCAAAGGACGGGCGAGGGCTGCTCGAGACGTCGGGATACCGTACGTCAGCGAGGAGCGTTCCCACCCCTGGATTACAAGGCACAATGCGCGCCCGACAACGACGTACCGTCCGCCGCGCGCCGCCGCCGACATGAAAAAACGCGCAAGGAAACGACGAGGCGAAGTCAGTCTACCCACAGCGCAGATGCCATGCTTCATTAAATATTCTGGGCTTCTCCCGAAGCAAAAGACCGATGCGCGTCGGCGTAGCCTGGCCGTCCATGGGGCACACGCGAAATTGTGCAACCTACCCGTTACGGGCTTGTTTTTTACCGCAGCAACGGCGGCGGTCTGCGGTGCCGCAAAGATGCAGGAGGTTCTAGGACGTTCATGACAATATTAAGTTCTCGTCTTTCAGCTTCTCAGATGTTTCATTGCGAATAAACTCGCACGAGTTAAATCGTCCTTCCGGGTACAAACAGATTGCTTGCAATTAACATACCAAAAACTGACTGCATAAAAATGGTAATGAACTGCATGACATGGAAAACACTTCTTTAAATTATCGAATTTGCGTAGGATTAGATTATTGAAGGGATTTGTACGAATCATAGAAGAATATTGTTGCTAATGATTGGGTTATATCTCAATCAGATCCCTAATCGATTCTAACTATGGGTCATTGTAAGTGAATTGGAGGAATTAGAATTATTCAGACAGAACATAACTATTCTTTCATATCTCCTTATTTTAACATACACAAATCTGTGCGTGCGTGCGTGCGTGCGTGTGTGTGTGTGTGTGTGTGTGTGTGTGTATGAAAAAAATCCTTTTGAACAACGAACACTTTTGAGCAACCGAGGAAAAGAAAAATAGGAGATTCGCGATTGCAGTGTTCCCAAAAATGTGGTTACTTCAAAGGTTCGTGTCTAGAATGAAAGCAACTCGCAAGGTATCTAGGATGCATTGTCGGGCGTTCAGGACGGGGGCGAGGCGTTCAGGATGGGCTCTTACGGAACGGGAGGAAGGGTTGCGACAACGGGCAGACTGGGCAGGGCGGTCAGAGAGAGCAAAACGGATAGGGTGGGAAAAGTAGAGGGGCGGGTTGAGTGGGCTTGCCTGTTTAATACATGTAATTTCGATAAAAATTGCATAAAATTATATAATTTCTACGAATTCAGCAAATATTTTAAAACTCAATTCTCAAGAAGGTCCATGATGACTAATAAAGATCAATGAACAATACATATATCAGGGAGACATATAAATGGAGAAACTAGATGTTTTCTGGAAATCAACGGACAGTCGGAATTACGTCTCAACCAGTACATAGCATATCGGCTGAGTTTAGCTCAAAGACAGCATTTCCGGTGTCTATGCGGCGACTCTGACTGGGTTCTTACGGTTCGAGTCCCGACAGTGGAGGAGTTTTGATGCCAGCCTTACAGATAGGTCGCATTAAGCCACTGTGTGGAGACGAATTGTAGAGATAGGCTGCTCTGATCTGTAGTTCTTTGTAGAATGTCAAGCCAGCTCCCTAACAAACAAGTCTTAGACCAGTGGTGTCAAGGTTTACTGATTGCTGTGGCACGCGGCGTGGCTCTGTAGCATGCCACGAGCTATTCTGCGCAACTTGCGCCGGGAAAAGAAACTATTAGTAACCTCACCGTTTTTACAATAGGAATGGCGAAGTCTCTAGTGGCGGGGTAACAAACTACGTGAAGGCGAGATTTCGTCGTGCCACTCGTGCCACGGACTCCCGCTCGACCTTCACAGCACTGTCTTAGATACTACGCGATCTTTCCTTCATCTTTCTTATCCTATCCTCTCACCATTGCACTGCACTCTGCACCATTGCACGTATATGTACCACACTTCCACTCATGACGGGACCAATCGGGAGCTTAGAGCCTGTTCAACTGGGGCAGTGCTCATCTGCTGAGAGATACCTGGAGCGGAATTTCGCTGCAAATGGAGTTGTCGGTCGGCGCCGGATCTCACCATCCCGTCGGTGGAGGAATCTCGGCCTCCTCCACGCTTACGACATTCATTGCACTAACGGGACTAATGACCTTAGCAGTTTGACGTGTCTGGAAACATCAATCACTTAGGGGCAGGCAGAATCAAAAGCTACTGATCACGAGTAAACTTTTTAAAATAAAATCATTGTAAAACAATAAAATTATATAATGAAACGTAAATACATCTACGTGTAAGATAGACATCACTGAACAATGTGAAGAAAATTAGAAGAAGTGCCAGAGTCGAAATGTAATTAATATTGTAATCACATTCATGATTGATTCTCTGGGATAATAAAGAATTAGTTTTAACAAATAAAAGGAAAAAAGTATGCCTTTATGGCAGGATTTGGTGTATCAACTACATTCTCAGTCAAGACATTCAAGTACTTTTTAGTTAGTCCTTTCCCTTGTGATGAGCAGAATGTAAAAATAACTTCAATATTTCCGCACGTCTAGCTACACCCCTGTAGGATGTCACAGCTTACACAATTCATCATGGATATAAATGAGTGATTTTTAACTTATAAGGGATGAATTCTTGTTTCTGTCCATGAAAGAGAGTTATTTCTCAGGATCCGAACCCTGAACCCAAGGTTCCATTCATTTATCCACCTGCAATAATTCTTGAACAGTGAACATGGCTGCTACATTAACAGCCGTTCAAATGTAACAATTTCGAACAGCACTCACACGTTGATTTAAAAAGCAATCCAGCAGATGCATTTCATGTTCGCTCATCACAAACTAATAGGTAATAAAATGAAAAGTTGTGATCGCGACTGTTCACCTTTACGTAGCGCCGACCATAGCCATGTCATCCTCCTCGCCGGTTGCACACCACTCATCGACTGCCTCTTCACAATGCACCTGTGCGCGCGCTGTATCTCCGTTCCTCCCGCGGCGGCGCCTGGGGCGAACAACGGTCGCCCGACACGACGGCGGCGCAACACAGAAAAATCATCAGCGAGCGAGCGAGCGCGCGCGCGACCGAGCGTGCGGTGCTGCGGCGCGCCGAGGACGCACGCGCGGTCTCCAGGAATGCGCGGGGGCTAACGAGGGTCCGAAGCGGCTCGGCTCGCGACTCGCCTCTTCCGCATGGGGCGCACTCTGCTTGGTCATTCCCGCAACTTTATTACTCGCCCAGGGGACCGCGCCCCCCCCTTCTCCGCCGCCTCACTCCCACCTCTCCTGCTCCACTGCATTCGCCCCGTGCCGCCCTCCTCGCACCTGCTCATGTGCAGGGTTCAGGTCCCGCCCTTTGCCTGTCCCGTCCAGCCCCATATCGTCCAGCGCCACCTCGTCCAGCCATGGATCATCCCGACCCGCCTCAACTTACCCCGCCCTGACCAGTCCCGCCTATTCAGTCTCACGCCGTCTAGCTCTGCCCCGTTCCCGCCCCCACCCGTCCAGTCCTGTCCAGTCCCGCCCCGTCCTGCTCAGCCCCGCCCTGTGCATCCCCTCCCCGAACAGTCCTTCCCCGACCAGCCCCTCTCCGCCAGCCCCTCTCCGACCAGCCCCTCTCCGACCAGCCCCTCTCTGACCAGCCCCTCTCCGACCAACCCCTCCCCGACCTACCCCCACCCCTACCAGCCCCACCCCGAGCAGCCTATAGCCCTGATCATCCCCGTCACGTTCCCCCCAGTTCACCTTCCGTCGCTTGGCCTCGTCTGGTCCCCCTTCGCCTCCTTTCGCCCACCCCACACCGCGTCGCGTCGCTTCCCGAAAGTGAATCTACGACCAACGGCGATACAAATGCTCCTTCCAGAGCGGAATTTAAGTAGCGGGACCGCGCGGTCTCGCGCCCCCGACTGGGCGCTCGCAACGGGATAGGCGATTCTGTCGGTATTAGCAGCGGCGGCGGCGGCGACGACGGCGGGGTATCACATGATGCGTGTTACGCCGCGAGGTATGCCGCCATCTGTATGAGATGTACATGTTCACTCCGGAAATGATATGCTGCGTAAGCCCAGAAGTCGTGACAGTAGCGACACCTCATCAGCATGATCGAGTGGTAGTGCGTTTTCGGCGATTCATCTCGGCGATGAAATCGTCAATGATTATATCCCGAGTCCGTATGTTATCTTATTCCCATACAAATGAGTGAATGAGATAGACTACAGTGAATTGAATGAGGAACTAGCATCAGAGGTAAAAAATGAATTCATAAACATTTGAACGTGACTATAATGAAAAGTTTCTTTATACTCAGTTTGAGAATTACTTCTGGCAGTGTGAGTCTCTTACACTGCAATCTGTAGGATGGTTAGAAACCGCAAAATTCATTTCAAGGTAAGTTAAAACCTACACCATTTTCAGTTTCATTTTCGGAACTATAAAATACACTTGTTTAGACGGTGTGGGAGGGCGCTATTCTGAGAATTCGCCACAACGGCTAAAGCGCCAAGCACGGACTGGATGAAAATGTAATTAAGTAAGAATGTGAGCGCATTACCTTTTCCTAGAGCATGGAAAGCAAAAGAAATGCTGAGTCACAAGTCGCTATTATAACAGTAAATGTTTAAGGGCATTTTGTTAGGTTCAGTCTCCCTGAGAATGAAGTCTACCTGTTCAGGCAATCACGTTAACTTTCTATGAATAACAATGACACATTACTTACTTGCAAGTTTTTATACAAGTCCCCTCTCTTGTTTGTGTGTATAGTAACTTTACGTTTCCGGTTCTGTGGAATGCGTTGTGAAAGAATAAATTCAGCTCTCCGAATGAGATGCTGAATATGTATGAGAGTATTAGTGTGTCATTTGTCTGGAAAGAACGAGAACATTTCTTTCTATTCTTTCTAACGTACTCGTATTAACCCTGAAGTAATGATTTAAAATCAGTGAGCCACCATTCTGTCTACCAACTATTTTCGAATAAAACGAAACATAACATACAACTCAATAAAGAAAATTATTTTCTTTTTTGAAAGTTAAAATCAAAGAAGACAGAAAACACTTTACAACTTTGAAAATTAGATTTATTTCATAGAAATTATTGTATTTGCAGTTGGAATCTGAAATGTCCTCATAATATTCCGACGTTTAATTTATTCTCGGTTGAGCGTACAAATCTATTCCCAAAACTATTTTCAAAGAAAAAAAGGATGCGTTAAAGTATTCCGATTAATCACTTTCATTATCTATGGGAATTTTCAGTGCGGTGGCAGAGTAAATATTCCTTCAATATCACCTACCATTAAAGAAACTGCCAAAAAGCATCCACTTCTTAACACCGAAAACGAGTTCTACATCAACGTGCAAAACTTAGAACAAGAAAAACACCGTGTAGAAAACTACTCAACCACCCTACCCTAAGGCGCGCACGGCCATGTTATCCGTGTTGTAAGGCGCGCAAAAGAATTAACACGACAAAATGTTTACAGCTTGTCTCGGGCGACAACGGGCACACTGTCCGTCGGCGTCCCTCGCATCTCCTGCGGCTCGCAACACCTGGCGCTACCGGCGGCGACGACCAGGAGGAGGAGGAGAAAGGTGAGGACGAGGAGGAGACGGAGGGACGAGGAGAGTCGAGGGAAAGGAGGAGGAAAAACTTTCGGCTCATGACGCTGCGGGAGCCGCTATGGAGCGCAGCGTGGCGCGGCGCGGCGCAGAGGCCCGCCGCCCGCCCGCCAGGCACATTGCGCGTCTTAAGAAGCAGGCGCCTTCGGGTTTATTAAATCCACATGAGGGACCGGCGCCGCGGGCGGGGAGCTCCCGAAGGAGCCGAACACAGTGGCCAGGGGGCGATTTTACGCGGACAGCCTGGGAACGTTCTACTACTTCGCAAAAAAGCAAATTCCTTTTATTTGTATTTTCAGAGAAGTAATAGAGATAATCTTGGAGGCTATTCAAATATTATATGATACTATTTTCTAGAGATCGCAATTGATGAACATGATTTTCATTACTTCCTCATGATCCATGTAAAGTCATTCGATCTTTATTAGGATAGCATGAAGACTCGGATTTCTTATCATCCAATTCGAGAAGAAAGATGTGATCGAGACAACAGGGTACTTCTGTCCTATAGAACGAATTATATTTTTAATAGGTACGAATTCTATTAGCTGGAGGCGAGTTGGGCCGAAATACGGAACAATAAAAAATAGTCGAAGATTTCAACAATTTCTGTGGATATTGGGTTAATCAACAGCACAGTGGTAGAGAAACCGACAGAAAACCTGTTAAGCTTATATACCATAACATAACTATGTATGCGAAAATATAATGTAATTACAATTAGACATATGTGGAGAAGATATTAAAAACTGAGCGATATGAAAAATTCAACTGAAATTAGCTATATTTTTATACTCAAGCCGTACAATATTTTTTATTGTAATGTGTCAGAGTGTCAAGAGCGAAATACACAATAAGTATTCAGAATTCGTCAGCCATCATTTTTTTCTGAAACAAACTTGATGCATTTTCACAAGTCTGTACTACAAATACGTCTAAAGATGTGTATCATTCATGTTTCTCTTTTTCTGCAACACTCGATCTACTGACCAAGCGCCCTTATGAGTAATTCCCGCGCTGGCTCGAGGGCATCTGGAGCAGCGCTTGTGCCCATGTGGGACGCAATTTCGGCCACTGTGCGCCCGGAGCGGGCTCCACGGCGGGCCGGGGCGGGGCGGGGAGGGGCGGGGTGGAGCGAGAGGCGGGGGCGGGGAAAGGCGATGGAGGGGCTGCGAGGGGCCGGGACAGGCAGGGCGCCATGAGGAGGTGCTAATATCGCGCTGGCTAATCTCTAGACGCGATAATGCACTTGAGCGCGTCCCGACCGCAACGGCGGCGAGCGAGGCGCGCCCTGGAGCGACGGCGTAGGGAGGGGTGGGGTAGAGTGAGGTGGGGTGGGATGAGGTGGGGGAGGGGCAGCGAGGAGGCTCCGAGGCGAGGGCGATGCGCCACGGCAGGGGGCGCCAAATGCGTCAAAAACGCTCATCAATATTTTGTAAGTTACCTTAAAGACACGCTGAAATAAAACGGAAATTGGAACCTAAAGCAGACAAATGATTGAAAGCATGTTTGCAGAAAACTATGGCTAATTGTTAAAAATGGCAAAATGGAGAGTGATTCATCTGACTACAGTAGTAGACAGATAAGTCGAGTTTCTTTGATATGCTGTATTTCCTGGAAATAGATCATAAAATAAATATGTTATTTTTAAAATATCACTTCCTTAGAGAAGTCCTCAAAAAGATCACTCGATGGGGTTTTCTAATTAAAATATTCTGATAGAACAAGTACTTATTGATTAATTCGCTTTTTCGTTTGGCTCCCCTTTATACGGTGTATTCCAGTCACAAGAGTCACTGCACATTATTTTTACTTTCTCACTAAGGAGTATGAGAAGGTGCGCGAGTGCGCGGAAAAGACGATGAATTTTCGGCAGAAAGTTCTTATTTTTTATGTTTATATTATATTATATTAAACTTTTTCTATTCTTGGCTGGCAGAATACGGAGAGTTTCATTGCATTATTTCACTTGTATTCCGACAACGTATACTGAGATGAATTGAAACAATGTTTGTTATAACACGTAGAATGGAGTAATGTCACCTTCCTTCGTGATAAAAGAATTACATACGAACTGGAGTTGAACAACGACTACAGTGAAGTAAGTTGTAAAGAATGCACATTTCAAAATTAAACTGAACGCCTGCGTTTCTCATATAGCTCAATGTAAATGCAAGTACATTTTTTGTAACTAGCGCACTGCAAATGCACTCTACTTTAAACATTTACATCGGTTACCATTGCATGAGTCGGGGATCGAAAGGACAGTAAACGAGGCGAGGCAGCCGTACGCCGAGCCAAGGGCGAAGCGAGCCAAGGCGAGGCGAAATGGAGGCGAGACGGAGGCGAGAGGGAGGCGAGAGGGAGGCGCCGGCACACGCGGCGGGCAGTTGGGGAGAGTCGTGAAAGACAGGGAAAGCAAAACTGCGGGAGGGCGGACGTGGGAGGCAGGGCGGAAGGCAGAGATGATACTCGTAAGTCGACGATGGCTCGCAGCTGAGGGAAAGCACAGTATGCTGACGATGCTCTGCTGAAAAGACAATGGGCGTCGTCGCTCCTCCAACCTACAGTCTCATTTCTACATATCACACTAACTTTTGTAATGCTCCTGTTACATTTTTGTAGAACAATTATTAATCAAAAATGTTCGATGTGAACACTATCATCAAATAAGTGGGCACTATGCACAATTTAATGACACTCTATCGAAAATGTTTTTATTAGTTACAATGATTTATTTTATTGCACCTTATTTTTCATCGAAACCTATCAATATCTTCGTGAATAATTGTACAAGTAGATTATAATCGAAGGCCAGGGACGGACAGTGACGAAGGGCAGAGAGGGAATATGAACGGAAGGATTAGGGACTGGAAATGGGGACGGGAAAGGGGACGGGCAGGGATATCATGAAAGCCTTTTTTCACTGTAACATGACAGTGCAATAATATATTTTTGGGCATTTAAATATTTTTATGGCCGGTCCATTTTGCCTTTTGTCGTCGAAAAGGAGTGTTAGTATGACGTTATTTTCAAATTAATGCAGTATGTCTACTTGAAAACTAGTACTATGATGAAGCTTCTTATAACGCACGAGTGTGAGCGCGAAACTAAAGTTATCGCATCGATGTAGAAAAACACATAATATTGTTATTTAATTGTATTAATTACTTAAATGTTTGTTCGTGAAAAATAATATAATTATTTAGGGAGCATATTTTTTTTAAAACCAACATACTCGGATGTGCAAATAGGTTCCCGGACCTTCAGTTTCTCATAACACCAATTACAGAATTAATAATTATGACATACAGAAATTACAGAGATAACAACAACCTGATTTGCTTACATAACTGAGACTCGGGGTTTAATACCAATTTCCGAGAAAATAAATAATTGGTGTCGGTGTGGATCCAAACTCGGAAGCGAAGTTTTAATGGATGATTCGTTCACCGATTTACCGTACCCACCATGAGATAGTATTCAGAGGAGACTTACAAGTCTGTCGCCCGAGCATGGTGAATGGATCAATCAACTATCAGCAAAGTAAGATGCTGGCAAAACAGTAAAACCATACACGTATCAATGAAGGACGTGAATGACCAGTCAACCGAATGGTATATAATAAAGTTTTGAACAATAAAATTAAGTTTGACCCGCAAATCAGCCAAACATCGGACAAGAGATTACATTATGTAAATGGTGGGATGAGAGATAAGAAATATGAAGCGGCAATGTAGCGAACGTCAGAGACGAGAATACGTCACGAAGCGTACTGATGGGAAGAAACGTTGCGACAAAAACACCGACAAGAGAGACGAATTCCAGCTGAAAATGGTAATAACAGATAACTAAAGTAACAAACGTGTGGACCAAAATTATTTGCAAGTAACACAAAAGGAAATAGATATTTAAACTAGTGGTGTTACAGAATGGCACAGACTTTCCCGAATAGTTTTCTATTTCCTTGGTCTCGGTTAGCTATTCGTAGTTGCCGCATACTCTTGCCAGCTGCCATCTATCGCTGCCGAAAGTACATTTTTTTGACATTTTCTTCATTTTTCGGTTTCATAATAGTAAACGGAAATATTATTTTAAGAATATTAAAGAACAGTAAAACCTTGCCCTGTAATGCAATTTTATTTGAAACATTATCAGTCGTTTTTAAGGAAATGACGTTTGAGCGCTACCGTAAATGCGAAATTTGAAGCTCTTTTTCACAGAAACGTTTTGAATTTTAGAAACACTTTTGAAGTGATTTGAAGTACGTTAACTCACAAATACAATAGTGTTTACAAATAGCCGGAAATGTGCACATTAACGGACACAAAGATCTTAAAAAAATAGATTTCTGTAATTTAAACAAAAAAACAAAAAATACCCAAATATGAACTTCATGTCATACTGAAGAGCACATTTAGCACTATCCGTCGAAAACTTTGAAGAACAAATTTGGAGCCATTTTTGAGAAAATGTTTGAGCGTTTCAGAAAATGCGGAATTTTGAGATAGTTTTCACAGCAAACTTTTAAAAGTTAAACGAAAAAATTTGGAGCCGTTTTTGAGAAGATTTTTTGTATTTTTTTTAAATTGCACACATTGCACGCAATATTGCGCGAAAAACTACTAAATTTTTCAAAATAATGTACATGACTTAATGAAAGAAATCACTATGTAGAACAAATTTTATTTGAAGGAAAAATCTCTATCTTTGATTTTGTAGTTGTAGGAAGAGCCCGAAAAAAGTTCTAACTTTTAGGACTAAGAATGATATTCTATTATCATATCTGGACAAAAAACGGAACCATGATACTCATGAGTTAAAGACGAGAGACAATCGCCCAGATGTTTAGGAACAGGAAGAGACGCAAGTGAGAAAAGGTGGAAAAGAAATAAAATATGATGAGAGGGTGTCAGGGAATTAATCCAAGTAACAGGTGAAAAGGAAGTAGTTAGAAATATTCAAAATCTATCCACCAGCTTTAGAGTAAATGAGAAGGGTCTCTTTGAAGAAGAAGTCCCAGTAAACAGAGCGCCGACGGCGAGAGGAAGGAGGTGCGTTGGTAGATGGCGGTGGGTGGGGGAGGAGCTGGTTTGTGGATAGCGGGCGATGGTTGTGGGCGACTCGACGGTTGGTGAGGTGGTGAGCATCACGAGGCGATGGGCGAGGCGCGAGCGCCAGGGGCCTGGGCAAGGTACGTGGTGCGAGGTGCAAGGTGCAAGAGGGTCGGAAAAGAGAGTAGCAAGGGAAGAGACGGGGGAACAAGTAGTGAGAGAGAAACGAGGGGCGGGAGCAAGAGGAGGTGACAAGTGGCGAGGGGTGGAGCGAAGGGTGAGACATGAGGTGCGAGGGCATGGGGTGACGGGTGGTGGCGATGGTGAGGGTCGAGGGGGAGGGGCAGGGGCCGTGGAAAGGCGCTGGGGTGGGGTGGAAGGGAGGGGCAAGAGGGGTGCGGTGCGAGGGTCGCGGTGTCGGATGGAGCTGGGAGGAGCCAGCGAGAGGCGTCGGGAACCGTAAAGCAGGCGCCGCGGCGCGGGGCGACGCCGGCGGGGGTGTGGCCGGAGCGTTGCGCCGCCTTTACGCGCGGGGCATTAGCATAAGCACGCGGCGCGGTATCTCGCCAGCGCCGGCGGTGGCAGGGGGGTAGGGTTGCTGCCGGCGAAGGACGTCAGAGGTAGAGGTGAAGGGGTATGCGGCTGCAGAGGATGAGGCCAGGTCACTGACGGGAAGTGAGGTTGAGAATGCCGCTGTTGAGAGAAGCAAATAAGTATAATGCACACCATGTGTAAGTGGTGGGAGGTAATAGAGGGCAATAGAGGGAGGAAGCAGCGGATTACGATAAAAGGGGAAGTAGATGCGAGGCGGAAAAAAAATGGAGGAGTGAAGCACCTGGAAGAGTAGCACTGAAGAAGGCTGGCTTGTGGATGGGTGACGGTGGCGAATTATTTGCGTCTCTAAAGCAGGAAAACCAAAAGGTCACAGAAGGAGAGAATAATGTGGGTGTGGCGGGGAAAGAGTGGGCAGCAGTGAGCCCGAGCCTGGTAGGAGGCATTACCTGGAAAGGGCGGGTGGAACGGGACGCGTGAGAGAAGCGGGCAGGGGGAGGCAGAGAAGGACGTGGCCCCTCAGGCGGGACAGGGTGGTGCGCCGCAGCGGGGCGAGAATGCTCCGCCGACACCGCCGCACCCTTGTCGGGGGCCGACCGCCCTGGAGTTGTGGGGGATGGGGCGGGAGCTAGTGCACCAGCGCGGCGTGGCGGGGCGGGGCGGCGCGGGGCGGAGCGGAGACTGGCGGGGAGGGGTGGAGCGAAGCGGGGCAGGCGGCCTCGAGCGGCAAGCTGAGCGAGGTGCGCCCTGCGCCGCTGCCCCGGCGATCGTCGCGTAATTGAAGTTCCTCCAATGAGAGAGGACCTTGTGGCAGGCAACCGCTAAGGGTTTTAAGCGGCGTATTTGCCGACCCGAGTGTTCTTTTTTGCGGTTTAGCGGCGTTGAGAGACATCTCTTCATGCTGTTTCTCATTAAGTGTGGAGTGTACGTTACGACTTCCTGACGCACAAAAATGTTTGGAATGGGGAACAGCATGGACTTGAAAAGGTAAATAGAGAGAACGTATAATGAAAACAATTAGGAAATAACTGTAAGACGAAACAAACTTTTCTAGTTGTGGTGAAAACATTAATTATAATTTATGAGTTACATGTTAGGATGATATATGTAGAATTAGTGATGCGTGGCCAACACAATTTTAACATTTGGTACACTAACTTTGTTTATGGCATAATCGAGGATGTGTATTTATGTACGTTAAAACTATACAATTTATTCATTTGTTTAAGCTCTTCTAATCTGACAATTTTGAAAATATTTTTGGGAATTCCCTTCCCTTAGCTGCGGCAACAAAAGCGAGCAAGACTCAATGCAATATCTACATTAACATCACACAAGAAAAATTACAAAATAGATAATTATATTTACACATTAAGTATTACTCCGACTATAGTTGCTAAATACTGAGAGAACACTTACACTCACACACAAATACATACCAATGGCACCGCAGAACATGAATGCAACTCACCTGAAATAGAAAGAAAATATATCATGTTACGTGGATTAGAGGGGAACACTATATTTATCTATGGAATGGAAAACAGACATCATACATGATCAAACCACGATGAAATGTTATAATTTTAACCGTTCTTTATATATGACGCTTCTAAATCTTGATTTTGATTTAAGATTCTTGAAGTTATGCCACAAAATTTCTATGACATGAAACTTTTGAAACATCGCAGTT
Organism: Acheta domesticus; assembly: GCA_031308135.1. Classification (NCBI taxonomy): domain Eukaryota; kingdom Metazoa; phylum Arthropoda; class Insecta; order Orthoptera; family Gryllidae; genus Acheta; species Acheta domesticus. Next base: position 130,505,056 of record JAHLJT010009436.1, on the reverse strand, counting down.
AAACTGTATAAGGATCAGTACCACTCTCCCATTAAATGACAAGAAAAATTACTTTTACGAAATTGTCTTTTTAAAATTTACATCAAATATTATGACACTTCACATGCTTCATCCAGCTCTGAATTGTTCCCTAAACTTGAAACTCATTTACAACGAGTAGGAACTTTCATAATTTATTACAATATATATTAGAAAATAACAAGAATATCCTTTCCTTAAAATGTGCTTTAAAGTGTAATACCAGTTCCTTTTTACAAATTTCGCTTCATTCAATTATTAATTACAATATTTTCTGCCGGCATGGAGCCCGAACAATTTGCAAGTCGTTTTTAAACTTTGTAGACGTTCAACTGAACTTCAAAAACGTCAACAAAGACTTTGAAACATTGTCTAAAACTGAAAATATTTACCCAAATATATATATATATATACCAAAATTGCTATTACTATTAAAAATAATTATCTTAAAACAATAGCAGATCACTTTAGCCAATATCGATTTCATGGCTACAAAAGCCTTCGAAGAAAACGTGGAAAGCGTACCCATATGCTTCACTTTCGTATTCAACGAACTATTTCCTAATTATTTCTTATCCTGGGAACGATCAAGAAGATAAGAACAGGGGATTTTCGTAAGAGAATTACTGATGGTAGTACGATTAAATTGGGTTAGAGTTCAGAGCGATTTCGATTAAAGTTCAGAGCATCCTCGCATGTAGTGTAGAGCATCCTCGCGTGCAGGCTTAGCTATTCTTAATACTATTTTCTCTGTTGCGTCAGTATCAACAAAAATCATCAGTATATACAAATTTTCGCAGATTGGCTGGCAAGTATGAAATCAGATAGGGAAGATAGATAGCTCGTCGTATCCGTAATGATTATTTCTTTTTATCTTGTGCACAGTTTTTTGGAGGATGGAAAGCGGACACTAATTCACATGATATTGGATTGACGAACCACCTCTGACTAGACCAAATTAAACTACTTCATGCGTTCGACTTGAGTGAAGCATGAATTCAAGTCGAACTCATGCACTAATACGATTGTTTTCCTTTAAGAGATGTCAATTAATAGTACAAGGTACCATCAAAATTCCTTCCCTTCTTTTTCTTCGTTCCTATCACACGTATACAATACAAGAGCAACAGTCTGTAGCAGCAAAATGATGATGAACAAAAACACAGAAAACAGTTTTCCAAAACGTAGGGTGCACACTGCTCGCGGACTCACAAAATACTCTCGCATAACACTGCAATGATTTAAACATTTCAACAACTGTATTCACGTATATTGTCTTAATACAATATAGTAAACACGGATACATAATACAACGGTTCTTTACATACCATCAATATCGAAATGTTGCAGTTGCGTAACGCAAAACATTAATAGCAAATATTTATTGGCGGGTGTCTTCTTCCCTTGAGACTTCTATTGCTTGATGTCAGATGTATATTAAGCCGAGATACACTGAGTATGAGAATTAATTCGCTATGAGAATAGAGGGGGGGAGGCAATCAAATATTTTAATCTTTCAGTCAAAACAGAAATTGTTTCGTTGTTTCTGAATTTCTCTCCTGTGTGTCTAACGAAACCATAGACACCTTACATGGACTGAGGCTAAAACCGGCGCATATTTACAATAAGTAATGTAGATTCTCGACAAAGAGACATTACCGCGTCCTATTTTTTTCAGTTCTTACCTTTCATGTGGACAGAATAACCACATTTGATTAATCTCGTTTCTCTAAGGTAGATACTTGGATAAGGCTGGAGGAGTTGGAAGAGTCCAATACCTCCAAACGGGTCTACACCAAAACAAAATCGCCGTTTTTTCCGCAGCATTACTAAACTATCTCTATACTACGTATATTACTCCATATATACGTACGTATACGAGAAAGTAAAAAGCAAACAAAACGCCATTCTCACGCTGAGCGGGGGAGTTCGAATTCCGCAAGATAATCAGAACTCGCTTCCGCAGCTATTTGTGGACGAGGTTACACGGTCAACGGGTTCTGCGGCCGCTGGATTTTGATGGATCGAAAACGGCCCCGGGAGATGGAGGCATGCGGGCCGGCGCATTACCATACATCCATTAAGCAGATCGCGCGGGCCCGCGCTCTCACGCCGCCACCTCGTGCGCCCGCGGCACTTGGATTTCCACCGCAAATGATACCGCCAAGGATGCACGAGGACGGGAAGGCCCCTCTCGAGGGAACGCGCGCGCCATACCAGCTCCACAGCTGGGGACGCTATGGCGTTGCGGGCTGTTCTGCAGGTCAGTGCGGGTAGTTTGAGAGTGAAGAAAAAGCGTGTGTTGGGTGTTAAGTGATTGAGTAATTGTCAGTGTCTCTGGGCGCGTCGACTGCTATGGTCGTTAGTTCTGTAAGTGTAGTGCGCCATACCAGCTCCAGCTGGGGACGCTGTGGCGTTGCGGGCTGTTCTGCAGGTCAATACGGGTAGTTTGAGAGTGAATAAAAGCGTGTGTTGGGTGTTAAGTGATTGAGTAATTGTCAGTGTCTCTGGGCGCGTCGACTGCTATGGTCGTTAGTTCTGAAGGTGTAGTGCATGTTTTTTTCCTAGGAAAATGTCGGCGATCTTCCCCCGCCGGATGGCGAGATCCGATGCCGACCTACCATCGGTTAGCAGGGTTTTCCCAATCTGAAATCTCCCACCAGCGGGGCACCGCCCCAGCCGGGGCAAGCTCTAAGCACCCGACCGGTCTCACGACATGCGTGCGTTTGGGGTGGGTGGCACGTCTGATGAAGGACAAACAGAACGAGTGGAAAAACTGAATCGCATAAATGACCATAAATATAATTAGTGAGCACAGAACACCTCATATCAATCGTTAGAGGGTGAGTTACCTGCTTATATTACGGGTCAATTGCAAGCCGATTTTTGTTCTACTCAAAAGAATGTACATCGTAATAGGAAGGGTCCACACAATAATCCAGTGCTGTCTTAAAATTAAGTAATGAGACTGATATTTTTATCGATTGTTATTTAATTGCAATTGCAATTGCAAGCCCATACTCTTCAAAATAACTTCTTGGGGGAAGTCACATAATACTGAAGAGGACAGTGCTGGAATTCACACACAGAAATCGCCTTGAGCAGGTTGGTTACAGCCTCATGTCATGAATCATCTCTAATGCTCCCAAATGTAATTTAAGACGAACTATTAATCTTTTGGAAAAGGATACATCTTAAAGACTTGAGATTTTTTAACTTTGGTAAATTGATATTTATTTTGTATAAATGAGCATTGTCATGAGACCTCATCCACATGTTTTAATGTTCGGTTCCATAAGAAAGTGCACTTTTCGAAGAATTTCAAGAACATGTCGGTAAAAGTGTTGGTTTACAGAGCCCAAAACTGAAGCAAAGTCTAGTTTCTTTATATTTACTACTTGCGAAATGGAAACAATTTCGAACTGCCAAATACTTGATGGATACAAATATGGATCAGGATTGCGGGTAATGTGATTCAGCATGGTAGAAAACGCAATGAGAACGATAACATTATAGGAGAGGATATAAAATGGAAGCCGTAATTATGTGTGAAATATTGGCTTCGAAGTGTAAATGAAGATAAATTTGGGTGGAATTATGTGGCGGGAAGTAGTTAGGATAAATTTGGTACGTGTGAACCCCTATTGGAGGAAATGTAATTATATTTTGTTGATATGGAAAATAACTGTGCAAAGTTGGCTGATCAACGCTTCTGATGACATAGTCAAATTCATACTTTTTACATGGCTGTTACGTGAAAAATGAGGATTTGTTGGGAGTTAGAGGAGAATTGAAATCTGCAAAAAATTATGATTACTGAACGGTAATACTGATGTAGTAAAAGTCATAATTTACAACAGCGGTACTAACAATGACATTAACGACACAAGAAAATACAAGCTGTAATGACTCTTAAACATTACTGTTGACGGTGGTAACTGGGATCTTTTGGGGACGAGTGGTGGCGTTCATAGACGGCCATGTTGGGTACTCATGTAAGGAAGCAATTGACCTCCGGTGATAAATGCTTTACAAAATGAAAATAGCTGGGCAATATTAGATGGAAACTGAGGGAAAACAGATGAGAGAACAGTGTACAAAAGAGAGTTTATTGTAATATAAGTGTTAGGTTACGGAGGAAGATTGCGATTGTGATAGAATGATTAAGGTGGTGTTTGATGGTCGTGATGGTGACCATTCAGTGTCAGTGGTACTGTGCGATGACACTGAGAAGACGAGAATCAGGAGGGTTTTGCGAATAAGGATCGGAGGGCGTTCGTGGTCGTCGGCACCTATCAGTAGCAATAGACACGGCAGACAAATTGAAGGTTGTAAGACACACGAAGAACAACCGTACAGGCGATGGAACTAAAACGACCCGAGCACCAAATACCACATAATGATAGAGGCCTGGAGGGTGACGAATGGCGCGGCAGCGGCGCGAGCAAAGGATAGCTGGTAGCATCAGTCACGCACCGGCGGGGCGGCGGCCCCGCGCCCGTTTGCGTATGACGCAGGGGACGAAGCTTCCGCAACAAATCATGCGTGGACGCGCACCGTTGCTGGTGAGGAGACTGCGCAGTAAACCGCTCACGTTATGTCCCAATGTGATATTAACAACTGCGCTGGGAATAACTCTTCCACCATTATTATACTCTTTAGATTTCGGTTTAGACTTATTTCAGACAGTCAAATACATATTGAAAGCCAAAAAAAAAATTATCATAGTATCGTGATTGTTTCCGAGGCTTCTTCGGGTGCTGCAAGTATACTTAGGTTTTACGTTGACGGGGTACTAACCCGGACGCACAACCCCCAACCTGGAGGACCGGAGCTTTTTATTCAGGGTTGTCTCTCCCTTAGGCTGACTGCTTCCACCGCAGCTCAAGGAGCTCAGCCTGCCCCTTTTCCGCTCTTGAGAGGAGTTTTAGTTCTCAAGGCGAGGGATCCAGCCTACATCTGTCTGCTCTTCCTGTAGGAAAAGTATGGGAAGGGAATAAGTGGGGTTCAGGTACTTAGGCTGTGATATATCGTTTAATATAGATCGTGACGTGGAAAACAAGCTAGTAAAATTCCGAAATGTATGTGGAACTATACACAAGTATCTGAGAAACCGAACACGAAAGGAGACACGGCTTAAGTTTTATAAGACAATTGCAGTCCCCACACTCATGTATGCCAGCGAAACATGGGTGAACACGAAAAAGATCAAAAATAAAATACAAACGGCGGAAATGAAATTTCTGCGAAACACACTAGGGTGCTCGCTACTCGACAAGAAACGGAACTCTGAAATAAGAGATATTTTAAAAGTCAAAGAACTGTACGAGAATATTCTCGAAAACAAGTTAAAATGGTACAACCATCTATCAAGAATGCCAATGAACAGACTTCCATTCATAGCTATGAACTATAAAACAGAAGGAAGAAGGGACATTGGTAGACCGAGAAGAAAAATGGGTGCCGGAACAGGTCACATGACCTAAACCCTGTTGGGAAGAAGAAGAAGAAGAAAAAAAAATTAAGAAAAAAAAAACTTTTTTACGTTAAGCTATTCTCCATTATTATAATTTAAAAATATAAAAGTGATGCCGACGTTCCTCTAAAGCAAAGTGATGCGGAGAGTAGAATGTTGTATCCTTTGCTTTCCCTTCTCTAATTCTGTTTCGTGAAGAGAGCGTCTTGATAGGCCAAACCTTGCTGAAGATAAGGAGGATGTTCACGACGACATAATTATCCTCAAAATGATCCAGTGTTCAGAGATAAATAGTTTATTACTGCTGTAAATAGCTAGATCACTGACCAAAAGGCAAGAAACACATGACACGACTCTGTGTTAGGGAGTTTAAAACACATCATAGAAACTGACAGAGGCTGTCTCTGCGACTCGTATTTCTTACTTAACAACAACTACATACTTCGCTTAGTTTATGTTAAATAATAGAGCTCAATAACGATCAAGGAAAATTATTTAATAATTATTTTTATTAAGAGATTATAACTCAAACGTAGTATCGAGTAGAAAATTTATTAACATATCAACATATTTAATGAACAATTATTTCTATCTCTGAGAGACATCACTATATAAATAATATCAAATTATTCACGAAAATATTTCACGACCCGTTAAATTATTGTTTTAATTATTGAATTTTCAAAATGTGTTCAACTTTTCTTGATTTTTAACTTCAGTTATTATTTAACGTCTCACTAGAAAGACTCACGGCGCTGAAGTCCCACAACGGTGTCTTCGGTGCTTGTGCTCTGTTTCTCCTCCCCGGGAAGTGACTCCGCTAGAGGAAAGCAGTTGTCAGCTGGAGTACACAATTGTCTTTGCTGTGTTCAGTTGCCGCTTGACTTGAAAGAACGTGTGAGTCTGAGATTGTATCGGCAGTAGTTCTGCATCTAAGCCGCAAACAAACTTGTCCTTAAGTCACTATAAACAATTACTTTAAACTCTTGTTGTAACTCGGAAATAGCTAACTTATGTTGAGGCAACAATGTCCGGTTAATGAATTCCAGGAAGAATCACCTTGGATAAATACCAAGGCAGTGTCTAAGGAAGATATATAACTGTCCACGCACCCAGCGTCGCTACCACAACAATGTAATTAGTTCAAATCGTATCTCTGAGTATTAAGAATGCAAAAATAAGCCAATGCAAAGTCAGATTAACAAAACTTTGTATAATATTTTTATGCATCTCTTGTGAACTTATTTTTAATGTACCGAATACATACGTATACACGGAAGTATATAGGGAAAGTTATGTAATGATGCGTGAAAAATTGCAGTCCGTCTGTCCGTCCGTCCGTCCGTCCGTCCGTCCGTCCGTTTGTCCGTTTGTCCGTCTGTCCGTCCGTCTGTCCGTCCGTCTGTCCGTCCGTCTGTCCGTCCGTCTGTCCGTCCGTCTGTCCGTCCGTCTGTCCGTCCGTCTGTCCGTCCGTCTGTTCGTCCGTCTGTCCGTCCGTCTGTCCGTCCGTCTGTCCGTCCGTCACTACTACACCACTAGCGCCTAAACCATGCGTAGGATTTTTTCAAATTGAACAAAACCGCAGTTTAACTGGCTTGAGTTGAAGTCCTGCGATTTTTAAAACATTCATTAATTTTGGGGGTACTTTACATGATGCCCCCCGGACATTACCAAAATTTTCTCAAAACGGCTCCAAATTGTTTCTTTAAATTTCATTAAAATTCTTTAAAAAATAATACAGTAAAATACACTTATTAAGGTGGCATAGGTCCGATTTTCACGGTTAACACTGAATTTTCGGAAATTGCAAAAGTTTCAGTTTTTTCGGGCTCTTTCTACAACTAGAAAATTAAAGATAGAGATTTCTCCTTCAAATAAAATTCGTTCTCCGGAGTGAGTTCTTTCATTAAGGTAATGTACATTTTATTTTGAACATTTTAGTAGTTTTCGCGCAATATTGAGTACAAAATGTGCAATTTTAAAAAATTACAAAAACACGATTTTCTAAAAAACGGCTCCAATTTTTTTCTTTAAACTTTTTGTGAGGATAGTGCCTAATGTACTCTATGAGATGAAATGAAATCCATATTGCTCTATTATTTTTTTCAAAAATTGCAAAAATGTACGTATTTTTTTACTTGCCTCTCACGTCGTTAATATTTATATTGGCGGCGATTTGTTGACATTATTACAAGTTTATGACAAGTTTTATGACAAAATTATGACAAGTTTTAATATTTGGCAAATTAGAAATACAAACGATAATGGCACAGTCCTCTTCAATTTAAATAACACAAATATTCAAAACAAACACGATCCTGTACGTCAGGGTGACACGTAAAAACTCTCGCTCCGAAGCCATCTGGACTAAGAATGTCCTCTGCGCAAGCCAGCACCGCACGCGGGTAACGGTCGCGAACACCCAATCGGCGTGAAGGCCGCTCGCCGCTTACCCTAGCAAACATAAACTCTTGTTTCGGGCCGAGTACCGTATCGCGAGCACTTACGCGGCGGATAGAGTGGCGTTTGTGGACGTGGACGTCCGCCAACGGGGCGTGGGCGGCGCCCGAGCTGCGACGCATAGCGGACGGGCGGACGGACGGACGACGGAGCGGAACGAAGTAGTGCCGGAGGAAGACGAGTGGAAAGGATCCAATGAACAGTTTCTTTAGTAGGATGAAAGAGGTCCGAGTCAGTGGTGATGTCAGTGTCACCAACTGAAGTCACTGGTGGCACAAGCACTAAATTCCGAAAATTGTTTGGGCATCGTTTGAGATGACATCGCAGTATGACAGAGTTAATGGAATATTTGGATGGTACGGAGAGATCGCGAGTCGTCTCATTCGGTGTGGAAACGCGAAACACAGGCGAACGGAAGAAGTAGGTAAACTGAACATTTCGAGAATGTAATAATTGTGGAATCCTGACGACGATTTCAGTAAACGTTTGTGACATAAGAGAAACTTACGTTTTTGTTAAGGAGAGTGAGATATTTTATTGGGTGCATTTCAATTTCGTACACTACCCTCTCAAGTTTCATAGTAAACGCAAAATCCACGAGTTATATGAAAGGGGAATTGTTGAAATGTACGACACAGATTGACACTTTCATACAGGCGGTGGAATAAATGGCACTTTACTGCTGTAACTTGATGCAAATCATGAAGAGCAGTCTTCAGGAAAAAAGTCCGGGACATCCTCATGCTCTTGGGAATTCCCCAAATACCGAATACGATGGGCATAGGTTAAAAGAGAATAATATTTGATAAGAATAAAGAGTGTCATATGACGACCAGAAATGGGGGTGTAACGAAAGGCAAAACATCCCTTAATTGCATATTTCCCTTCCGAATCATTCGTTAGTTTACTAAGACAATTAAGAATTTATCGTATTGTTTAAAAAGGATGACATATCTGAAATCCCACGTAGTAAGATCGAATGACAAAGAATCAAACGAAGAATAGTAATCTTTCGATGCAGGCAGTGCAGCTACTCTCGCAACCTCCTGGTGATTAGTAGGACACGCGTCGTATGGCAACTGGCGAGGGCGAAGTAAGTCCACTGGCAACAGACACGCGAGATCTGGTCGGGGGAAGGTCGAAATTACCCCAGGAGCCGTGCATCTGCACGCCCCGTGCAGGCGAGCTTGGGTCGCGGGAGCATTTCACACGAGGACAGCTCCAGATGGCAGCTCGTAGGCTGCTCTGATGCGGCCTAGTCTGGGGCGAGTGAGGGGTCGGCGGGTCGGCGCACGCCCTCGACCGCGGCGCGGGGGACCCGGAAGACCGACACCGGCGCCTGCGACGCAACGGTAAAGCTACACCCCCACTCAGGCCAACCTTCTGCAATGGGCCAAGGAAAAATTTTTCTCTCGACGTCCCCCCGCCGAGTGCACGCGGAAAGTCGGTCGTGTTATTTATTCCGGTTCAACTACGGAAATCATCTCTGGAAACTAGTCTGAAGACGACGTTCCAGTCTCTGATTCTAATTACGTACCTGTGCAATAAACTCATACGAAACGAAGTTAGAATGTATTTCACTTAATTTGTCATTTGCAAAAGGAAAAACTTATCCTAGTAATTTTCTGTTACGCCTATCGACCGCTATATTTTATCACACAGAGGTGAGGGTTCATTATTTATCTTTAATGAATGTCACAGCACACTTCGATTTTTATTGAAGGGAAACGGCACGATAATTCGCGATAATTAGCACTCGAAGAGTTCATTATTCTGGTCCGAAATTCAATCCATGATTAGGTTTAGAGATTTTGTACGTAAGTTTTGTCACATTACTGGTGACTGACATGCGTTGAAAGTTAGTGAATTCATTAGAGTTAATCGCCTAATTATCCTTCATCACAAATTAAAATGACGTTTATGACAGAAATGCAAACTAACGCTATGTGAACAAATTGGGGACTGAAATTCAATATACGTTTTCACCATGTGGTTGACTAATCATTCTAAAGAGAAATAATACAGTAATCCCTCGACATCCGCGAATTCGCTATTTGCGAGATTCGAACATTCGCGATTAGGGAAATGCTACCGGTTTCAACATTCGCGATTTCAACATTCACGAGTGCGTCTGTTGTGTTGAAAGTGGTCATGTTTCATTTTCTTCATCATCGTCATCTGGGTCTCGGCAGACACAGGAGCTCAAATTACTACGTTCTGCAATAATGTCAAAGTTGTGATGTGGATTCATATTAACAGAATAACAAAAGTGTAAAATAATTCAATTCAGTTGCTTCAAAATGGAGGTAAGGGTTTTGGCCACATGAACGGAAAAGCCATTAAGAACCTGTGCACTTCTCATTTTAATGATTTCTCTGAAGAGTAGCTCCGGGAAATAATCAGCGAAGAAAACCTCCTCAAACGTAATGATGAACAAAGGGGAGCGAAATTGCGTCCTGGAGCAATTTCAATGTCAAAACTGTTAATGTAGTTCTAAAACTTCAACAAGGTGGAAAGGGCATTCGAACATGATCCACCAACCGCCAATAGAACCACCAACTCTTCCACATTACAATATTAGAAGAACGAGGAGGATGATAATAAAAACTAAATTCTATATCCAATTACTTTCAACTATGAAATAAGTTTTAAATACTGTTTTATTTCTTGGGATAATAATTGTGAATTCGTTTGCAGTAGCGCGTAGTCAGTTCTACTGCAATTGTTTGTCATTTTTTCTTTCATTTTTAAGAAGTTTTTCGATATTCAGGAACCTAGCCCACCATATTTCATTAAAAGATTCAACATTCGCGGATTTGACATTCGTGATGCTTTTTGGGAACAAAACTCTCGCGAATGTAGAGGAATTACCGAACAACTCATTGACATTTAAATAGTTTACTTTACATACCTCAAAATTATTTGGAATTATCGAAGAAATTTACCATACACATTGCATATGAATCCCTCTAACTTAGGCATGTTATTTAATGATTCGCATAATATTAACAGGCAAATGTAATTACTATTTAAGAATCCAAGAATGTGAGGCATCTGACAAGTTATTAAAATACTCTATTTGATAGAATAAATGGTAATATAATTCTTTTTCACGCATTAAGCAAAGATCCTTTCCCTCGACAAAAGCAGGTAACACCGTGACATTAAAATCTCAAATTCTAATCTTCACATAAAAGGGAGGAATTGCTAAGATGAACATTATTTCAAATAAAATATATTATGTAACAGCTTACCTTATGCATGATATTGATAAGTAAAAGAAACAAATAACATTTAGCATAAGTTTCACTATGAAAATTTACTTATGAAAACAACACATATTTTTAAAAAATTGAAAAAGGCAGCACCTCAGGCAGCACTTACTGCGGGCAGAACACTTCTGCGGCTGCATCAAACGGCAACGTCAGCGAGGTACACAAGGGCTCAGGGCGCGCCGGGGCCCCGACGTGTAAATGTAACGGGTACCAACATTCCACCGCGCCTGAGACGTCCGCAAATACACGTATGTGATCGCGCAGCATTTCGCCGAGGTATTCGCCGCCCGTTCACGAGCCGTGTTAAGTGCGACTTCTTCAAAAAATCAGCGGGTCCTTCAGAGCGAGGAACAACGCCTCTCGAAACACTGCGCAAATCCGACGACATTCGTTCCATCGCTCACGGGGGAGGGGGGCCATTCATTAGTTCTTCGTTTCCGGGAATGTAACACGTGGCGCCGCCGATAACGCAGATGTACTGTGGTCGCGGAGAACCATTCGCACCGGGAGTGATCTGGTGCAGCAACGGTGGAGCACCGTTCCAGGCGTATCGGAGGGCCGTAAAGCATCCAGGATGGCGTGCGGGTAGTCGTCGGGATGGCGTGGGCGGGCGTCGACCACGTGAGTCCTCCGGGCGTCGCCCACGCAACCAAAGTGGCCCTCGATCCCCTGACGTTTGCATTCTGATGCTCTGACGTGTTCCGTCCCTCCAATGTTGGTTCGCAATTCTCGAAAAGGGAAGCTCTAGAAATGATTGCGTGTACGGAGGCACTCATGGCCACCGCTGCGCCTTCGAAAGTTCGACTGCATTGTTTGGAATGTACATCTCTCGATACCAGATGTACCCCCAAGATACGCAGTACGAGTGGAAAAGTCGCTCCGAATAAAAAGCCGTTAGTGGCAGATATACAAAGTTGTAGAAAGTACAAAGAAATAATAAATCACAAAATCCTAGTTGTACTTGAAGTTGGCATCACTTTCGGGATTGCAGATGCATTAATTGGCTATATATTTTAATATTATTAATATGAGACGATTATGTGAGCTATTGAATGATAAATACAGAAAAAATATTCATGCTACTGCCCAAATTTGAATACCAGACAACGAACTCGTAGCCTCGGTGCAATAACATCTGTAGTTAATACATTTGCAAAAGACGTTTTATATCAGTAGCAAGATTCCTGCAATGGATAGACAACTTAGAAATATATTCACTTATGTTACACATGTTTTAAATAGTTTAACAACAGTTACTAGCACCTCAGTATACACACCCAAGTGTTTGCCACTTTAGAGTCATGAAATACCTTGCTATATGATGGTTAGATTTCTATACTCACATGCAAAAACTTACTATTTTCCTTCTCTTATATCATACTGAGTTGAAAATCATATAACAATGGCGTAAGAGATGACAGGTATTTCTTATCACAATAGTAAATTTTCATCCTTCCCTTTTATTATCGTTTTCAAAAGTAGTGAAGTAACAGCAACACACTTGTAAAGTCAAGTAACAGCAACTAACCCAAAACATCTCAGGAAGCAAAGAAAGATCTACTAAATTCAACCATCATTCTGTACCGACACGACTCAATAAAATTCAGATTCTTCCACACGAACATTATCCGGCAGAAAATCTCGCAACAAAAGGCATTAGGCAGAAAACAGTAGACGTCAAACCACCAAAAACTGAGAGCCGACAACTGCAGCACAAAGGCGCAAAGAGGCGGAGAAGCAAGATGCCTTTTTTTTGCGCCCGGTCGTGCCTTCGCCGAGAGCGAGCGGAGGCGGCGGCGTCGGGCGTAGCCAGATGCGGCGGGCAGTGGGGACGGCAACGAAAACGAAAGGGCAGCTGAAGGCGCGGACGAAGACCTGCAGAGAGATTGATCAGCTGAAAACAGCGTAGGTAAAATAACCAATAGCTTAGAAAAAAAATTAATTGAATTTTCCTGATAACTGAAGTTTCAAATTATGTAGCTGTTATATACTATCGGGTTAGGAAGAGGAAATACATACAGGTACTCCGAAAATATAAGTTTGTATATAACTTAAAATTAAAGTTAAAGGAGGTTTAAAAAATAAATTATTAATGTAAGGCAAAATATAAATTAATATAAATTATGAAAGTATAATATAAAGTTTAAATATACATTAATATATAAGTTTATGATACGTCTATCTAATCCTTCGCGCGCGGGCGAATGAGTGAGTGTCTGTCTACCCCACAATATCTTATACTGGCCATACGTGAAGATGGCAGGACTGAAAAGTGGCAAAATTATTACGACGTGGTTAAATGAGCAAGTCGAAGATAATATTGGAACGTGTGAAAATGCAAAAGGTCGGTTGAACGGACGCGTACCAGTAACTGACATTTGTTTTGACAATACGGCCTCCTCCATTATTGTGGACTGCACCTTGTCGGTATCCCCGGATAAGGCAATAATAGTCACGGTAGTAAACTCTTAGAAATAGAGTGAGTGAATATTATTATAAAAGTTTGAATCGTATTCAAAAAGGAAGAGAAGAACACAGTGATACCGATAGAATCAGTGTTACTAGTGACGACGGTTGAAGTGCCTAAAAATCGCTGGCTCATGGCAACTGATAGCACAAGTGGCAGAAGATGCATTGAGAGAAAATTCTTCGATAGCAGCTGTGGGAAATTTAATGATGTCCGTCGGTACTACGGTAGCTGTGTCAGCAACAGCAAAAGCAACACGGGCAGGGGATGGAGGCAGCACAGAAGGCGTCCGCGGCGGCGGGGTGGGACGAGGCAGAGAGGGGAGGGGCGGAGTGGGGAGGGAAGGGCGGGTCGTGGCGGGGAAATGCGAGGGGGGCGTGGCGGGCAATTGCGAGGGACGCGGGGCGGGGGGGCCGGGCCGGGCGGGGAGGGGCGGGGCGGGGCGGGGCGGGGCGGGGCGGGGCGGGGCGGGGGCGGGGCGGGGCGGGGCGGGGCGGGGCGGGGCCGGGCGGGGCGCGCTCCGAGAAGGTCCATGGTTTTTGCCTCGGCCGTCGCCGCGTCCGTAACGGGACCGGGAAGCGCGGCGGAACTGCGAGCATCCCAGCCGCGGGCGCCGACGCGCCGGCGCGCCGCGCTTCCGGGCGACGGCAACGCCACCGGCGCGACGCCGGCGCCGCCTTCGTGTCCTCGGCGCGCGCACGGGCGACCTTCGTAGGCACGGCACCTATGGACCGTGGACGCGGCGGCGACTTGTGGAATATCTGCGCTCCAATCGACTGTGCAGCTTCTGCCCGGAGGTCGACACTTGCTGGCCAAAAACGATGCCACATTTCCAGTACCAACATAGTATCTCTCATTGAGCTTCCTCAATGGATTTTATTCTATATGGTTTTATTTAATCAGAACAGTCCCAAACTTCAGAAGTGTTCATTTTCTCCTCGTACGGGTAAATTATGTAAGACTTTGAAAATTTTATTTTTCTTTTCTTTATTTTTTAATTTCTAGTCACACTGTAACCAAATCGTATATATAAGATGCCAATAGAATTAAAAATGTTTCATAGAAATATCCACACAATACATCATTCTCTTTTCAGAAGACTACAGTATTAAAATATTTACGTTCCTTTTACTACTTAGAATTACTCGTAAAAATGTTACGTAGTAGAATTGCTTTGTACTTTTAATCTGTAATTTTTTAAATAGTGATTCACTACAACGTAAGTAATGGCAGTGTAAGTAATGGTCGTTAATGGCAGAGAAGTCAATAATGTCAGGGTCCTCACAACCAGTGCTTAGCAAGAGCAGTCGCACCCGGAGTGCGCAAAAACATGGCGCCACACGACACACACCCACAAAAGTTAAACAGCGGTATTAAGATTTTTTTCTGTACAAAAATCGTTTTTTGCCCGCAGTATTTCAATACTCTTTACACCCCGAAAACAGTACGCGAGAAAGTAACTAGTGGTACTACAGAATGGCATAGACTTCATTCAGTTTCTCTATCTCTTTAGTCTAGGCTGTCTTTTCGATGTCAAAACCCCTTCTCAGCTGCCATCTATTGGCGACTTAAATCATTTTTCACATTTTATTGTTTCTATCCCCTAATGGTAAAATTGAAATATGACTTTAGGAATATTACAGAAAAGTAAAACTTGGTTATATATGCAAATATTCATTGAAAACTTTGGAGACTTTTTGAGAAAATGTCTGATCGTACGGTGCGCATGATCGGTCTGGGTCGCGGTGTAAGATACACATCTTAAAGACGACATCTGAAACTATCGCTGTTACACATTACACGACCAATCACGACCTTGCCCAAATGAGACCCAAAGATTGCAGCACTCATATGCCAGAACTGTGAAAACTAGCCTCACATAAGCTTCAGTTTTAGACTGGGAGTGAACACACCTATATATCTTACACAGTGGGAACAACTCACTGTTTCCATCGCAGTGTTGTCAAAACTATGAGAATTCCACAACTGCATAAAAATATAATACAAAGTTTTGTAAACTTTTATTGGAAAAAGAAGTCTGATACCATACACGTCTATCAAGTCACAACAATGACACGCAATTCACAGAAATTCGCGACAGCGGACCGGAATTCAATTGTTGGGTTCCTGCATTGTCGATACTCCCTTAATGAGACAGAACTTTTTATTTGCAATATTTGAAAAGAAATAATTTCTTTAAAGATTAATATGTAAATAAATAACAAAATGTCGATTGTAAAAACGAACAAAGAAATAATATACAAAATTGCAAATGCTAATTTACGACGCATCCAGCTGTCCGAAGCGCAGTAAATTTACAGCCGGCTAATTATAGAAACACTATTCATATTTTCAAAACATTCAACATGACCTTATTTGAAGATGTGTTTTTGATGAGCATATTTCATTAAGAAAAACAATCGTATCTTCACAATTGTAGTTACAGAAAGACGGCGAATTGTTTTAAATTTTGTAAAATTTTTGCAAAATCAGGCATTTCAACGAACATGAAACTTGCACCATTCCCTTAAGCTTCCTTTATGCTATCTCAGGTTCCAATTTAATCAAAAAACTTTGTCCGGTTTTTCAGAAAAAAATGGTTTAAAGAAAATAAAAAAGTGTCTATGTTTGACACAATTTTTCGAAAAAAATACTTGTGTTTGAAAAATTGAACATAACCTTAATTGAAGACCTGTTTTTTATGAACAAATTTCATTAAGAAAAAAGTGTATCTTCATAATTGTAGTTGTAGGAAGATGCCGAAAAAAGTTTCAATTCATTCAATTTTCGAAAAATCAGAGAGTTCAACCAACTGAGATCTACGCCTTTCTCTTAAATAACCTTCAGACTATCCAAAAACAACATTTAATCAAAACTGTTGGCGCCATTTTTTTTCAAAATTTTGAAAATGCACCCGGGGCTTCATATAAAGTACCCTCCAAAATTAAAATATCGGTTTCAAATGCATGGGGCCGCGAGATTATTCAGATTGATCGGAGAGTATCAATTTTGGAGAAAATCGGCAGAACGGTTTAGTCGCTAGCGTTGTTTACAGACAGACGGACGGACGGACGGATAGACGTTTTGTTTTCAATTGGTTTTTCGGTATCATGGATCCACAAAATAGGGATTCTGGCTGCACCACATATTAGGAGATTTTTTTTCTTAATTTAGCAACTGGATTTATCCACTTTTTCGTTACCAGGGCCCTGTAATAAGAGTTTTTCTGCCGAAAATCCGCTGTTTTTTCGCGCAGCATTACATAACTTTCCCTATACTATAAGTCAGTATATACGTATAGTATACGGTAAAGTAAAAATTGGAGTTATTGAGAATAATGTTTAATGTCCCAGGCGCTAAATTTATTTAATTAAATTATTAAATTAAATTAAAGCATCCGCAAATTTAAAGAACGTTTTTCAAAATCGCAGAATTTCGAGCGAGCCAGATCGTCCAGACAATATTCATGTTTCGGAGAATATTCATATACGTGTTTAGGGAGTGTTTTTCCCATCAGTGGCTCTATAATATTGAAAATTCAGTTCACAAATTATCACATGAAACATTACATAAGTACATAAATTGATTCAGCATAAGAAGTTTCTTAATTATAGTACTTAACCAAATAACACAGACTAAACACACATTAAGTATATGTCAGATTGATTGATTGAATAGGGTTTAAAGGGCGCTTCGACTGCTGTGGTCATTTGCGCCCATGCCAGAGTATTTGGAGAAAAGAATATTCAGTGTTGCATATGTAATTTACTCACTGTTTAAAAGCATGTACATTGGCTAAAAGATATATGTCACCATAGTGCTCCGTCCTAGGATGCCAATGTGTACCACAAAATAATCATTTCTGGCAAATATAAAAATAGGTACTTTCGTCTCAAAGATCCTCAAACCGCATTTTATTACCAACATTTCTATTACGAATTTTTGGACTGAATCCACTATTTTCCCTCTTCACTTCGAGAAAGCGAGGTGTGTTTTCCACGTTTTCTACAGGATAATATGGAATACACAAGGCACACGAGGAGATTGAAATATTGTGTTGTGATTTTATATTTCCCTTTCCGTTTCAGGCAGTCTCAATCAATTCTTAACAGTTTCCACTCTAAGTACCTTCGATCAGTAACAAACGCATTCTGGTGTCACAGCAGAGATGTGCTCCACAATAATTATCTTGAAATCAAGACCCTGAATGAAAAAATCCCGCGACCAGAAATATCACAGAAGAAAGAAAAATCATCCGAAATATCTCATTAATCTGCTAGAAACAAATGAAAAAAATTAAACAGAAAGTTTACAGCACTATCCCAAACCGCTAAAAATAACTTAATAATTTGAGTAAAGTCATTAGAAATGTACCTAGTGAGTAACAGTTCCACTCAAGTAAATTTCAACATTTTGCCACATACTTCTGTACTTCGCTCCAGAAATCACCCAAACATCGTGGAAATCTGTTCGCAAAATGCCGGCTAGTATAAATAAAGTTTCGTGAAGCACAACTTTGTGACGTCCAATATCCCATCCAGTGAATTATTTCTTAAAAAGTCATGTAAGATGAATGTGTAAAAATGTTTGTGATTTCAGGGTTAAATTATGTTCACTCGGAAAAAATACTACTAAACAGAGAGAGAATGAGGATACAACCTGCTGCACCAATTGCTTACATTAAGTCATTAAATTTATTTTTTTTAATAATAGAGCGATGAGGAATGTTCCTCCTACCAGTAGACAAAAAACGTTCTGAGTAATGAACTGAACTGAAAATTATGATCATTAAGCCTACGTAAATATATTAAATGTAACCAGCACCTTGTATCAATAGATTTCAATTTGTACGAGATGAAAATCAAGATGAGTAGTGTGTCAATATTCTGTGAATGTCAATGATTGAAGTATTCAGTTTCCTGTAAGTACGCTATCTCTAAATGTAAGTGTGGAATACGCAGCTTCTTTTGTTGTGAAGTCTGCTACAAAATATTTTCATTGCACTGAATGTAAAAAAATGTTCTCTTGCAAGTACACATTCCAGTTGTAAGTTGTAAGTACATTGAATTTAAAAATGAGCAAAATGATTTGCTACATCAATGGATGTAGCAAACATTTGCAAACTGAGAGAATCGCAATACAACTTATTATGTAACAATTTAAATGATATACCCAAGAAATAATTCCCACTTTGTCCAGTTTCCAAATTAGTAGGAAAACGAGATTACTTCTCATTTGAAGTATCACACTAAATTTTGAAATACTTGACATTCATTTTGGCAATCGAATTTGAGTATGCCCTAATCCTTTAATGGCATCGAAGATACGCGAGCAAAAGAAACCAAATTGATTCTAAAGTAATTCTGCTATGAAATGCATTTGAAATTACGCATTTCACAGGCTCAAAGTTGTTTATGTTAATCACAGAGGCTGAAGTCTGGAGCCTCTTCGTTGGCTTGAACATTCATGAGCGAAGAGAGGCAAATTGACTGTACATTAATGATGTAATGATGATCTATTCAATAATTTAAGTTGCACATACTAGCATCAATTTATGGCCACCTAAATTACTGAATCGAAAGCTCCATGTGTTAACTATTAAGGGAGTAAAGATTCAGTGGACAAGAGGCGTTCTACTAACCCTTATTCTACAGTTTGCCAGAATATGTTATTTTCACATAATAATGATTTATCGCGTGTCAAATTTTCGCACGGAACCAGCTAGTATTACATGAACGATTATTTTTTACTCAATACAAAATGGATGTTATAAAAGTTTACATTTAGATCATTTCACCTCCAGACAATGACATATTTCTCTCTCATGAAATCCAATCAACTAATGAAACACTTTAAAATATTTATGAAAGGAATGTGAACCAAGCCTATTGCTAACGCTTTCTGGTTTTCGAAGTTTAAACCAAATATTTTTATTCTAATGAGGAAAAAAAGGCAGCATTTCAAAAAAAGCGGTAAAATGCCTACCTTCCAGTTGAGTTGAATCATAACCCGAAAAGTTGGCGACTCAAAGACGTAAGACCTGCGAAGAACCGCATATCCCAGATAATCTCGAGAAACAAGACAACATGGGAGAAGCAGGCTTGTTAATTAATTCTCTCACAGCCTCGGTCGCAGGCACCACGATAAATCAGAGTGTTGTTGTCCATGTCACCAGAATAATAACTTAATTAAGAACAATTATTCCGCAGCGTATAATCTACGTTTCTCGGTCTGCGGCGCGGAGCACGTGGGGCGCCCAGTTTCCACAGTAATCGCACTAATCTTCTCTTCACAACGGAGGTTAATAAAACGAAAATTCGGTAATTGAACTTCAGTAGCCTGGTAATTTATTTAATGAAGCTTCTCGAGAGGTAGTTAGGATTCTCCATCCACCACTGGTGGGAAAATCTGCTCACGGTCTCCAGATGCACACAAAGCGGGCAGTGTTGCTGCAAACGAGAACACCTTGAAAAATGCGGATCGTTCAAGCGGAAAATGTTGCTCAAAGTTCAGTGCTCTTCGATATAAAATAGAGATGGTGTCGTGATACAGGGGAAGGCTCCAACGCAATATGCAAAAAGCTGATCGCACCTGGATGATGAGATTGATAAGGAGGCGGCCACATTGATTTGAGACAGCGTTCCCATCACAAATTCGTTGACCCTCCCCTCTCCACTTATATTTCCATTAAGTTTCACCCGCCACTTCCATCCCTCCCGCTGTTTCACTCTTCGATTTATGGAAGAATCAAAAATGTGGACAACAGTGAACAAATCATTTCTATTTTGATATCTATATTTTCACTCCCAGAGAGATATTCCTGAAGTACGGAATATAATACGAACAGACTGTTACGAGTATAGCTTCGTTGAACTAAATAAGAATATTTTTTATTCTCACAGGATTTCTGCCACTTATATTCAATCACATTTTTCGCAATCTCAAAGTGTGTCCATTTAAATCCGCAACAGGCAAAGAAGACATCGAACAAATGAGAGTGTACGTCAATCATAAATGGCACAAAAAGAAGAAGAAACATGATTACAGTGAAATGGAACTGATATATCTGCCAAGTTTCACAACCGAAAAAAAATAGAATATATAATCAGCGTACATTTTTGGAATTCTTGTCTTGAAAGCAATGGTCTATGTTTCTCTGCAAAAAGGTGACAAGTTTATAATGTATCTAGAATGTTTTTGAAAGCCAAAACCTGCAAAGATTCCGAAAACACGCAAAAGAAGACAAATGCGGACAGAAAAACACTGTCAAAAAATATTCAATGTTGAAAACGCTTCTTCAGAGACCAACGTCAGTAATTTGTGCAAAATAGTATTTGAGAGTTCCACTATAGAAAAAAGTAATCTTTCGTAAAAATTTTAGTATTTATTTTTCAATACTGTATATTTTAATATCTCATTTAAATAGAGATGAGAAATAGAAGATGACAAAAAATCCTGGAAACATACCTCCTTGAATTTGATATTCCAATGCAAGTAGTACTGGTAAACAATCTTTGTGGTAGATAACTTCTCATTCTCCGTATCCATTTTCGACTAAATTTCGAAACAGACTTTACTGCACCTTGTGGACTACCCATCTCGCTCCCTCCAACCGCAACCACCGCCTGCCTGCTCAGGCGTCACCGCCTCCTTCCCTCGCGAGCAGTTTACCAAGCAGAGACGCGGCGGCGGCGGCGCCTCGTGATTAGCCGTCTGCGTACACGCCAGCACCCACGTCGCTTGCATCCGCGGCGGGTGGAGGCGGCGCGGCGCGGCGCGGCGCGGCGTGGCGCACGGGGCAGGTGAGGAGAGGGGCTCTCGGATAGGTTCACACCACGCGGTAGCGGCGGCGTCTGTCAATATCACCGCTCTAAATGATCCGCCAGCCGCCGCCGGTACTCAGGCCGAACCTATGCGCAGCTCGGGTGTCAGGTTTGTCAGGCCGTCCAACCCAAGGGGAATGAAGCGTTTGTGCCCGGCGTATTTCTGACATGTACAGACGTTGAAGTCTTATAATTGTAATGTCTACATCTTTAAATGTACCAGGAAAATGTTAGTGCACTTACATGCATTTCCTAATTAATTAATTCAAAGATATTTTACAATTAATTTTTTAAAATCGCGTTAAACTTTTTTCTAGGTGGTTTTAGCTCGCCTTATACAGATTGTCCGGACTGACACGCACACAACATAGTACCGTGCGCACCATCTAATGGCGAACAAGTACAACAAATGTTGGCGCAAAATCGCAACTTTCAATCAGAACGTAGAAAATTCCGTTTCTTCCAAAATATAGTGTACACATTATTTACTCAGCACTGCACCGTGCTCGGTTTCATTTCGGAACTCGTATTCGATGTGATTCACGCTAATTGTTGCGTGCTATGCCGCGCCGTGGCGCGGGCTCCACTCAAATCACTGCGGTCACTGAGTCTTGGTCGGCGTAAATCATAGGGCGGTCGCTGCGGACGAGCCCCGCTGCGAGCGCGCTTTCAGAAAGCACACGTCTATTGCTAGAGAAATCATAATACGCAACCGGTCGAAAACCGGCCCCAAAAGAGAGTATTGATCGGAGTATCTCCTCTCTGAGCAGCCGGCGACAATTACTATTTCCAATGGGTGCAGAAATTGAAAGAAATCTTGGCTACATTCGGTCCGCTGAAAGGCGCCAGGGGCTTTGTTAGACACCCAGCACCTCGTTTTGATTAAATAATTATTTCGTTAATTAATTAAATTAATTAATTAATTTTCGGGCGCGTCAACTGGTGTGCTCATTAGTTCCGTAAATGTAGTGTTATCATCACGGGTGGCGGTGTTCTTCGCCCGCGGGATGGCGAGATCTGGCATCGAACTAACGCCAAGTGCAGAGGTTTCCCCATCAGGAGGGCACTGCCCCACTCGGGACAAGCTCTCAACTCCCGTCAGGTCTTCCGACTTGTGTGGTAGTATAGTGCGTGTAAGTGTGTGTGTGAAAATAAGGGGCGAGGGCAGGATAAGGAAGAGGAAGATCGTCCGTGGTCTGTGGTCCGTTTGTTGGGGTACTACACGGCCATTCGCCTGGTACTGATGGAAGAAACAACGGAAAACTGCCGATCACAGCACCCGGCCGCAAGAATTCTCCTCCAGAGAGCGGCTGAATTTGACCTATCTAACTAGTGTATCTAACTAAAATTACCAGGAACTCCAAAAACTTAATCTCCAACGTGCGCAGAAATTGAAAGAAAAGCATTGTAGCTTCCGGCGTTTTCGGAGTTATTTGTGGCTTCGTTAGATGACAGGAAATCAGGAAGACAGAATAATGCAAATATCTGATAGTGTTATTCCGCGTTTTTTGTTTTGTTTGTTGTTGTTTTCATATTGATAGTTTTTTTATTTATTTTCTTTTGGATAGACAAATATAAAGATCAGTGTTTATGGCACACTCTACATTTGTTATAATTGCTTATATCTACATACAATTAACTTACACTTATCTTAAAATACAACTTACATCACTAATAGGGTGGTAGAGGTATCTTTATATAAATATCTCTACTTTGGGTCGAGATCTGAGAATTTGTCAAGAAATATTGAAAAGGAAATTTATTATTTATGCGGGTTCTGTGTACTGGATTTTGGCAGAGTCTTAGAGGGGTTAGGTTGGGTATGTTTGGGATGTTTTCGAAAAAGGAGGTGGATAAAAATATAATGTGATTGGTTATCGGTTCTAGCTGGCATTATGGAGTTGTGCGTTGGAGATGTACCAGGAAGCATTCGTGATGGTGCGGAGGAACTGATTTTGAATTATTTGGAATTTTTTTGGTATTAGATTTGGCTGCGCTGATCCATACTGGGCATGCATAAAGTAGTAGTGGTCGTATGATCATTTTGTACAGCAGTATGGCAGTATTGTACGGTAGCATCGCTGATCTATTTATTATTGGTTTTAGTTGGTGTAATTTAATTTTTGCTTGTGTAACTTTATTGTCAATATGTTTTTTTCCAGTTGAGACGGGTGTCTAAAAAAAGACCTAGGTATTTTATGGGTTTGTTATGAGAATGCCATGGTACCAATTTCTTGATTCAATTGTAAGGGGGGTGGAGGGATGAAAGATCTAAGGGAAAATATTTTAGCTGCTGTTTTTGACGGGTTGATTTTAATTTTGTTTTTTGCTGCCCAGCTATCGATTTGATGTAGGTATAACTGTAGACTGATTTTTATTGTGTTTATGTTGGGACCTGAGGAATATATAGCCGTGTCATCTGCAAATTGGGCAGTTTTTATATTACTACATTTCGGTAGGTCAGCTACGTATAAGTTATAAAGAGCAGGTGACAAGGGGGAGCCTTGGGGAAGGCCTGCCTTGACCGCTTTTGGATTAGAGTGATGGTTATCGACTGTAACGGCAAAAGTTCTATTGTTGAGGAAGCTGGAAATGATTTGTGTAAGATAATGTGGAGGGCCTATTTCTTTTATTTTATAGTTTAGAGCTTGGTGCCATGTTCTGTCGAAGGCTAGTGAAATGTCCAGAAAGATTGCTATTGTATGATAGTGTTTTTGAAATGTATTATGGATGTTTTCAGTGATTCTAAGTAGTTGACGATGCGTGGATATTCTTTCAGTGAATCCCATTTGTTCTGCGGGTATGACTTTTCTGTAATGGAGAAGAATTTTAAATCTTATTAATATTATTTTTTCTAAAAGTTTGGATAACGTGGGAAGGAGACTGATTGGTCGGTAACTGTTGGTTAGGATTTTTATTTGGTTTCTGAATCGGAAGTATGATTGCATGTTTCCATACTTTTGGAAAGTAACCCAGTCTGAGGCATGAGTTGAAGATATTAGTCAAATATGCTATGGCTGTTTGAGGAAGGTTTTTTAATAATAAATTATTAATTTTGTCATGTCCAGGGCTTTCTTGACAGGTAATGATTTTATGATTTTATTTATTTCTTTAGGTGATGTGTAGTCTATCTTGTGATGTGGGCCATATGCCTGTTCGTTTATTTTTTCGTTTATTGTGAGATGATTAGGGTGCGGTTTAGTATTATTTAGTGTAAATGTGGATGCAAAGTAATTTGCTAGCTCTTCGGCTTTCTCAGCAGGCGTATACACTTTTCCTATGGAAGTATCTATTGGTGTCAAAGAATACAAAAAAAAAACTTTAACAATTTCACAAAACTCTTGCAGTGATGCGAAACACAAAGTTAAAGGCACACACTGACCAAGCGATGCTACCTGACTAACACAGCAAGCAAAAACCAAATGAAGGTAACATTGAAAGGTTACGAGGCACACATGGCTGGGTTGTCGAACCACACCACTGTCACAGCACTACCGCTCCTACAAATCACACCGCTGTATAGTAGAGGGTCTCAAATGCAGAAAGCGTGAAAAATGCCCTTCACCGCCGTGGATGCTTCATGCTCCCGGTCCACCATAGCTCCTTCCGCTTGGCCCACACTCCACCAGTTGTGTCGCCCGCTGTTCGCGCGTGTTCTGGCGCTGCCCCGGGTTCCGACCCCGGGCAGGGCGCAGAGGGGCGGGCAGCCGGCTAGCTGGCGGCGGGGGGCGGACGTAGGCGGGGGGAGAGATACTGGCGCGACGGCGCGATGGTGTTGGTGGCGGCGGTGACGGTGGTGATGTAGTTACGTCACCGGTGTCGGCGGCGAGGGTAGCTGATTGCAACCTGGCAGGGCGGCGGAAGAACTGTCACATGCATCAAGGCGCGGGGAAACAATGATTTAATGAATGTCTTCATTCCATTTCATTGATTGAGGGATTGATTGATTGATGATCGATTGATTTTTTTTTAAGTGGGACGCGCGAATTTTGGAATTGGCGCCCCCATGACACCCTGGTCTAGCATGGAACTCCCATAATTTAGCGGGAAGTACCCCAAAGAGTGCCCAGGTGGGCGGAAGTCGCAGGAACTTGTCCGCGCCGAGCAAAATGTGCTAACAATTGGAGGGATGGTATTCTTTTTTCTCAATATTTTATTTGTGAATTGCCAAATGGATTTATTGCTAGTGTTTAGTGATTGAAGTAGTTTTTGAAATTGCTGATTGTTGAAGTTTTTGATTGATTTGCGTACAATATTTATTAGTATGTTAAGTTCTGATTTTAGCCCTGGTGTTCTTAATTGTGACCATAGTCTGCGGGTTTTGTTTTTGATTTGTATTAGTTTCACTATTTCCGGGAGAAGAGTATATTGTTTATCATTGTTGGAACTTTTTGGTTTTAATTCTGTCTCTTTAATTGTGGTGTGTATTATGGTGGTTAGTTGGTTGATTGCTTGCTCTATTTATAGTGGGTTGGAGAGGATTTTGAATTTAGTTATTGTTGAACTAGTTAGCGTTTGAAATTTTTTCCAGTCAACTTTTAATGGATTTGGATTTGGTACTCGGGCGTGCGATGGGGATGTTTGTTGTGTGGTTATTAAGATTGGGATGTGATCCGAATCTAGTTCGAATAATGTGGTAGAACGCAATTTTATTTTTGTGTTAGTGATTCCGATATCGAGGATTTCTTAAGCGATCGTGAGGGTAATATGTGGGACCTGGAGGTGAAATTATGTTTAGAGTAAGGCGATTCAGTATTTGAGCTAATATTTTTCCATTAGCGTTGGTGTGAGAACATCCCTAGTTGATATTTTTGGAATTTAAATCTCCTAGAAGTATGGTGTTATTTAGTTGATATAGTTTATTAATAAACTCTGTGGTGGCAGCTGAGAATTTGTGGTATTCCATGATGAATTTCAAGGATAAGGTGGTATCAACCACAATTAATTAATTAAGGTAAACTAATTAATTAAGGTACTTACCCAAGTAACACAGATTAAACACTCATAATTAAATGTTATAAAAGTACAACGACCAGTATGCCGCCATCTTGTGCATCGCACGTGGTTCGTGAACAGACTGAAGGAAAAGGGAGGGAGAAAGAAAAATAAAAGCTAGTCAAATAAATAAATTTAAAATTGGGTTGGATTTGAATTGTGATTGTTCATTGAGACAATTTATATTTGGATTTTTGTACAGTTTTAAAATTTCAAAGTTTTCTAAAACGTTCAATTTAATACCTTTTTTTTCCAAATGTAAGATTTTAAAGTTGATATCTGGTCGAAAGAGTGGTTATTTTGGATGAGATGGATGTAGTCACTGATGATGGGAAAAACACTCCCGAAACATGTTTGACGAAATTTTGTAAATATTAAAAAAATTCATCCTTTATTGTGGTTGATACCTCCTTATCCTTGAAATTCATAGTTTATTAATGTTATCGAGGTCTAGTTTATTATTTGGTGGATAGTATACTGCAATTACAATCCATGTGATATTATTAATTTCTAAGTTAATGGCAACAGTTTCGATATTACCAGTACAAGGGAGAATTATTGGGTAATGTTGAATATTTTTATTAATGGCTATTAGTACTCCACCTCCTTTGTTTAGGTTTCTATCGGCTCTGTAAATTGAGTAGTTTGGGATATAAATTTTATTTTTTCCTTTAAGTGGGTTTCTATCAAGCAAATTATATCTACACGATGTGAATTTAAGAAGTGTGTTAGTTCTGTTTTTTTATTTGTTATGCAGTTAGCATTCTAATTGACGAGCGTAAAATTTTTAGGGTGTTGTATTGCCATTATTGCCGTTAAAGTAGGCGGAGAATGAATTTTGGATTGAGTTGATTGTAGTGGGTATAAGTGTGTTTATGACATTGGTTATATAGGACGTAATTGCATTAATTATTGTGTTTATAATGGGAAAGTTTTGGTAGGTTTCCTGGGGAAGGTTGGTTGAATTTGAATTGTTGATGGGATTTGGGTGGGCCTGGGATGTGGTACTGCGAATATGAGTGAAATTATTGAGAAATGGTGTTTGGGGAAGAAAAGGGAAAATGGAGTTTGACTGTAGTGGAATGGATTGGTGGGAAAATCTTCGGTTTCTTGTTTGGAGAGTTGTTTTGGTTGACAGTTTTTCTTTTTTCAATGTGTTCTTTTAGGTAAGGACAGCTGGAGTCTCGATTATTGGCCGGGTGGCTGCCATGGCAGTTACATTTCGGTACTTGATTACGATTAGGACAAGTTACTGAGTAGTGATTACCCAAACAAAAAGCGCAGCTAATTGAGTGGTTGCAATTGTTCTTTGTATGGCCATAATCCAGACACCGCTGACATTGTATAGGACCTATTGACATCGTATAGGACATATTGATAGTACCGACTAAACGCTCACACTTGATGCCTCAATGCTTACGATTCAGCTGACGTCATTTGATGCAAAGCTCCAAGGTGGACGCCGCTTGGCATAAAATATTGTTCACATGTTCAAAATATTGCTCATATGATTTTCACATGTTGCGTTATACAACAGCAACTTTTTTATTTTCTTGTATACGTATGTGTATAAGAAGTGCATAGTATCCAGAAAGTTACATAATGGTGCAGAAAATCGATTTGAAGATTTTAACGAAAATACATGTTTTGGCCTCTTCTGATAACAAAAGAAAAAGTAAACAATTTTTCGCTTTGTTTTAGTTCTCAAAACTTCCGTCTGTCTCTCAGTCTGCCCGTCCGTCCGTCTGTCCTGTCAACAATACACATTCCCTTTTTTCACGGCCGATTTTCGTTAGTCTCTCTGAATTTTCGAACATTTCAAAAGTTACAAATAATGCGAGAACGTATAAGCTGTTGCAAGATCACTAGTTTAACTACATAATTTATTGATGTGTTATAGCAGCATTTTTCCTGCTGCAGTACACTAGTGTGCTTCTAATTTTCAAACACCTTGGAGCCCTATGCCCGACCAATTGTAAAATTTGTAATCTAGCGTGACGAATTTTAAAATATTTCGGGACGTTGTTAACTATCATCACAACTCGTGTTTTCAATTTGGTGTGGGTAAGCCAGAACACCCTGAATAGTCATTTTGATAAAAATATGTCAACGTAGGATTTAACAAATCACGATGAAGTTTGCAAACCAGTGATTGAGACGTAATCAATCACTAGTCATCGTTCTCGTACGGTCTTATATATTTCAATTCTCAAATTGCTCGTTCTTTTATATTTCAATTGTACCGCTTATAAGACCTACAGGAAAGTCATGGGAAAAGAAAGGAGACCTACATACAAAATGCAGAACTGGAGTGAATCAGATACGAAATTACGTCACCAGATATGACAACTATGTAAAAGGCTTATTGATTTTCACTCGTACTCAGGCTATTGGTAAACTCGTACTAAGGCATGACACGCGATGTAATGGGAAAAATAGACTTGAATGACAATGACATTGGTTCGCAGCTCGTGACGAAATATTCTTCAAACTCGTATAACACCACAGGCATTAAATCCGATAAAATAATTAAACATACACATAGTGAGAGAAAACTCTGTACAATATATTTTTAGTTAACCTTTTTACACTAACATAATTTTAAACATTAAATATTAACATAAGGTTATGCACATGTCATTATTTATTTTCCATCTCTAGAATGCAAGAAAAATTTCGTAATAAATCAAAATTATCTGCAAACACTTTTTTATTGTTAGAGCTTATACAAAAGTTAAATTGTATTTTTTTGTATGGCATTACTAAATTTAAATAAATTTCATAACCATAAAACGATATTTTAACTATTTGTGGATACGCAGCTCAAAGAGAGAGGTTTTCCCTTTGCATTTGACATTTCCTGCTGTGTATAACAACCTAATTGTATTTGCACACGCTCTTGTTAATTCAACATACAACAGAAATATTTCAAGGGCCACCTACTAGTTCTTCTGGTCACTAGACAAGTTAATGAAGTACGTCCATCCTACCTTTTGTCATATAAACAAGTATTGTCAGATTTTTCGTCATCGTCTATTCTTTTGTCAGAATGCATAGTTGAT
This sequence comes from Acheta domesticus, assembly GCA_031308135.1. Taxonomy (NCBI): domain Eukaryota; kingdom Metazoa; phylum Arthropoda; class Insecta; order Orthoptera; family Gryllidae; genus Acheta; species Acheta domesticus. The sequence goes on along the minus strand of JAHLJT010009436.1, from coordinate 130,475,480 downwards.
AGAAACACTACAACGTCGAGTTTCTAGGGCAAAATACACTTTTTTTTTCACCAAAAAAAGAACTGCACCGACATTTCTTTAATCCTATTCCGCAGGAAGCACAATTTAAAAAAATTATTTTCACTAGTACTAGCAATATTTTATAATCATTCAGAATTTTTGCGCGCAAAATCATGCTAAAAATTTGGTGAATAAACAAATAACGAGTACCTAATGGAATATTATTCACGTGTAATACACAATGATTTATCTTACTCAATCGCATTTTCAAGATTTTGACGTTTTCTAGCCATTGTTTAAGTGTTTAAAGACACAAATGTCGGCGGTTTATGTTATAAATCTTGACTTTGACGACAGCAATCGCAATGGTATACAACATTTGCACTGAGTGATCGTTGAAAGCAGGAAGGGGACGAAGGCCAATGGAGACGATTGGAGAAATTTCTGAAATTATTGAAATTTAAGGGGCACATACTTATGTATTCAAGGTTTTAATGGAACTACTCTATCGTGTGACGTCGTAGCACACACACACACACACACACACACACACACATACACATACATACACACACACTTATACTACCACTAAAACACCTTTATTACTTGCAAGGAGTTACTCACTACCCCAGAATCACACTATCATAAAACGAAATTCGTTTGCTTATAATGGTTTCATTTATTTGTGAGATTACCAGTAACCCCAGTTAGGGTCATAATTGTACATGAGTGTTAATAGCATTTTGTGAAGCAATATAAATCTAAAAACATATTTTGTAAACGCAAATGGCAACGAAAATTTGTCTTCTACAAGTAGCGAAATCACATGTATTAAATCGAATAAAACAGACATGCAAATTTAGTGAAAAGACGCATGGGTTGAAACTTTTGTAAGTATATCTTCGTCTACTTTAAAAACGAAACTTAACAAGCATGTAATGCTGTATACTTTTTTAACTGCTGTAGAAACCTTTTCAATTTTCTACGTTGCACATAACAGTCCGACAACAATAAAATGTAAAAACGTCGGGAAGAAAATGAATTGTTGACCAACAATAAAAAACGCTGAGTGACAAAGTTACTAGCTGGAACGTGTTTTCTTAATCTCAAATTCCTCAGCATGTTTACGACACCTAAAATGTCCGTCTTTTTGTACACAACTATAAATCAAACAATTCCACTTCCCCGGCATTTTCCAATCAACAACGTAACAGAGCTTACAGCGCAATAATCGTGCAGTGCGCGTTTCTCAAGACGCTCACGCCGCGGACATGATTTCGCCGCTACCATCTGATTTACAGCGACAGACTTCCGCCGCGGGCTGCCACCAGCGCAGAGTTCGGTTGGCAGACGTAACGAACGTCGCAGCCACGTAGCGCGCCTGGCACAGACTTCCGGTTCGTTGCCGGCCGGCGCGGCGGGGCGCGGGCTGCCGTACATCTGAGCTCAAAGAGACCGACGGACCGGTTCTATAAGCCATCATTACTTAAATTTGCTTCCCATTTACCCTCCACCCTCACCTCTTAACCCAAAGGTAAATTGCGGGAACGAAGGAGGTTCTCAGCGAGTAATGAACCAATTCAGAGGAAACTTCCACCAGGAACAAACAAAAGGCTGCATCCCATCTCGTCATGTTCGTATAGCTAAGAACAAATAACATTACTGGAGAAGTGAAAGAGAACAGGTGTGGAAGTCATTTAAACTTTCCTTATGATTTAGGGAAACTCCGTTTACAGGTAATTGCTGCAGTAATGATGATGAACGTAGTTCTTGGACGAGAGAATAACGAGCAATGTATAAACAAGTGTCATCGACATATGTCAAACTTTAATAATTTCCTAGAACATGGATTCCACGAAACAAATGATCTTCTGTACTTACAAACTAAGAAAAATATTCTTAGTTCCTGTCTGAAGTAAATAACATAACTCATTTTCTTCTGTTCGTTTTGAAACGCCAAGAGAAGTTCCCTCAACTTATTTCGCTTTACACAACTAACATTTAGGTATTTATGTCGTGATTCATGTCCTCATAGCAATTAGAACATATTTCATTATTATTTCGGAATACTGAGTGCCATTTTCGTGTTCTCTTAAATGTCGGATGAAAATGCTATTCGAATTATGACATTTTCACACCGAAGGAAAGCAATATCAAGATACGTAAACTAAAGTTTGTAATATAAAATTATAAAGAATCTGTCCACAAAATTGCAACGTGTAAATCACATATATCTCCCTTAAATTCAAGATCCAGTGTACTGAAGCAACTATACCTAATACATTTGACAAACGAATGACGGGCGACCGACTAAAATCTATAAGACTACATAAGAATGCAAAAGAGATCTTCCACAAACCATCTCTCCTGCAAACGTCCCACTACGACCGCAATGTGTTCACCGCTGGGGCGTGCGAGCGTCCAGATTCACTCTCTCGGGCGCATGCAGCCCACGCGCGCGCGCTCGCCAACACGCGCCGTCGCGTCCCTGCGGCGCGGCACACACGCGTGCGAGGTGAGCCGCGGGGGCGGCGGCGGCGGAGGAGAGGACGAGGGCCAGTAGTAAATACGCGCGCCGCGGCGCAAGATAAGCCACGCCGCGAGCGCAAGAACCAGTGCGCGCTCCGCCTCCAGACAAGCCGCCGCGCCCCGCTGCTGCCGTAGCCGCCGCCAACGCCTGCTCCCGCGTCTCTCTGGTTCTATTTGCTACGAGCCACTGGCATGAAGTTGAGGCCAGGAGCACACACATGCGGCTCTTGATGCGCTTTGGCGGTCTCCCAATTGGTCAGAATGCGTTTCAAGCCCAAGAGACTGTTAGGTGACTTTAAAATGCTTGTATACTCTGAAAATTATCATAAGATATACATATGAAACTAAAAATTTCACAGTTTCTGTTTTGATAATTTATGGACAAATTTGATAATTTGTGGATATTTTATTTGGATTACTTCAGGGATTTATAAATAGGTCTCCAAAGTTTGAAAACCAGGACATCTCTACGATTGCTGAAACAGCACTGTACTTTAAACAATGTACAATGAAGGCAAACAACAACGGTATTCCAGATTCGTCGTAAACCAACTTTCTTAATTATTACCATAGTAAGCCATTTTTGTTCCCACGTTTTCTCCAAGGGAGAAAATATTCACCTAAGTTTCCGGATTTTAATTTATGGTTCTTCCACAACGGACATACATTCAGCTTCATATACAATTAATGAAATGCAATTAACGCATAATTTTGTATGGTTTTGCTCCTTCTTTGTATCGCCAAGAAGCACTTCTTCTCATTCCCAGTTTTCCTCATCTCTGATAAATGTAACTTTGTTCGCTCTTCACCTCCGCACAGTCGCCGCCTTCGCACAGTGTAATAAACTTTCACTGTTTCATTCAATGTCGACATTGGTTTCACCAGGGGCAAAACTGTAATACAGTATTCATAATGAATGGTATTTGATGCGCACTGACATTGATGAGCAAACATGCAACAATCTGCAGATATGTTTTGTTTCACCCAGAAACGAGCTGCTATTGCTGCAGTTACCCGGTGTCGCAAAGCAGAGCTGCTAGAATTTCTATGAACCCTCCGCTGACAGCATCACCGCAGAAATATGTCCCCCTCCTCCTTTCGCAATCATTCTTCAAGGTGCATCCTCATAGCGCACAGAGCTTGCATCTTCTATGCTTTTATGTGTGCCCATAAAGAAGCTTCCGTCTTCACGGGATCACCACATACGATCCGTGAAACAACACTATTGTCGATGGATTTATTGGACTCTCTCAGGCAGATGGTTTCAGTCAGCTGTTGTATCCCTCCAACTTCAGCACCTTGCATTTGTATTAACTCACTACGAAAGCTCTTGAATATTTTAGTTTCAGCAACGCATCGTCTCCAGTGAGTACTCTATTCCTCTTTCGACTCGTCTCGGTCCTCACTTTGTAGGATATAACAAAGTGCTTGGTGATAGAGTACGATGTAAGATAATAACTTTACCAGCTATGCGACAGAATCAACTTGCCCTGACAGCGACAGTCAAGTGAGAGGTTTACTTTGAGAATAAGATACAACTACCATCAAGTATCCCGGATAATGATTACTTTTGTTAATGGGAAAGCTGTATTTTCCACGAGAGCTACTATCTTCTAATTTCGCATTCACACTTGAGTGCAAGAATGATCTGTGCATTACATTCTGTGCATTTACAAATTGTGACAGATGGTAAAAAATATATTGAACACCTGCCTAGTTTATCAATATTTCATCACGATAAAGCATAAATCCTACCCGTTTTTGAGAAATATCACAAATTAATTTAAATTTGTCCTTGGAGTGAATGATTACATGATCATTTCACGATACAAAAATATCTATCTTTACACAGACCAAAGAGGAGAGGGCGTTCAATCGAAACAGATTGCGAAGTTATTGATGCCACTACATCAGTTACTGAAATCACATATTATTAACATGAATTGTAAAAAGTGAAATCGATTTTAAACTCTAATTACAAATAACAAGTTATCAAAAATAAAATAAATAATAGCCCTCTTATCAGATTATCAATACGATAGACTAGATATTTAAAACGAAACAAAGACAATCTACTTAATTGAAACTCCACGACGACGCCATCTCTGACCTAATTCGTCTCAACACGAACCTGCCTCTTTTTATCGCACGCACACATTCACAATACATCCAATCAACCTACCGACCCTCGACATTTTTTGCAACAAAATTACATCAGGCACTTGCATTTGAAAACGTGTGTGCGTCTTTCTTTCGCATTACCGCGATCGAGTGATATGCATATGATTTGCAAGGTCTTCTTAGGCCTAACGACTCGCGTCGTCAGCGGCTACCGGCCATTTACAAGGAGAGCTGAACGTTGCAGCCGATTTTCCTAGACGCAGAACGCAGAAAAGCGACGTTTTCTCATACGGCGACCACCCACCTGGCGCAGACGCAGACGCCTCCGTGAGATATGACGGAGGAAGCGGCGAGGCCCATAAGAAGAGCGACACGAGCGCCGCGGCGGCCCCTGGAAGACGCATGGCGGCCGGCGCGGCGGCGGCGCGACGCCTCGAGAGAAACTGCTCCAGGAAGAGGACGGACGAATCGGGACTGCTGCTCCGGTTGTCGTACAGTACAGGCCGTCGGACTCGCAACTGTGCATTTTGTCTTAATTAACTTCGACTTTGTCTTCATATGGACCCTGAAGATGATTTCAAGTCACGCAATTGTTCAAAATATTATTTTCTGGTGGAAATTTCTTGGAAGAATAATATTATAGCGAGCCAATTAAATATTAAAGTATTCTCTGAATTTATACCTTTACAAAATTGTCAAAGAAAATTCAATTGAAATATTGAGTCCACATTAAGCATATTCATTTTCGTTTATATATTCTGTCATGTTTATAGTTGTGCTGTCCACAAATAAGTACTAATATTTTTGTTATAAATACATAGTAAACTTTCTTTCATCATTGATTATCTCAGAACATACAATAGCATTTCTATAAAACAGGTGACAAGTACTTTAGTTTCTTGTTTCCCTTAATAGTAAATATTCCTTAGACTTCCACAGTATAGATTGCGTTGAAAAACAAAAGCTCTCCTTCCTGTACGTTCCAGAATTTCATACATTACATGCACTTTATACTCGTCAGCTCTATTTCGAAGACAAAGGAATGATGTACCGTTTATAAAAGCTAAAGAAAATGAGTTCACTTAAGTTGTCCATGTAACTCTGTCAAAAGTAAGTAACTTTCTTATCTCCGAAGACTGGTGAACCAAAATTAATGTTCCTTTTTGGAAATTAGGAGACGAAGAATGATGAGGCTGCTTTTAATTTATACGTCGATAATGTGCTTAGAGTGTTCCACATTCTTAATTTTCTTCTTCTTTTTCCTTAGCCCATTCCGACGCCAGAAGCACATCAACTTTTTTTTCTCTGAAGTTGAACTGTGGTACGACTCCACGCTTCGACATCGTAACTGTAGGTGCCAGTGAAAAGCACTAGAGATTCTATGATCACTTCCGTTAGCACAATGAGCCTTTCTTCTTTCTTTATCGAATGCTGTCTCTTCGTCCAAGTTGCTTCGTACGAACCGTTAATGCAGTAACAGATTGCAATTTTCACAGAATTCAGGTGTTATTACTTGAAACCCATACAAAAGGCCGAAGCGATTACAGTGCGGACTCAATCTGCCAAAAAAATATTAGTGTGAAATGATGATTTTTCCGATTTAATTGTCACGATACACACATCATTTATTCAAATAAGCAACTAGACTTGTGTACGGAAGTGAGTACCTCCTTATCGAAGTTTATTTTAAAGGTAAATGAACGATTAAAGATTGCAAACATTCAGAACAAATTGGCCAAAACAAGCATGAGAAAAAAATGCCAGCTCAATGTTTGAAAACTTGGGGGGAAAAGTAAACGATCTGGATCTGATTTCGTCAAAGCTATATTAAGATATATTGCGATAATAAATCCTTAACCGGTGCGCTTTGATCGAGATTTTCGGAATCAACAAAAAATGCTAAATCTTTTGATGTCAGATACTTAGGCACCGTAAAAAAAACTGACGCGAGTCCAACGCAAGATCTGATCTCTCCGCACGTCGCGAGCAACCGCTGTTAAGAACGGGAAGACGAATTGATACAGCTCATCGTGGTACAGTACCGGCCGCACACCGGGAAGCGTTTTGCACAGAGGCTCGTCTCGCGTAGCAGACGCGTCAGGCTCAAAATGTCAAACAATGGCGTTCACGATGCGTGTCAAATCTCTTGGAGATGCTTCCCTTCAAAAGCGCTTCCGCTTTTTACACCAATCGCTCCTTCCAAAGGCAAAACACCTCCGGCGCTGAAGGAAAGTGAAACGCCCATCACTGAGTTAGCGACCTCCCAATTGAATGGAAAGAAACGGCCAGTACGCGTGACGAAGCTTCCAGTCATGATGAGAAAGACGGCTGAAAGCGCGGCGAACCGGAGGATATCGAACCCGGGACCCGGCGCATGCCTTGCATGCCCACCCGACCCATCACCGCCTGCATCACCGTCAGCGCTGTGGCGACGAGTATGCACAGGGCATCGCCTTAGAGCGTTCAATGGGCAACTCGTCTTCGGATCTCTTCAGAAGGAAGGGGTGCAGCCTTCTCATGATAGAAGAAAAGCTCAAAATTTTGAACATTTCAAACAAATTTCTAGTAACCATCGAATTATAATTCAAAAATATGTACCAATACATTTAAAGAAATTTGTGTGTCATTTTAAATATTTTAACGATAGGTGTCTCGTTGTATAGGCTTCTGAAGTACTGTGGCTTGACACACACACACACACACACACACACAAACAAACACACAAGCAGCGTAGACGTGGACAGCTTAAGAAGACAGGGGGCAGGGGACTGCATTTCACGATCTTCCCTTTCCCCCTAATATTTTTGTATTAATACTACAGCATATTTTAATACGTAAATGAATAACTCATACTGCAGGGAGAATGAAATTTGAAACTTCTGTGTAATATTTGTAAAATGTGGATACTTTAAACCTGAGGTTAGGTGGAAAATGAAAATACAAATATAATTTTTAAGACAAATATAAGTTTCAAAAATAAATAAGGTAAGTACTAATTAGTCACAAGAACATAATGAGCATTTGAAACCTGACAATGTTACTCCCGATCTGTAAAAGCAGATTCGCTATCCAGATAGCATTTTATTTAGTTCATAATAAATAACTCAATTTTAATAATCATAATAAACACTTAACTTCTTTCTAATCTAATGCTTTCAAAACACAGTTTTATTTACTTTAGCGCCTCAAAAGGTACAAGTACTTAGCCCATTTAATTTACTTTAATTTCACAATCCACTAAAGGAGATAAGCATTCAACAATAAGAGTTACAAACAAATCGCACTATATTGTCACACAACTGTATTCAAAGAGGAATGGTTCCGAAAGGAATACGAGGTCCAACTTTAATTTTCAAACATTATCGATGCAACTACTAATCATTTCCAACAAGACATAAATTATAAAAACGACATAATAATATTCGAATCTCTGTTTCGAAGCCCGAGAGTTTTTCCAATATCTTTCAGAACACCAAAGAAAAAATGTATCAACACTTCATTTTACCATTAATTTTCACTGATCTTGAAATTCCAGTGTGATCTGTATTAGCTACTACATACGTTATCAAAGTATTCTGATCCCCCTGTATAATACAATCCCAAACCCCATCGTCATTTCCATCACTATTTCCCTTAATATCAATTTCACCATCAACACTCTTACAATGCCCATCACCACCTCCACCCCTTCAACAGTTACATACAGCAGTCTCCGCCTCTACCACTACCACTGCAGCCAGCAACACCACATCATCCATCAAGCACCTCCACCCTGTCGCCGCCCAAGCAGCCGCCATCCCCAAAATTCCCATCGCTTCACCCTCTCTCCACTTGCCACCGTTATCGTTCTGCTGCCGCATCACACCACGACGCGGCCGGCGGAGTTTTTGACAGCGTGCACTACCGTTCTTGCGGCGACGGCCGGCCGGGCACGTCGCGGGGCGCGGGCGCCGTCTTTCGCGGGCCGCTGGCCGCAGCCCCCGCCCCCTCACCCCCACCCCCTCCGGCGCTGTGCCTCGCTGCGCCTCCTTCGCATTCCTTGCCGCCCTCTCACTCTTACTCGACAGTTGCAGCGGAACAGGTTAATCTTACACAGCCGGAAGAACAAAGCTGCACCGCGAATGTCGAACTTCTTGAGAATGTTCACGGAACAACTACTCCGGCGATGGCATGGCGTTACGATTATCTGCACTCCATTTGCATCATTTGCTTTGTCTTTATCTGCAGCGTCATGGGCTAATGGTTTTAGAGTTGCACAAGCCAATGGACTATTCCGAGGTCACTGTTTGGCAAGACAAAATTACAGTCTGCATATAGTTCCACATGTCTACTCAGGCAAATTGCCTGAGTTTTGCCAATAAACAGTTACTTATCTGAAATCATGGAATTACTTTTTAAAGCAAATACCTATCTTCTCTCCCTACAAATATCTGATGAAGAAATAATCCGCTCGTATTACAAATAATTATTTCAGAATTCCTGATTTCATAATTATTGATGGATCATCTTCATATAAATAAAGAAACTCTTATGACTTCAAGCAGACACTTTCAAATCACATTTTTTAAATTATACGTCATATCCGTAAACTACTTAAAACTTGACAACCTCTCAAATTATAAAGCAATTTTTGGGCGGCAAAATGTTTCAATTTTATTAACTATAAAATGAAAGTTCTTAATCCAACGAAAATCTCTTTGCTAAAGATGCCACACAAAACGAACCTAACACCTCGTTCAAACGAAATTCGCAAAAGGAGAACAATACCACAACGAACAATGGCGGCGGCCTCGACAACAACGCGGCGCTCGAAGGCTTGTGCGCAAAAGAAGCGCCGAAGAGGAAGAGGCGGAAGCCGGGACGCAGCCCACGGACCGCGAACGGCCCTCGTCCACGGATGGACGCACCGCTGAAGACATTGGCTACGCGGCCCTCGCTCGCCCGTGCCCTAGCCCTCGCCCGCCTCGCCCCGTCCCGTTCTGCCTCTTGGACTGAATTTCAATCACCCGACAGAAATCATGCTGTAGATACTTGGGTAAATATACGACATGTCGCATTCCGCCCTGAGGAAGGTCGCAGTATGACGGCAGAAATGTTGGCAACTATGTCTGGGACGTGGCGGCGTCTTCCGGACAGCCAAGAATCGGTTGAGTCCGGCCGCGGAAAGTCTGTAATTTCAATAATTCTGTATGCTGACCACGTATAAAAAAACTTCCATACTGCATGCGTTAAAATTTTTATAAATACATATGCTCTTTCCATAACTTCTTCATTCAACGTGATGTTCCCATGCGTTCAATTGAGGTGACTCTTAATGCTTTCCAAGCATGCTTGCGTCACACGCTCAGAAAGAGTCGTGGGCAAATAGCATCTTGTTCTCCCTACCCCTTCATTGCTCCACTCATCGCAAATGCTATAAACTTCGGAGAAAGCCCTTATTACGTATGTGATCTACCAAATTTCTTGTCTTCGGAAAAGGTGTTCAGAGTTCTTGTGCAATTGAGAGACAAATGTTTGGTATCACTTGACTGGGTCAAGAAGCCACGATCAGAAAGTTGGTAGGGGACACATCCTTTCCGTATGCAACTGACCTCAAGGTTGTTTACTACACTGATTACCTCCGTATTCGATCCTCTTCATTCAAAAACTTATTTCAACCATTACACATAGAACGTTTCGCCCTTTCTGATTCGTTTAAATACAACATCACTCTTGATTATTTTCTTCTTCTGAACTAGTATTTTGTCTTGATAGAGAAAGACCTGAAAGACTTGAAAGATGATTGCACAAAATGGAACAATAAGAAAATTAAATTATTCACTTTATGGAACTGGACACATTTTCAAACCCAGAGCGACTGTAGTTCTAGAAGTAATTGTAATCCAATGCGCACAAACTATGAATTTATTTGTTTAAATCTATATTTACGACGAAACGTATAAGTGTACATTTCTCTAATAATGGTAAGATTTTTCTCTAGTCGCATCCTTGATAGTTGTTTATTCATTCACCGTTTGTCATTGCCGTCATAGAATAATTCAGAGGATAAGAAGAGCGTGATTGCTCGCAACATTTTTAGAACGTTTTACGATAAAAAATAGTAACCTTATACTGCTGTTACACTGTCAGATATGTCATTAAGTCTAATGTAGATCAATATATTGTAGATGCAACTTAATGTAACCATGTACATTAAAAAGAGCTTAATATTTTTGTACATTAAATTTAATACATAAGTTAAAATCAGTGTAGATTTAATGTAGAGGTTCTCGCTATGCGCTGTCTTCCATCATTCGTATCGTATACTCATAATCACCCGTTCATCAAGATAATTCATTTCTTCCTTCCAGATATGACCATAAAGCTTTGACTCTTGCATCCTAATGTACATGTGAACATTAAATTTAATGTGTGTTTATGATAAATACTTTAATGTAATTTACATTAAAGTAATGTGGAAATTTCTGACAGTGTACTTTACTATTCACTTTCAAGAAAGTTTGCAGTTTTAAATATAATTTCGGCGGTCGAGGGGTCATTAGATCTATACTAAACTTTGTCCTTACGCTACAAACGATTGCTAAGAATCGGGACCTGTCGTTGGGCGTAAAGACAGAACTGTCTCCTCTACGTTACAAATGGCTCTTTTTAATTACCTACCTACTGCGCGTGATTATTCTGCTTACACTTTCCTCTAACTGCTACTCCTTGCTACTTCCGTTAGTCTGTTATTTACTCTCACTTTCGAAACCACTCCCACACTTCATATTTCATGGAAATGTGTACTGAATTCGAGCCCTCCCATGTATGGAAGCGGGTGCTTGTAAAATATTGAAAATCCTTTCCTCAACACATTACATTTCTCTCCCTTCATTTTATTAGCCACTTACACGTGAACTTCTAATCATCTTGTTTCTCCCGCAGATTCTTACATTTACGTACTAAAGAGCATTTATTTTACTATCTTTTATCACTCATTTACTCGCAAGGTACTGTTTCGGTCAGAATTCATGTCTATTAACCTTATTGTAATAATTCCCTTCCACTTATACAGTTGTTTTTTCGCCCTCCCCACCCTGCTCAAATCACGCTCTCCGTCATCATTATTCCTCTCTCACTCTTCGAGAAACTGAGACGAACCAGTTTCGCTTTTCAAACATAAAGAGCAAAGTAATTAGCAACTTGGCCACAGGCAATTCATACGGACGAGCAATTCCGAGTGCCCAGCTGGGCTGCATACATCGAACATACACCTGAGTTCGTTCTGTGTAGTAAATTAGATTTATATTAGATAACTACACGCTCAGAACGTAATAACATGAAGCAACACCGAGATGTCGAATGTAAAACAATAAAAATAAAATGAAATATAACGACCAGAGGAACGTTAATGAAAGTATTTTTATAAAAATACAAAAATGTAACACTAAGTTTTCGTTTCCATAATAAAGTCAATAGTTAAAGTCAAAACAATATATCAACAATTTTATACATCACACCTATGACACATAAAAAATACAAACCAGCAAAAATGATTCAGGGCAACAACTGATGCCACGGTAGTGTCTCGATCTGGGAGGTCCCAGGGTTCGAGTCCCGACGGTGGCAGGATTTTGGACACTTGCTCGGGAGAATTTTGGCGGTCGGCTGTTCGGAAGTTTTCAGTGGTTTCTTCCATCAAAGCCAGACGAATGCCGGGGCAGTCCCTAACAAACGGACCATGTAACGCGCGAATTCTTTCCTTCCTCTTCCTTATCCTACCCTCATCCCTTACTCACACACACTTATAGTTACATGCACTATACTATCATATACATTGAGAGACCGTCACTTAGAGCTTGTTCCGGCTGTGGCGATGCCATGCTGATGAGAGATACCTGTTTAGGAAAACCCCGCAAGCCAATCGGTAAGTCTGCGCCGGATCTCGCCATCCAGCGGGGGAAGATCACTCCCACCTGTTGCGATGAAAACATACACTATTCTCATGGGACTAATGACTGCAGCAGCCGTGATGAATCACTCAATAATCAATCAATCCGGACCTGCCCAGAATCAAAAAATCAATAAAAATATACAAGAAGTGATTTCAACAAATTGTGTCTAATTTTTATGAATTAAATACGAAAGGTATTTTAAACAGGAATTGCATGGAAGAAACCACAATTGTTAAACACATCACTAAATCACTCATTTGAAATGCGATACGATAACTTGAGTGCAATGCAACGCGTTTTATCGCAGCTTAAACCTCTGCACGGCCACCGCAAAAAACGGCCCGCGCCACTTGCGGCCCGAGAGCGCCATTTGCCGGCCCGCGCGCGGAGCGGCGGCATGCAAATGCGGCGCCGCGCGCCCTATCGCCGCGCCATCTGCCACTCGGCGGGGGCGGGCGACGACGCGACGCACGCGGCCCAGGCAGCCCCACATGACACTGCTGCAACGCACGAGGGCGGCGGAGGGAGAGGAGAGCGAGGCGGCGGCTGTGTAGAGCGACAGCGATGGGAAGAGGTCTGTCCTCATCACCTGCGTGGCCTCGGCACTGCGCCGTGCTGCTCTGCCCACCTTCCCTGGCTTTGCCCACTGCCGCGTGCGGGTGGATGTGCTCGGGTCGCGCTCCCGGTCGACCGCCTCGTTACCCGGCCGATACAAGGCGCTCGAACGTCCCTCTGACCGGGGTGTCAGTTCCCACATACACGGAATCGGCCGATTACCATGTGTATCCGCTTTCGCTCTCGAAGATCACTCTGTCAGGAGGTCAAGACACCAGTTTCGATGCGATCTCTTTCACCCCTCAACACTTCTTCTTACATCCGTATCTTCACAATTAAATTGCCCACTACTACTACCGAAATTTCTGTATCTTACTTGACACACCTAATACAATACCACGCTTTGACAGAACTGATTCACACACTTGATTACGGCTCCTCTAATATAAATTACGCATCATCCGCATTCCTCCTGCAAATAATTTTCTTGTAATTTCCTCCTTAAAACTATATGCATTCTTGTTCCTGTACCTTCTAAATTCACTACTGACATTCCCATGATCCTCCAGAAAGCTCGCCTCGCCGCCCGACAAGCACCGTCGCAGAGGGCCCGTCCGGGCCTTTCTCGCGCGCTCCCCGTCATTTCACCCTCCTCCGCGCCTCCCTACGCCATCCCACCCCCACGGTCAAACAGGCGGCCGGTCGTGAAAGCCGTTCTATTACGGACCGTATGGCACGGTTACACGCCGGAGTGGCTACTTTGCGTGTACCTCGGGCCGTCCTATCGCGGCCCACATCTGGTCCATTAGGTACGGCAACACGGCCCGAGAGGACCGCAGACGAACGGGCGTCGCCGTGTCACCCACGCGCCTTTCGTCCACCCGCTACGTGCCTTCCGTCCCCGCGAACGCGGACAGCGCCGACTGCGAACAGCATGAATTGCGTTGACCGTGCGGATCCGCCAAGTACGAACAGCAGGAACGAACAGCACCGCCCGTGAACAGCGCAGGGCGTGAAACGTGTGGACAGCGAACAGCGACATTGTCCGCGAGGCAATTGACAAACACAGACGGTGTACAGAGTGCACCGGGAACGTGAACGAGGGATCCGGGAACAACGATCAACCACGAACGTGTAAAGTGTCGCCCCAGAATAGAACGGACTCTCAACAGGTATGCGGGAAACGGCGTTCGCGTGGAAGACTGCATAGAACGTGAACAGCCCGTCCACGAACAGCGCAGCCGCGAGCAGCGTGTACACCAGTGTTGTCAAGGTTGATGCCACGAGGAGCACGAGTGCCACGACGAAATCGTCCATCCACGCAGTTCATTACCCCGCCACCAGAGACAACACCATCCCCATTGTAAAACGGCGTACTAATAGTTCTCTTTGCCGCCGCTAGTTGCGCAGAGACGCTCGTGGGATGCTAAGGTGCCCCGACGAATACATTGCCACCAGTAGAAGACCTTGACACCACTGGTGTACACCTTGCCGATGACCGCGCAGCCGTTGACAGCGCGTACCCTTCGCGATGTTTGTTATTTCGCGCGCGAAAGGAAGATGCGTGCAGCGCGATAGTGGGCTCACGACCGGCGGCGCTGGCAGCGGCGACGCGGACGCTCGGCCTGGCCCGGTGCGGCCCGATGGGGAGCGGCGCGGAGGCTCCACACGGCTCCGCGCCCCGCGCCCCCGCGCCCACCGAGCGTAATCAGGCATAACGAATTCGACACGGGGCATAAACACACAGAGAGGCTCGCAGCCACCCGCCTGCCACCCGGCTGTCCGTCGCCACCACGCCCGCGCGTCCGCCGGCTCGCTTCATTGCCGGCCAATGCGTCTACCAGCCAACTCGATCACTTGCCAACACCACCCGGCCAATTCGTTCATTCGCCAAATCGCTAACCCGCGAAATCGTCTTCTGCCCATCTCGTCGCCCCCCCCCTCCCCATTTATTCTGCCAATTTTCTCATCTGCCAAGAACGGGGCGGATATCAACTTACCTTCTCGCTCCCTCCAAACTACTTGCCAACTCACCCATTCTCCCGCTCATTCGCCACCTCGCAAGCCAGTCACATTCTAGAGTCTTCATTCGTCGCATCTCAATGGTGAATTTCTTGAATCAACACTTATTTCATTAAACACATGTCGTCAACCCCACGTTCATGAATTCTTAATCCTAGGATCTTTCACTACCTCATTTCTTTTGTTCATTTCAGCCAGTTTCCAATTTAACCAGCCATCCAGTTTAACTATTTGAACATTGTTCGCATTTGTGATTATCTGATGTCCATTTCTGATTCGCCCGCGTTTGCCATTGCCACAACCCCCATCGCCGCGAACGCTCCCCCATCCGCCACCGCCGCCCATTACCGACACCGACGCCGTCGCAAAACACGCAAGCGGTAATCCGCCATTTTTTAAATCCCGTTGCACTAACCAACCGTGTCGATCAATTCTATTAAAGCCTCCGACTCATTAAGCCGTCACGAAGGCAAAGGGCTACACGTTAAACATTCACACGTACTAAGCTCCAACCAAATTACAAGCGCACTGACGGCAAGGGAAAAATATGCCGCGTCGAGCGTTGGGACGAGATGAAAAACGTCAATGAACTTCTCCCCTACGTGATCACATCATTGCCGCGACGACCTGATGAGTGCCGCTCCATTGTCCGTCCGGTTCCGGTCGTGTCACGAGGTCATCGCAGCGCGCTCGGAAGGTAGACCTCTTCTCAGCTGACGTACGAATAAACGCGAGACAAGACGATGTTTGTAAAAGATTCATCTCTATCTAGGACCGATTGCGCGCGCGCGATGGGTCTATATTTCACTTAGGGCGAGCGGCGGGAGATATACGGCGCGGGCCGCCGGGGCAGGCACCGCCTTTGCATTAGCATCACGACGAGGGCGCGGTGGGGGAGCGGTGTCGGGGGCCAACGTCACGACGCCCCACGCAACTCGCCGAGGGGTCAGGATCGATGAGCGCTTCGAAAAAGTAAGAGGTCAGCTCATGATAATGCGGTTATTTATGAAAACGTCCCGCCTAACGGGGACCTCACATTCCTTCGCCGCGCTGGCCGACGAGACGATGCAGCCACTACTGCGACTCTCGATGAGGTGGGCTTCGGCGCGTTTCAGCAGACCATTCTCTGCATTTCGATGCATCGTTTTCATTCACATTTTCTGAGTTAATTTGCTTGAGAATAAAAATCAAATTTCAATTTCTTTAATTTTACCAGTTACCTGTATAAACCGATGTCACGACAAAATTCTAACTAGAATTACTACAAATTTTGTGCGTATATTTCGTTTGCTAAGGCACTTTAACTTCATAGCTCAATTCCAGTACATTTTTTTCAGTTCTTCAGAAAAAAATTGAAATTAGCATTACAATATGCATTTAAAACTCTTTTATCCATGGAAAGGTATATAGGCATATTATGCATCACCTACACAACTCAAAAATAAAGGCAAGGACTGCAAAAAATCTCTTTATTTGCAGCAATCGCAAAATCCTCACAGGCATTCATCCCTTCGAAAAAATATTCCAATCTCTACCAATGAGCAAACCACAAGAGAAAATTGAAAGAACTAACAGTCGAGTCCTCAACGTTTCACGGTATCAACGAAAGTGGTCCTGAAGTCATGCACTAACGTTCTAACGTGGTGTTTTAATTACTGAACAGAATGGATCGTGAGTATCGCAGTTACGAGGGAAAACAGTTGAATGGTGATACACCTTCTGTTATGGAGGGAATTATGAGAGGGAATTAAGGGATGAAAATATAAAACGGCAAACCGAGTCAAGTGTAACATCTAGTTAATTAGTAAATAAGTTAATATGAATCATTAAAATTAGGTAAAAAATAATATCTTGCATGTACCACGGGCGTTAACTGGTTCCAGTTATCTCGGTCGACAAAAAGCCCTTTTGCCAAAGGCACTCGGACTTTTTGTCCCCGCTTGATTATTAGAACCCTCATAACGTCTTTGGTGCGTAAGTAGTTTCATAAATATCCATAAAATAATCCCTTTGATAATTTTCATATGGATATTATTGAACTCGGTATCACAAAATTACTTACAATATGGAACAAAATTCCTAAAAAATGTATATTTTTTACTTCAATGTGCTAATCCCATCCCCACCTTCTCCTTGTGTACCGAGGCTCCAGCTCATTCTGAGTTCAAGAGCGAACGACGAAGGCGTAGGCCGCCGTCCTCGACGCGCTTGCGTGGAGTAAAAAGCCAAACAAAGCACAATAGCCGATGGAGCGCACCCGCCGCGCCTGTAGTATTTAAGTCTCGTAGAGAGTGTTGTAAAGATCGGAATTCGAATACAGTGCTGGCGTTCAGAGTTCGAAGGTCGAGATGGGTCGTCGAGAAACACTAGTCAATCGGCTGCGAACGAAAACTACTACGGGCGAATAGGAAGCGTAAGGAGGAGGCCACTAGCGAGCGGTCGGGTGTTCCCCAGTGTTTATCAATCATGGATCACTGCGCATAAGGACGCTATCAAATGCGCCGTTATGCGCAACCTGCTCCACGCGATCTTCAAGCTCCACTGTGCTCTAGCGGTCTTCAAATTCTTTTCGTGTTGATTCTGATCGTACGCTGATCTGATTTCCTTAAGCGCAAGATCGTCGTCTCTTCAATATCTAGGACGCTTGCTCCTCGACATTTCTCAATATCTCGAATATTCGAAGAATGATTGCCGAAGAAATAGAGCAATAAATATTAAGCATTGGTTAATGGAACTTCAGTTCTTGAATTATTATTTTTATTTTCTCAAAATGACGGACAGGTACACGAAACTATTGATCCATAAATCTGGAATCCTCAAGTATTAGATTGAAGATGTTCATAGAGTGGTTTTCTCGTTTTAAATATTTACCCTCACTGCAAGAGCTACCTCTGTAATGGAGAAAGGCCAAGTGGACGTAATATAGGTGAAGAATCCGAATTCAAGTAATACCTATTACCACGCATCATTAAAAAATATTTTATCTTTTACATCACTTTATGAATTTTCTACCGTTACCTTGAAGAAGAAAATTAAAAGCTGAACATGAAATACTTTTAATATGCAACAGCGAAAGCAAACAGTTCACACTCTGCGTAAACATACAAAATTCATATACCGAAGTAGCTCTCAGAAGAAAATCTCCAGTAACAAAATAAAAATATAAATTAACGAAAACAAGTTTTTCATTTTGCACAAGAATCTATGTCCGATTTTGAAATTTCGTAACGGTCTGCGTAATATTGAAGTAATCAATCAGGTCAGAAGTCTCTTTCCTCCAATGTCTTAAGAGGCAATGTTAATACTGACTTCTAATTATCAAATGCATCCACAAAACATAAACGTACAATGTAAAAACGTTATGACAAGCGAAAAGAACGAATGAATACGAGATCGCGTGAATATGTATATGGGAGAAGGGTCGCGTGTGTCTGAACGTGTGTTGGTTTAGATGTATGTGAAAAATGCGAGAGACAGAGCGCGCAAATATGTAAATGGAATTGAGAATGAAAAAAAATAAAACATATCAAAAATGCTTAACGAGAAAAGAAACTACCTAGAAAGACAATGGCAAAAGACGATCAATGAGATGAAATATCCCTACCCAAGGTTAATGACCTGAAATAGAATTAGTAACAAAAACAAAACAGTGAAAGGAAAGAGGACATAAATGGAAAAATAATATGCGAAAAGAAGTAATTATAAAAGATGTATCCGTGCGAATCTCAACACTGATACATAATAGGCAAGTAAAAAATAATTAGAAACGAGGAGGAGGATAGAGAAGAAATGAGAAAAAAGTTTAAAAATTTAAACATCTGCAATATTTTTAAAAAGAGACAAAGCGTAACACTGACGACTTATGTTGACCTAGAAATGACATTTTGGAGCAACGCTTGGCGAAGGGAACAACTGAGTGTGTTGACTTGCTTGCCACAGCATCTCTCTCTCATTCTCCCATCCCCTTTTCACTCCCCGACCACCGGTGGCTACGCTGTATCGCGGTAGCCAGAGACGCCCTTACGTGTGCGTTGCCCTTCAGCACTTACCGTCACGTCTCCCTCTTTCTCTCCCTCTCTTCCACACACACACACACACGCACAGATATACGAGAGCGCGGGCGCACAAGAGTGCGAGCGGCGTGTAAATGCCCGTAATACGCACTCTATAGGCGCCGTTAAAGCACCGACAAACCCACGATAACGAAACACTAAAAACTTCTGGGGAACTCGAAGTTTTTTCCGCAGCGGAAGCGTGCTGGGCATGCTGGTTCTCACCTCCCGCGGGGAGAGGAGATTTTTATCTTTCGACTCCGAGGTAGTCGAACTTTCCTACCTGCCGGATCGTTCTTCAGCGATGAAACACAAATAGTCCCTCTTATCAGTGACATTTAGTAGTTCCTTGTCACAAGAATTTAAAACAATAATTAAACAAATATATCAATATCATAAGCTGTAATATCAGTATTACTCATTTGGAAGCCCATAATGTTAAAATGTAATTTTATTATTAGAGACGAAACTACTTAACAAAATAAAAATAGATATTTAACTCTCAAACACGAAAATTGTATGAAAGAAATTGGGCAAAACAACAAAAATAAATCATAAACATTTTTGAATAACAGAAGTGAGAAGGAAATAAATAACGTAATAAGAATAGAAAAGGTTTTTTCAACACAATACATATTTAATTTCGTCAGTGAAATAATTACTCACTAGCGTACCTGTGCGAGAACTCTCGCATGCTACACTCCACCGTCTTCCTTATTTTTCCATTTCCCCCTCTTATCCTCCGTCACTTGTTGTATACGTCACATTGTAATTGATAACAATGTAATACACCCCTGTCTATACAAACTATTCTTATTTAACTTTATTATTGAGCAGAGTGCAAACCCGTGTGATTCAATCGCATAGAATATCAAGGAATTAGTAATTTCACATACAGTTCAGATTCTACAGTTTGTGAACAGGTGGGGTAGAATCGAGAAGCGTCGGACCAGCAAAAAATGTAATAGAATGGTCACGAAGATCTCATCCTGTAGATTATGGTGTGAGGGACGTTTCTTTGAGGTCTGCCCTAAAAGTTTAGTTTTTAAGGCCCTAGAACGCTTCGCATAGGAGTTATTTAACGATATAGATACAAACATCCTCACGTACGTTTCGGGTTGCATTTTACGTGAAAATTTGGATGCTGTTTTTAAACAAATCCTTCACATTTTTAAATTCAAAGTGCAATTCGTCACGTCTCCATGAAATTCTCTTTCTTTAGAGACCTCATTCATTAAGATAGGTTGCGTGTGAGAGCCGCAAAGGGAAGGTATACTACTGAAATAATATGGGAGGTGATGTTATTGTAATGAAAAAGTACAACAGCCTCTAAGAATCTCAAAGAGGCGCAAACGATAAAAAGCAATATATGAAGCACTATACGAATGATTGTAAATTCAATTTTCTTAAACAAATCAATTCCCCTTCTTTTCAACAAACAGCCGTACAACAACACAGATATTCGCGATTATTAAAGTAAAAGTCTCATAAAGAAGCAATCCTATGATGGTTATTTAATTTCCTTAACACAACACGTTGAAATTAAACTGAAATGAATTCCTGGAAACTGCCCTTAGAAAATTAAACAGGAATTATATTCTAAAAATAACGTAAAAAGTCTTCTGCCCAAAACAATTAGATATTATTGGAATAAAAATTAAGTACAGTTACAGAGAAAAATGTTACAAAAAACTATTGTAACATCATGCTCCAAATTACGTAAAAGAAAATACGGTCGTAGCTAATAAATAACTTTGTATTACGAAAGCTTCCGCTTAACACATCTTGCATTCACTAAAAAATTAATACTTTATTTTTTCAGACTACCCTGTTTTCTCTTGTTTTTTTGGGGGGGGAGGGGGGAGCGATTTAAAATGTTGCAGGCCCCAACACGCTCGTACGCCCGTGTTCAACACTTCCATTCTGGAGGCACGAGCCACTTACTCTGTTACGCTTCCCGCACCCACAGCAAGTACGGAAGTCTCCGTAAGAGATCCCGGTAACCCTAGGCGGCTTTAAGGATGATTACGATATATTTTGGACCGAGTTACAAGTACATTGCCAAGGGATGCTGGGAGACCAAGCGCGACTTTGTGGTAACCGACGCAGCATGGCCGAGTTAAGCGCTATGGACCAGAAAAGCACGTGCATCCAAAGAATCTTCGCTTCTGAGAAATGAATTTCCGCGGTGGTACAGACTGCCCGTAACATTTTATTTACTTTGGGCTAAAAAGCAAGGAATGAAGTGGTGCAGGTAAGAACAAAAACTGTAAACAGTGGGGCTCTCTTCAAATTGAAACTTGTAAGAATCAAAGTGGGATTGCATGGTTGTTCAACACACACAAAAAAAAAGGGAGAAATCGTGATGCAGTTGCTATGATGTCGTTTACCTCGCGATGGGAAGTATCCAAGCGTATAACCTATAACCTTCTATAAATAATTCCTACTATAAAAAAATACTACGAGAATATATTGAAGTGTTTAAGAAAATAGATTTTGGTACTTTTTGGTGAGTGAAAAAGCGTTTCTTCCTTTGTTTCAGCAAAAAGAAAATTGGAAAACGGAGAAAAAATCTTCAAAAATTAAATATTAAACGTAGTAGGGTACTCCCCTATTTTGATCTTAGAAGGCAAGAATTCCCATCAATTGAGAATTTCGTTATAGAATATTTAGTGTATGTGAAGGCAAATGAGCAAGAAATATGACAGGAGAAACTGCATCAGAGGGAACGAAAACTAGCACTCTCGTAGGGTTTGTCGACAGAGGGAGGTTCAGAAGATGGACATTGGATGTTCATTTCAAAACATTTTCATCCCACATTTATAATATTTAATTGAATGAAAATATCTATTAATTGGAGTAAATCTTGGTCTTTTTTTTGTCGAAACTAGTTTTAAAAGTAACCAAACCTAATTTTGAAATTTTTGGGCAAGGAATAAAAATCAAATTTTACATAGGGTATAGAAGGCCTTGGCGATCCTAGAAAGAGCTCTACGCTTACTATTTTCTCAGTCTAAATCTTCTTTCTTATGTAATTTGCATTCTTTCTTATGTAGTTTGCGGAGTGTTAGGAAAGAGACAAGGCAGTGGATGCAGTGCTAGGGCGCAGCGAGGCTCCGTGGGGCGAGGCGGGACGGGGCGGGAAGGGAAGGTGCAGGATGAGGCGAGGCAGAGGGCGGGGCGTGACAGTGGGACGGGATGGCAAGGGGTGAGGCGGGGGCAGCGCGGGACGGGGGCGTCCAACTGCGATAGCGGGCTCCCAGGGCGCCGGCTGGCCGGTGGCCTGCTGGCCTCATGACCGCGCGGGCGGCCCGGCGACGCCCCGGCCCCGGCGCCCGCCGCCGTCCGCTACCCCTCTGACAAGGGGTGGAAATTATCGCTCCCAGGCCGGCCACTAAGTGCGATGTGTGATTCCGAGGGTGGCCGCCCGCCTCAGTGGCCGCGAATCTGAGGGCGTTGCCTTATGCTGAGGCGCTCCCCGAGGACGGACTTGACGCGGCGAGGCGCTGACGCTAATGACTGCGGAGCGATTGCGCGGACACTACTTGCTAATTGCGTGCGTCTCTTGCACACGTCCAAGACTCACTACCAAACAAACAATCAGACAACTTCTAACATGAAGATGTCAAATATAATGTTATGAAGCTGTAATGAAAGCAAGCACAAGCAATTTTTTTATTTGATTGGTTTTTTACTTCATGCATTTCTCGTGGAAGATTATTGATCAGATATCAATAGTCTCAGAATAGCAATCATCTCGAAACTAAAATAAGCATTACAAAATGATTCACTTATCAAGTTAATCTTGATCAATAAAAGAGGATTTAACATGTGTCCATCGGTTGTTTAAAACTCGAAAGATAAAACATTCCCCCAAAATGTAATAAAAAAAAATTTGAATGAATTGAATTGTTCAAAGAAACTTATCGAACTACACCCGTCCTGAAGAACCATTCTCAGGTAAATGTTTGAAGAATATTATGTTATTACTTGCTTCCTTAATACATTCTCCATCACGTACGTTAAAATCAAGAACATTACGAAACAGAAGATTATGGATGCATAGACAGCTTCGTCATAGAGACGAACTCCTCTTCAGTTTCCCAATAAAGTAGTAGCGCAACCTAGAGCGCGTCTAAACAGATCGCATCTCCACCTCATCTCCGCTCGCCGCCCGTGCGCACGCGGTTATCGTGGGATCGTGCACCAACTCTTCTTGAAAGCGACGACGGGCGGCGTTCGCCGTGTCATCGACCGAGTCACGACTCTCCGAATCTATTTCGGTGGAGGGAGGGCGCCTTCTGCACCGGTTTGCGACGGCGCGGTGGCGGGGGCGCAGGCGGCGCGGGAAGCGTGTATCAAATTTTCAACGCCTCTGAGAGTAAGTGACAGGCAATCAGCCCTCCGCGGGAAGGAAGGCATTTACCGCTTAAACGGACGCATTAACAATGAAAGAAACTCACGAAGTGTATTCCCTTTGGTGAGTTGTATTAATGGTGTGGCTTGCGGCGTAAGGGAAGCGAGAAAAGGCGTGTTTTGCTTTTAGAAGATGGAACAACTGGCTTCTTGAAGATTGTAATTCCCACCGTCGTAGATGGTAGTTGAGTAGTTCTGAAGAGAGAAAAATAATCTACATCTTGCTTTGAGACGAATAGATATAAAATATACAATAAAATATATTTTTTAAATATATAGCTCATACGTTAACATAATTACATAAATAGCTCATACGTTAACAACATTTCAGGTTCCGAATACCATATCACATATTAAAACTTTTAGATGCATAAAAATTTGCAGAACATTGGAGAATATTTAATGTATGTATATGTTTCAAATGTGGTCTTGACTAATTGCAGTGCAATAAGTCATAAGATGAAGTTGCTTTGTGACAAAATTATCCTCTGAATATACAGGTATTGACAATATGCAATGCATTCGGCAAGTTAATTAAATTATCATCATTATATTGCTTTTATTTATACGGGATTTAAAGAGCGACGAAACTATCATAAAGGCTATATTGACAAATTGATTAAACGTAACAAAAGAATAGAAAAAATAAAAAGACATTACTTTCTTGGGACGCAATTCGTTTATGCACACAGCCTCATTAGAAACCAATCTCCAGTAGGCCTCATCAGAAACAATGTTGCGCGGAGTCATGAAATCCCTGCGGGCGGCCGCGGTGATAAATTTAAACGCGCGCCCAGTGACGCTGTCGTCGAGCAAGAGCGCATGCGCAAGTGATCGATGCACCGCAGACATCGGGAGAATATCGATCAGGTGGCGCACAATGAGAGCGATAACTCCCCTCGAAAATACGGTGCGCACCCCTGGCGGCGGGCTCTCTCGCCAGCTCCCTGCGTGAGAAATGCTCTACAAGGGCGCGCGGGCTTCGCGACTCTAAGAAGAGCGATGTGCATCGAGTAGCCGGGCCACGGAGTTCCCCGAGGGACTGCAAGTACAAAGGCAACGTGTCGCTAACATATTTCGCTTCCTGCTACCCTCTGACATTCGCCATACTTGTTTCGGAGAAGACGGAAACAAAACGTCTCCAAACAAAAAGGGCAACAGCCATTCGTTGCGGAAGTCTTTATCGCCGGGCGATGGAGAAGACTTCGTGCACGGCACAAGACGTGTTTCTTCGCCGCGATTGCGGCTCATATGTTGCCTGGTTAATGTGACGTAGGATGCATTATTCTTGCAACGGGCGCAGTAATACTGTTATACCGTGGACGGAGAATATGTGCCTTGTAATAAGGTTAAAGGGCGTGAAGAGATGTTTTCAAGAGTTCTAATAAAAGACACAAAGAAAACACAACGTAAAAAAAAGGACAAGTAATGTCTCTTAAAGCATTGCAACTTTACTTTTAATTTCCTGATTCATGAACCTGTTTCTTCATCAATTCGTTAATAATTCAAAGAAGTACTGAGACCTTTTACTCCTTTTACTGATGCACATTCGTCACAAGAAATTCCAATCGCATCAAATGAGAGATTGTAAAGTATCGGTCGTAACCCTAGTGCGTAAAAGCATTTTTACATTTTCAGAATAAAAAAAAGTAATTACTGTAATTACCAAATGGCAACAACTTTTAGATGTTTACAATCAAATGTTAGTCAACAGTAAATATGATTACATTATGCGAGATCACACACACCCAGACGGAGTAAACTAGTTTTAACATAAACTTTTGAACTTTAGAAAATTAAATTGCTTAGTAATGAAAATTCATCATAATTTCATAAAGTTACTCCTAATGACAGCATTACCAAATCATGCTTTCAGGACTAATAAAAATGTTCAAAGGTTTTTTAATGTTTTTCTTCATTCGTAAATAAAAAAAGAGATGGCAATCTCCTTGAAAACAGCGACCTCATTACCATAAGAATTAAATACTAAGCAAAAGAAGTCGCGAAAAATATCCAGAAACCAAGAAATAGATCAACATAAATTGTGTAGTTACATATGTAGGCTTCGCTACCTATGTGTTATTGATGAACAAGTAGCGGCACAATCAGATACTTTTGTCAGAATTGTTATGAATAAGGACAAAGTACTTCTACGATTTGTAAATAGTGAAATTGCTCATGCACAGACTCGTAAAACATTCACGGTTTGTAGGGTTGGCAGAATTATCACGGAGAAAAAAAGTCACGAAATACCAACACCATTTCGAAAAATTGTTTGGGACATTTGGCAAGAAGATACCTCAAAAAAATCTGCACACAAACTTTTGCTACCAATTCTTGAAAATAAGTATTACATTAAAATCCTGTTAATCCATACTTAAAATTTTTTTAAATATTTTCTAAAGCTTCAGGATTCTATTAATTTTATTTTTCCTATATTTGTTGAACTGGAGATTACTTCCCTACGGGTGTTGACCTCTGCAATACGTGACCGATGTCTTTCGGCTGCTCGGATTCTGACGCGAGGCACTTCATCTACACCGCCCTCTTTTCCTGCGATCTTCAAAGCGCTACTTCAAGAGCGGATTCGTGTTCGAGAGCAACCCGACGAGACGGAGAGAGGTAAAACAGCTTAACGGGATACGATTTCGCCACCGCTCAGAACAGAGGGCACGACACTTACAGGGCCATGTGGCTATAACTCGGTATGTGATGTAATCAATCTTAGCGGATTCTGAAGGAACCACAAAAAAGTTCTGCTTGTAAATAATAGCAGCTAGACGAGAAGTTTCGACACGCGGAGCGAAAAACAGAGCCGATGCATATTAGTCCAAATTAAGTGGCGAGTGCCATTAGAGATCATCTCTGGAGAAATTAAAGGTTGAGAATCCTCATTAGGCTCCTAATGAAATGTACAATCCACTCAAATGCTGTCTTTACACATCATATACCATCCAAGAAAGAGCAACGTGTTTTAGACGCCTCAACAAATTCATAAAATTTTATCTTGTACTACATTTACGAGTAAAAGAAAGTATTTATC
The DNA here is from genome assembly GCA_031308135.1 of Acheta domesticus. Classification (NCBI taxonomy): domain Eukaryota; kingdom Metazoa; phylum Arthropoda; class Insecta; order Orthoptera; family Gryllidae; genus Acheta; species Acheta domesticus. The sequence goes on along the minus strand of JAHLJT010009436.1, from coordinate 130,448,808 downwards.
AATTAAACAAACCACGAACTATGTTTCACATTGCTTGGTGGAACTAGTCGATTTCCACGTGTCACTCTCATTAGGGAGGTCCCTCAAACAAAACTCCAGTTGCTGCTCGTCTGTACAAGGGCTTAATTCATGTGGTTGAGCAGCGAGCTCGTCGTTCAAATTACATAATAGCTGTAATAATGCGATCAAGAGAAGGAGATTAGGCTCACAAAGAATAATGAAAGAGTATATTCTTAGATGTCCTAAATTAAATGCTAACGGAACGCAACATTTCTAGAAATACTACACACGACACCGCGCCAAAAAGCGCACGTCTTTGCTTTAATTATACTGAAATACACATGACATTATATGACTAAAATTATAGAACATGAGATTATAAATAAAAATAATCAACTAATTAATAAATAATGTAAAATAAAATAAATAAAAAATGTAATATAATTTTTAAGTAGTCGTCGTAATAAGGGACCCAACCTATTTTTGTACACGAGAAGTTAACATTAAAGAAAACTAACTAACCAAAAATATTGTGATGGAAAAGTTATTGTATTGCTTGCGAAAGTTTTCTTAATACTCGAGCTCCCTAGTCCTTAGCCAGCACTTAATAGCACGGCCCGTTGAGATACTTTGGTTTGACTCGGAACGGCACGTACCAATTTACATTGCTGCCAGTAACAACCTCGTACTTTCAAAACAATCGTAGCATTTCTAGTGGCACGATTTGGCGTGTTAAGTGCATGTCCACAGTTGGGATGCTCTTTTAAGCCGTGACGTAGCCAGAGCCCTCATCTCCCCGCATCTCGCACTGTGGAATACCAAGAAAACTTGCGTGTATAGTATAATGGGGTACCCTACCCAAACAGGGGTTTTAGTAATTTATACATCCCATACTAAGACATGACAGTTCCCACACTGCAGCTAGTAATTTCACGTGATTTAACACCGAATACTCAAAATAAACGCGCATAACAAGAGGGCAAAGCAAACGCATTCCTCAGAATGACAAGTCGCAGCGGAAACAGAAAGCAACAAATCATTTTTGTAAACTGCAACAGACGATCGCGTCGTCAGCAATCACGAAAGAGCAAATAATACAGTACTTGTAAGTTACAGCGTGTACCGATCCCCTACGGGCGAACAAGCTCCGTCCGGCGTCACGGCTGTGGGTCGTAAGCCCGGACATAAAACTGCAGGAGACCGCATAACGACGCCCCCAAGTTTGGGCCGAGGGCTGTCCGAAGTGTCAGAGCGCGAGCTGAGTTTCCTGGTTTATGCACGGCTCGCGCTGTCTCGTTACCGGCCACAGCGTCTGGGCAATTATGATGCGAGACGCGGCGCCCCAACAGCCCCAGAGGTCTGCGGCGACTTCGACCTCTCGCGCGTCTTCGACATTCGTCGCCTCCGCCGCGCCGCGCCGCGCCGTGTTTCCTAGGCACCGCACTTCCGTATCCTCAGATATGGCTCTGGCTTCGGGGTCACTGTTGGCTACAATGGATGTACCCATCTTCTTTTGAATACGTTCTACACCATCTCTGCTGCAAGTTTCACTTTTCCCCCTCAACTATTTGGTCTCCATTTTCAAGAGCTGACTCAATACGGTCAACATTTCTACATGGACGTTTGAACATGATTTTGACTAATCTCGTATGAGTGTTTTTTCATTCCTCACCGAAATTCATATCTTCTCATTCACCACTTTATTATTATTCAAAGAAGTTAGATCAGGTTTGATTGGTGTCAGAAAAACACATGCTTCCATTGTCGTACGTGTTTGCATGTACGCATGTGTTTGTGAGTACGCGTTAAACATCACAAACAAGAAACAATAAACCATTTTAAAATGAAATTCTTGAAACATCACTAGACGAATTGAAAGGCTGAGTGCAAGAGAGGTCTAACCTCTAAAAATGAAAAATGAGTTTTAGCCATATGTTATCTACGAATGTGAACTATCTTTGTCCAATGTTGGTTTGACCAGTTTTCTTCTATCTTTCATGAGTTTCGCATCATTTCGCATAATTACACCGATAGATGTACCTAGCTTTCAGGTAGCGAGCGAATTCCGCGGAAAGAACCAAGGACAGCAACCTTGGGATAAACACACACACACACACACACATACACAGCGATTGGGAGAATCACTAAATCACTGAATTTAAAATCGCTGGCGTCAATAATTCATACAAATTAATTATTCATTAATTGATTTAATATCATAGTAGAAACGAATGCTGCTCAATAACGTGTGACGAAATATTTTCTTCATAATTTCCTGCTTTAAATACACAATAATTAAAATGTAATTTTTTCATTGGAAGGACTGCACTTGATTGTTCGATTATCCTGTACACTAGTTCTATGTATTACGTGCGTCAGCAAAAGCTCAACTTCGTCTGCTCTAAACGACTACCGTATAAATCCCTTCGCATCTCAAACAAATCCCACCCGATAAACAATCACTGACACGCAAACTTCGCCCGATAAACACACATTCACATGCTCACCTCCCTTCACACGACTCCTACAGAGCCTTCCTTACCTCAGACGATTCTCGCCGCGACACACACACTCACACACACACTCACACACACACACACACTCACACGCCCGCTCCGTCCGCTAGTCTCAGTGCACGCCTCTCCGGTGTGTTGCCACTCCGCCGGCGCGGCGCCGCGCAGATATAATCGTTGCGCGCGACGGATTTATGCGAAAGCGAGAGCCGTCGCGGTCGCGAGGAGCCGCGTTTTTAAAACGCGTGCGTACGCGCACGACACGCGCGCTGCAGGCGGAGCGAGGGCGCGCGCGCCCGCGTCGGCCCGCGCTTCCGGCAGCGCAAGAAAAATACCGCCCCAAAATACGCGCAAATCTCGCAGACGGCGGAAGGCGTCGCTAGAATCCAAAGCTTGCCGCCGCCGCCGCACACTCGAAACGCTGCCGACGTGTGTGGAGGCGGATGTGTGACCTCGGAACTTAGTGCATTAACTTGCAGTTTTTCAAAATTTAATCTCGTATGAAATTTTGACATTTCGTATGCCGTTAGTTCCTTTTCTAAGTTTTACTTGCAAAGCTGTTTGATGCAGACGAAGTGTTAAAGTGCTGGAATACTCTACGAATGCTTTTAAAAAAACGGTCTAGAATAGTTTTAATATATTTTATTTATTTTATTATTTATTTAGTATCACATTCATTACAAAATGTAAAAACATTACATGAACTGATGGCTTTTAAACCAAACCAACAATACTAACTTGTCTTATGGATTTCTCTTCCACCGCATCAAAGCTACGGGAACGACACCATTTGGACCGACATGAAAAAACGCCATATGGGGAAAACTTGCCGTTAGAAGACCTCTAATCAACCTTTATACACTCAATATTTTACTTAGACATTTGACCTTACATGCGAAAAATCATGGTTCCTCTTGAAATCCACTAATGTTACATTCAGTATAAAGCAGCAGAACTTTCATTTTCAGGGCTTCAATTCTTCGTTTTTGCTGAGATGAAATTGGGAATGTTTCACTATTATGTAAATCGAATATTCATAATACTCCTAGAAACTCAGATCCCGGTTTTCTAATCTTTTTTTTCTTTCTTTCTTTCCTTTATTTTACTTTCGAGGTATTTCAAGATTTTACGTCATTTCTTTTCCTACACCGTTTTCATTTGCTTACCGATTATTATTTCCTACTTCCTACTGTTTGTTAAAGACTAAATGTGAACACAATGCGTGAATATTCTTTGGATGGATACTCAGAGAAGCAGTTGCTTCTGGTAGAAATTTCGTTAAGTAAATGGGTTACATGGTATTTCATTGCTTCGTGATTTTTATAAAACTCGTCGAATTTAATTAATTTGAATAATTTAAGAATTCAAAACGCCTACAAATAGAAAGAATTCCATACATTTTCTAAAATACATGGACATGCGTGAATAAACTGTCAGTAACGTCGTGCAGACCGGAAATTGTACGTGGAAAAAAATTATAATATTTCTATGCTTCCATATCTACCTGAATGTGAAAATTGTAATAACTATTTTGTTATGGTGATTTTCGGATTAATCTATTTTTTCCTTCAATTTTAAATTAAAAGAATTACATTAACTTCCGATATATAGTGAAACACTGTATTATTGTGACATTATTCATGAATGCACCAAAATCATCGTTAATGACCCTTACAGCCCGATTCGCACGGGCGCCTGGATATCAATGTGCTTGGATATCTCTCAAGACCGCCCACGAGTGCGCAGTTGCAGTGCAGACGGATGCGCAAAACAAACACGATGCGAGTCGCCAGCAGCCAGGCACCCGGTTAATCCCTCCGAGTGCACACGGCCCGCACTGCCTCAGCGCTCACGCGCACGCGCACGCTCACGCCCGCCCGCCCCATCCACATCCGGCACGGCACGCGACTGAGCGCCCGCGAGCGTCCTTCGGCACTCGCCACTGCCTGTCCTCGCCTTCAGCCAACGCCTACGCCTGCTCGCCCGCCTGGCTCTGCTCTTGCCCTTCTACCTTCACCCACCCGCCCCGCCCGCCGACATCACGCACCCGCCAATGTCTGCCTTCGTCATCCAGCCACCACCCACGCTCACGCCCGCCCGGCACTACCCTCGCCCTTCTACCTTTCATCCTTCCACCCCCGCTCGCCCATACCCGGCACCCACCAATGTCTGCTTCTTGCCATCCAGTAACCGCCCGCCTGCCTCTGCCCTCGCCCTTCATCCTCCCGCCCACCTGACCCCGCCCGCGCCCGCCCACGCCCACGCCCACGAGACTAGGAGCAAAGGCGCGAATATGCGCCGGCTAATAAACACACAAGCGTCGCGTTTGTATGGAAACAAAGCTGATAGGTGATCGGCGTAAACTGGCAAAGGCAACAAAGGGAACAAAGGAACGCGCGAACCCGCTCGACAGGCAACGCGCGCGAAAAGCAGGAGGCACCGGGCGGCGACGCCGCCGCACGAGGTAGTTCGGGAGCGTAAAGGCTGAGGACGAGCCGACATTGATAGGGGTGATACTGTGTGTTCCGGTGATGGTTGGAACGCCGCGAAATTGCCGTGAGATGATAGCCTGGATGCATAAAGCTGGTCATGAAGTTTTGTGTGCAAGTTAAGCAAGTGTTCCAGGACGAGTATCCCCACCTGAACGCAGATGCTGAGACAAGTTGCAGGATACTCCGAGAGCGATTGTATGGAGATTGGTGATAAGAAGTCATGACAGTATACTGTGATAAAATAATGAATGAAGAATTAATTTTACCTAATTTAATTTATTTGGCTAGCTCAGTTCTCTGGTTCTCATGCTCTCTATACAGAGAAGCCTGGAAGTCTGAAATTATTTATATTCCGAAGGAATTACATACAAAGTGGCACAACAATAATTTTGTTTATTAAGAATGTGATTTGAGATTAACAATATAAAAATTCTCGTGCTTGATTTCATGTATTAGATTCACGGTACCGGATTGTCTGGCGTTGTGAAACGATGGCCCCGCAGTTCGTAGCCCCTTGACTTCCGCGCCGAAAATCCGTCTTCGTGCCGGTCTTGCTGCTTCTTTCTTGCTGCTCACTTCTTGCACTCTTGTTCCACAATTTGTCCTCCTTATTCGCGTCGATGTCCAACTTAAATAATTCAGCTTACATACGCCGCTACCACCAGGATGCCAGTCAACCACCAACTACTCTTCTAGTCCAGCGCCCCCTTATCACCCGTCAACAACCTTCGTTACCTAGTAACCGCGACCGTCCAGATTAAGCGCGGCGTTTGTTTTATAATATTTTGTATATTACAGCTCCGTCCGTCCAGATCAAGGCGCGGCGTTTGTTCTGTAATATTTTGTATATTACAGCTCCCCACTTCCAGAGCGTTATTTATCTAATTACCTATTAATAAATAACAAGACTACTCCCACTACAACAAAATACTTTTCACTCTTCTTACCCTCTTGCACTGGTACACACACGACACAATTTCACAACACTAGGACTTGTATCTTCAGGCCTTAAGCTAATTACAATCTTGGTTATATAAACACTTTGCCAACATAAGCCCAGTTTCAAATGATCATTTGGTATTTGTATAATACATCAGTGGTTCCATTCGACCACATATCCAGATAACACTGGAACTATTAAATACAACAATACAATAAAACATTACTATTTACAACTATTTACAATATTTACATGCTCAATCATGAGTATCATGCCGTAAATACGGCTTTGTGCTGCGAAAATTGTATGTTCCAACATGCTTCCCTTCTTCATTATGCAAAACAACCGCATTTTTATTTAACACTTTCCATTCCACATAATTCAGCGGTTCCGGCACTAAAGATTTTAACCAATTTTGCGCCTTGGACGACATCTTCTGTTCGACCAAGTTCAATTTTAAACGTTCCGGCACGTTATTCATCATAAAATAACTGTCTAACCTGTCAATAAATGACCATGGCTGTTCCCGAGTATCCCCATGAAATTGAATATGACTTGGCAATACTAATGCCGTAGCCGACGCAATGGCGTTTCCACTAAAACTAGTTGCGGCAATTTCTTTTCCTAACTCTTCGATGTTTCGTCTTAAATTAGCCTTTTCTGTTCCAATTCTGCTTTCTTCCGCCTCCGTCACGGATTTCACTTCCTGACGTATACTATCCTGTATTATAGTATGCGTTCGTTCTAGCCTGGCCTCGACCTTCCCAACACAAACATTTTGTTGCTGAGATATCTCAGATACTTCCTCAACATCTGCTTCTACAGCCGCCATTTTCCCGAGTTGCATCACAACTTGATCTAACTTCTCAACATGTCCCTTTCAAATGATTTACTTCTAATTGTACATTCTCTATCATTTCCTGCTATTCCCACTGCCCACGTTGTGTCTTATCATCAAGATGTTCTAATTTACAATTCCTAAATTCTAAGGCAGTATCTGCTCGTAGCTGAGTTATTTCGTCCCTCAGTTGCTCTCTGGTGTTACGTAATTCCCGCGTTAAATTTTCATAATTCGCGTCTGACTGTCAAATCTGGAATTCATTTCTGTCTTCATTTGCGCGAGCATCTGAAGTATAAGGCTATTAGTATCCACATTTTCTACTGGTAGGTTCGGGACAACATCCTTCTGCACTAATTGTACTTCTTCTTCTAAATTTCGTTCGACTTCAACTTCCGATACAATATTTATATTTGCAGCCACCCCGTCCTGCCCTTTGCCGCCATTTTCCCCTTCCGGGACTGCAGCACTTCTCCCACGAGTTTCCATGCTGACACAATGTACTTCCAATATCTTAATTCAACACCAATTACACTCACTAAATAAATATTATGATATTTGAAATGGTTGGCATTTACTATTTTCTATTTTCAAATTATTGTTGTGCACATATTTCAGACTTCGTAATGTTTAATAAAATTTCGTGTTTTAATCGTCTCACACGATTTTAAACGAAGTTTTATTACTTCCAGCCCCACGTTGGGAACGCCACTGTGATAAAATAATGAATGATTCTATTTTATCTAATTTAATTTGCTATGCTAGCTCAGTTCTCTGGTTCTCATGCTCTCTATACAGAGAAGCCTGGAAGTCTGAAATTGTTTATGTCCCGAAGGAATTACACACAACGTGGCACAACAATAATTTTGTTTATTAAGAATGGAATTTGAGATTAAAAATATAAAAATTCTCTTGCTTAATTTCATGCATTACGTTCACTGTACCAAATTGTCTGGCGTTGTGAAACGATGGCCCCGCAGTTCGTAGCCCCTTGACTTCCGCGCCGAAAATCCGTCTGCTTCTTTCTTGCTGCTCACTTCTTGCACTCTTGTTCCACAATTTGTCCTCCTTATTCGCGTCGATGTCCAACTTAAATAATTCAGCTTACATACGCCGCTACCACCAGGATTCCAGTCAACCACCAACTACTCTTCTAGTCCAGCGCCCCGCTTATCACCAGTCAACAACCTTCGTTACCTAGTAACCGCGACCGTCCAGATTAAGCGCGGCGTTTGTTTTATAATATTTTGTATATTACAATACAAAACGAAGCCAATAATAATAGTGTAGAAGATAAACCAGAATCAGCGTACGAAATTCACCATAGAAATAGCAAAACCGAGAAACCGCAAACTGTTTAAATGCGAAATTGATTCAAGCAGACCAGAAAACATGATTAACTCATCCGTAAACACAGAAGTAGGTATTTTCCGATGGCGGCAACAAGCTGTCTGAACCAGTGATGCTGTAGGAAGCAGGGGTGGTCCGTTCCTAAAAGTGATGCGACATCGAAAAATTAACATCGATGACACCATACATCGATGTTCAAAATTAAGTCACCGAACTTAATAATATATCGACTAAAAACCACCGATGTACTAAAACATCGATGTTGTAAAGTTAGTTAAGTAAATTCTAACTGAATTCGTGAGCACCAAATTTAATTTGATACTGGTCGCATTTATTAATTTATTACTAGCATTTAAATGGAAACAGCAACAAAATAACATTGGACTAAACTAAGTGTGATCGTCCACGGTAATAATCTCAAAGGGTCAAACGTCAGTCCTCCGAAGAAACGTGCGCATGAGAAAAGAGGCATTATCGCTCAGTTGCCATCGGATTCCCGAGGCAAATTTTAAACCGCTTCATGGTTGCAAATGAGCGTTCGGCTTCAGAACAAGTCATTGGAATAGTGATAATAGATAGATGTTTGCATACTGATGGAAACGAAATCTTCTAACATTCCATTTTGCAATACAACTTCAAATAAAATTTGTATCTCTAAATTCGCTTTTGTTCAGTACTTGCAACATGTTTTGCTGATTTTATAGATATTTCTGTCCAGAACAGGCAGATTCACAACAAGCCCAAACCGAGGGGCGCTACCCTGTGAAAAACGCAGGAAAGGGTAGTATTGTAGAAGCAAAAATGTTACTGACTTCTCCAAAATTGGAGCAAACATCTATAAATTATTTAAGGTTTAAGTACCCTCCTAGTTAGATAAAGAACACGAGCGGTACTCTTGAGTCCGTAGAGACTACGTATGCGACTTGCCCATAGAGACTAGGCATGCATTGTTTTGTTTCGATGCTTTTACGTTTTCGGTGTGTTTTTTACGTGTGTGTGAGAATGGACCATTTTGTGAAAGTAAATATATGAAATAATAAATATTGATGCCACTGGGGTAGTGAGTGTGAATTTGTGTTCAAAGTAAAGGGATGCTATTTGTACATATCTCCCGTTTGAGATGACTACGAAACTTTACTAGTATTCTTGTATATCTTTTCTCTTATTTCGCACATGGAGAAGCGGTCAACGTATGCGCCATGGACCTATGACTGTGCACCTTCGCAATGTCATCAATAAAGAAGCAATGAATGCACGAAACCAACAACTTTAATACATTAGTGGAGAAGTCTGTGCATTCTAAAGCCCGGCTTAAAGATTGTCGATACAACAAAATAAGGTAAGATTGAATTTTCTTCTTTCCCGAGACGTCGACAGAGACCATAAAATAAATCATTCCGACGTTTTAACTGCTAGAACTTGACCATGTTTCCAGGAGTCAATATTAAAATGCATTCAACACAATAAACAAGACATTAATGTATTGTTTCAACGTCCCTATCATTAGTAGGTATTAAAACAATATCAATTTTTCTCACAAATTCGACAGTCTTCTTAACCGCACAAAAGTGTCTGCCCAGTCAAATTCGACAAATCGAGTGAAGAAAAGCCCGGAGTTTGAAACTTGGCATGATTTGTTTGTTGGTACCTCCCGGACATAACACTAAAAACTGAAATACGGGAGTGAGCCGGAGGTGGGGGAGCCGTTTACATGTGTATTTTCTACTTTTTCTGTTGTTGCATATATATCCCTAACTATCAATCCCATCGACACTTATCCTTAGTACAAAATGAAAGTAGACAAATTTTCCCACAAAAACGGTTCTATAACGTTTTGTTGTAAATTTAAAAAGTTTAAAGCTAAAGGCTTAAAAAGATTTTGTTTTCATTCACAAGGCTCTTTTTGTTGGTATCTTCCTTATAAAAAAGATGTTACAATATATTCAACTCAGGAAGTAATTTTATTTTTATTCAAAATTTATCATCATGTCCTTGCTTATTTTGCGCAAAAAACATTAACATTTCACTTTGTATCAAATCATATTTTGTACATATTTGCGAGTATCCGAGTTTAACTGAGGTTTGAAAACTTATAATTCATAGTTTATTTGATAAGGATCCAGTTACAAATATTGATAATGTAATAAGTTAACTCACCCAACGCCAGTGTATTTTTCGTGCTTTTATACGGTTGAGCTTTTCCAGAAAAAATCCACGAGCTACTAGGTAGCAAGCATATAGTAAAATATACCAACAGTACCAAGATTAATGTATCGCATACAGTTAACTTAAAGAAAAGAAACGTAGGTAAGGACATAACAGTGGGTCCGAAAAGTAAATAAATTCTTGTACTTCAAGCCTTTGAAGGTCTCGGAGAACAAAACTTTGAAAGTCTCGGTTAAAAAACTTCTTACTACGAGAATAATTATATAGTATTAGAGAACTTATTTTTCCAGAATTTACTGAAAATTATGTGAATAAAATTGAGCTTCATTTCATAAGTAAATAGGAACTGCATTTTTTTAAGAATGATGGTGACCGTTCTTTAGTAAGTTTTTGTTGTAAAATTCAGTGTGGAACAACAAAAATTCTACGTGCACGCTTGAAACTGTCTACAGGAACAAAATAATCGTATGATAATAAAAACTGCGGCTGTAATCTTGAATTTACGAGCACCAACCAATTACTGCTCTCGCGTTATCACACCTGAAATTAGCAAGAATAATATTTTCAATTCGATGAATGTAAAGTATCAAGACAATAACGAGCACTAGAGAGAAAAGATCATATTTAATAAAAGATAGTAGTTTATTTCCTATTATAATACATTCGGATTGTGAAAAGTAAAAAGTTGTTTCTTTGCAGTATAAAGGACGGAAAGGAAACTACGTCATATTTAGCTATTCTTAACACGAGTGAGTTTGTCGAAAACCGAATGTGAGTGTGCAGTTCCTTTTCCGGCATTCATAAACGAAAATTACTTTTTGCTTAATGCTTGTATTGTCCTTTTCACTTATTTTGACAATAAATGATATTGGGATTCTTTGCCTCGAAGCAGCTGAAATTGCAGTTTCTTCGGAGAAATTCATTTTCCCTGTGTGAAATCTGAAACAACACACACACACACACAAACATCTCATAGATCCCTAGGTATTACACAAGTATATAAGGCTTTTCCCAACATTTTCTAAAAAGTATTTACCTATTTTTCCAACATTTCATTCCTAATAAAAGTATATGGTTTTCACACCTGCCGAGCCAAAGGACAGTACAGGAAACGTCAGATCAGGTCTTCACACCAAACTAAGTAAAAACGATTTGGCTTCGTAGTAAATGTTTTTACTACTTACTTCAGATTATATTTACTTCAGATTTGAAGTAAATACTAGGTTTTTATTCACACCACTCAGTATGTTCGGTGGAGATGATAGCAACAGAGGATATACGAAGGTGCATAGCAAGCGCTAACAACAAACATCTCGAGTTGCCAGAGAGCTGCAATACGCACGTCGCTGAAGCGCGTTGGCATGGCCTAGAATGGAAGTACTCTAGCGCGGAGGGCGACACATAGATTCACCATATGACGGAAACACAAAGAGAACGAGCACGTTGTTTGCGCCGATGACAGATGAATCTTTAATACAAATGGCGAAGTGGAGAACTTACACTTTCAAATATTCGGAATTATTTTTTAAATACTCAATTTATCCCAATGTTTTCTTTAAGATTTCAAAAAAGGCGATAAGAAACTAGTGGGAATATGCAGCATACCGAATGTTATATAAACACACACGATTATTCTTACTTATACGATTGCTGCACATTACGCTAACAAATACCTCACAAATACTTCAAAATAAACTTTGTATTTAAAACACTCTTCGTACTAAAGAAACTTCGCCACATTGGCATCTTAAACAACCACCTTACTCACATGTTTTCTCGAGACGAAAATGTCAAATAATTTCAATTGGTCGATTACAATTTCCACAACGAAAAAATGAACAAATGAAGGAAAATAAAAATATAATATTAATACATATAATATTAATATACAATATTCTAGTAATTTTATGTTTACTAAAATGTTGTGTTTATATTACAAAAACGATAAATAATAGCAAGCGATAATACATCTGGATCTCACCACTTTTCATTTAAAGCAAAAGTCAGAAAGTCTGGTTGAGTGGAAAGCTCAAACCTCTTTGTAAACGAAAACCTCTTGTATTTTAAATATAAATACTTCTAAATATTCTAAATGAAGCGATTTTATTGAAAATTGGAACTACACCATACTTATAAATGCACTTTCTAATCGAACAAAAAGAAGTTTTACTTTCTCGTATACGGAGTAATATACGTAGTATAGGGAAAGTTGTGTAAAGCTGCGCGAAAAAGCGGCAAATTTTCGGCAGAGAAACATTCATTGCCGGGCCCTGACAACGAAAAAGTGGGTAAAATCAGTTGCTAAATTAAGAAAAAAACTCTTAACACGTGGTGTAGCCAGAATCCCTGTTTTGTGGGTCCTTGATACCGAAAAAAACAATTGAAAGCAAAACGTCCGTCTGTAAACACTATTAGCGGCTAAACCATACGTAGTATTTTTTTCCAAATTGAAGTAACCCCAGTCCATCTGGCTCGAGTCGAAGCTTTGAGATTTTGAAAAACTTTCTTCAAAATTTGGGGATACTTTACATGAAGCCCTCCGGACATTTTCAAAATTTTCTCAAAAACAGCTCCAATATTTTTCTTTAAATTTCTTGTAAGAATGGAGTAAAATACTCTTAATAAGGTGGCATAAGTTCGATTTTCACGGTTAACTCTGAATTTTCAAAAATTGCAAAAGTTTGAATTTTATTTGACGTCTTCCTCTAACTACAAAATTGCAGTTAGAGATTTTTCCTTCGAATAAAATTTGTTCTCCATAGTGAGTTCCTTCTTTACGATTATGTACATTTTGTTGAAAATTTTAGTATTTTTCGCGCATTAGTGTGTGCAATATGTACAATTTAACTAAAATATAAAAACACAATATTTTCAAAAACTGCTGCAATTTTTTTTAACGTTTGGTAGGGATTTTTCACTCTATGAGATTACATGACCGCCATACTGCTCTATTCTTTTGGTTTTTCAAAAATTACAAAAATGTATTTTATTGTCTTCGCTATCACGTCGTTAATATTTGTATTATCGAAAATTTGTTCACATTATTATATTTCTGAGTACATGTGCTTTAAATAGTCAAATAAAGTTTCTCGAGACCTCAATCGTTTTTTTTCTGTGAAAACTAGCTCAATATTCTGCATTTTCAAAAACGCTCAAACGCCATTTTCTTAACAATTACTCCAATTTTTTTTTTCAAACTTATCGAACGCGTACTGCTATTTGCACTCTTTAATATGACGTAAAGTTCATTTTGGGGTGTATTTTCGTTTTTTCAAAAATTACACAAATGTAATTTTTTTGAAAGGTATCTCACACCGTTAATATGCACATTTCTAGCAATTTGTAAACACTATTGTATTTGTTAGTTGATGTACTTCAAATGACTTCTAATGATGTTTCTCGAAAATTCAAAAATTTTCTGTGAAAAAGAGCTTCAAATTTCGCATTTACGGTAGCGCTTAAACGCCATTTTCTTTAAAAAACCTCCAAATTTTTTAAAGAAAATTGCCATTTAGGACGAGATTTTACAGTTCTTTAATATTCTTAAAATAATATTACTATTCTGCTATTATGAAACCGAACAATTACTATAAAATCAAAAAATGTACTTCGGGCGGCGATAGATGGCAACTGGCAAGAGGGTCATTCCATGCAAAATTTCAGGTTTTCTGACAGTGAGTCTCAGATTTTTTTCATATATTATTACATTAATCTACTAATGATGAACAGTTAAAAGACAATTTATGGAATTAATATCTTCAGCAGTTTAGCAACAATTACGGGTTAAACATGGACGATGACACAATGTACTCAATAATGATAATAATTATGACGTTCATAAAATGAATAAAACTTTAAAAACAGGCACACTATTTTGAAGATAAATGATCATATTTTAAGCAGTTGATAATATATTAAGGATTGAGGTATTTGTTTATAATAAAAAATGCTAATAAATTAAACAAATACATTTTTCTTCAAAATTAATATTTTCTTTTCTTTCATATTTTACACACTGCAAGAAGAACTAATAAATAACCATTCTGCAAACTGTCTCGATGGAATCTTAAAAAATGCGTAAGTTATTAAATAAAAACTATACGCGCATTTTGCTCTTAAGGTTGAAAGTCGCGTGCCTTTGCCCAGCGAGAGGTGACGCAAGGTCGTAGGCAGGCACCGCCACGTTCATTCCCTAGGGATCTCCATCGATGCCTTCGAAGGGATCCTGACACCAGTTTACAGGCTTAGTTTTCGAATGTTACTGTTCAGTGATACATCGTGATAGAAAATGACAAAGATTGTGAATACGTTTAACAGGCTTTGGTGCTGCAATCCATTCGGACTTGAGAAGCACAAAAGTCGGGTGGGTAAGAGAAAGATAACAGAGGCGATGCGGAAGAAAATATCGAATTTAGTGGTAGGTGAAGCAATATGCGATCTGTGTCGTCACAAAATATCCTAAATGTCCAATGCAGTTCTTAGTGACTCAACTGAAACAGACAGTGAAGTGAAAACGTCAAGTGAAGAAGAGTACGTAGCCTCAGTAGTTGCAGAGGAAGCCACTATCAGTAATGTAAACATTTTGTATCCTCTGGGTCAATCATCATTGTCATTGCGAAAACAAACCCGAGAGAAATCGTACGCAAGGAGAAAGGTGAGTGCCGTAAATAAAGCAAGTTTCTGAATTATTTCATGTAAGTACAGAAAGCGATGATGGAGAAGAAATGTCGACACAATTCAAAGAAAAATTTTCAAATGTGAAAACAGCTAATGAGAAATATATGATTTTAACGTGTTTACCAAAAAGTTGGAGTGAACAAAAATTAATGATCGAATTTGGCGTATCTCTTCATGTAGCTCGTACGGCAAAATTAACACCTAGAGAAGTAGTTTTGCGAAATCCACCATCGCGCCGCGGAGGAAAAAAGAAACGCCGAGTGCTGACACAGAGCGCTGGGGCGCGGCGGCTCTAGCAGCTGAGATGAGTTCGTTTACGGAGCGCTAGTAAGATACTTTTATTCATAACTTTAAAACCATTCAAGATTCCATGATGAAATTTACAGAGTAGCTTGAAAGTAGTTTCAGCAATTTTTCTTCCAAAATTCAAGAATTTAAAAATATTATATTTCCATTTATTGCATTTTTTAGAATTTGTTTACTTCCTAATTGTTAAAGACTCATGGTAAAAAAATGTGTTTAGCGTGAAATTATCCTTTACATTTCTTCTACAAATAGTGTAACTTTCATATTTTTTGCTTGTTTGCATATCATCGGAAAAAAATCACAACGGAATGTCTACAGACTGCTAACCTAATATTTCAAGTGCCATTGTTGCTCAACAATGGATGATGAGACAAAAATATTGTACCTGGTTCATGCAGGTGTCATGATAAGTAAGGTGGCAAAATATTTTTAAATTCTGAGATGTAGTGTCAGATTTCCTACTTTTTTGCATGGAATGACCCAAGAGCATGTGATAAGACCGAATAGCTAGCCGAGACCAAAGGAAAGAGAAAACTAATACGAGAAAGTCTGTGCCATTCTGTTGCTCCACTAGTTTTAAAAAGTTTTCCAGAAAATGTTAAAAATGTCAATAAAAAACCTAGGGTCTGCATGTAATGTACACTCAAAAATGAAAATATCTTAATGATATCTCCGTAAATGCAAAATTTTATATTATTCCTGATGTATTTCCAAATATCAGCTCAACTATCTACTATCCTAATAAAATTATGCGTAACACATCCATTCATAAATAAAAATCGATTTTCTTGTACAAACATGTCTTGTATCTCCTCTCCAACTGCACCAATCTGAACCTCCTTTGAAACAGCATCTTAATCCGTAAGGCAATTGGGAACAGCAATAAACCTTAATCCTGACGAGAGTGCCCAGTTTTAGCAGAAGAGAACCTTAAACATGGATTTCATGAGGGATTTTTGAGGACATTTTGAAAAGGAGATTCCAATTCTTTTCTTTCCTGTACTATAGTATAGGAAGGAAAAGAAAAAATAAATGTATAAGATTATTTATATAATAATCTAGATATGTTATCAGTGGGTTATTTCTAATAAATAAAATATATTGTCAATTGATTACGTGAACTCATTTCTATCATCTGCATACTTATATTATAATATAAGTATAATCTATGATGATTATTATTATAGATTCATCGGGTGCTTTATTGGCGGCGACGCATCCACTGCTTCCTTTCTTTCGGTTTTATTTTTATTCTGTTAGTAATGTATTGAATTTCAATACACAGAGTTATCACAACAAGAACTTTCCTTTCAAACTTACATTTTTGGGGCGAAATATGAAAACTACAATCACTGCAGAGGGCCTACGCATTTTATACGATATTATTATTTCTGGTGTAAAAGTGATTTAATTTTATGAGCTATAACATTTGTAACTCATCGCCAACTTTTTAACGGAATTGTTTTAAAAAAAGATATCTTTTCCAAATTGTGCGAGAAAAACACTATATTTTGCTTTCTTTCTAAAAGTAATGAAAGAACTATGAGAAAGATGTAAAACCTCCATCACTCTTGAAACAAGTCGTAAACCAGAACACTATGGTGGCCACAAAACCATTGCATCTCAACTGAAGTGCTCAATACTCGTAAAATATCTGATGTGTTTAATACTTCACTCTTTACTTACCCTTTTCCAAGTAGCAAATAGTTCTTCTACTCTCGAAGTAAATTTTATGAACGGAAATTGAAGTTCGAGAAGATTGACAAAAAAAGGAGGAGATGAGACAGAATATTGAGAATTGATGTAGGACGTGTTGTGTATTATTCTTAAATTATTCCTTTAGGAATTCGGCTATATTTCGGCATTAATCACTACTTTAAATTAATCCTCAAAAATGTGCATTTGCATTTCCGAAATGAAGATCTGTCACAAAACAGTTTGCTAATCATCATGACGAAAATAATGAATTCAAACACTATAAGGTACTAGAACATAAAGGTGGCCGATTTGCTAAAATTAGAAATTGCTTTTCATATTTTAGACGCGGAGCACTTACCCAATTTATTACTATCGTTTTACAAGTACCAGAGCTCCTACATCTTCTCCTTGATCTAAATTTTCTTTAGTTCAGAAGCACTCAGTCGCAGTGCATCCTCCGGGGCAGCCTGTTGCGGAAGCTGGGCGGGCGTGGCAGCGCGGCCCGGCGGATACACA
The DNA here is from genome assembly GCA_031308135.1 of Acheta domesticus. Lineage (NCBI taxonomy): Eukaryota > Metazoa > Arthropoda > Insecta > Orthoptera > Gryllidae > Acheta > Acheta domesticus. Next base: position 130,431,312 of record JAHLJT010009436.1, on the reverse strand, counting down.
CAGGAGGGCGTGCACCGCAGGCGGCGGCGCCGCCGCGTGTCGGCCACGTGTCCGAACCGGTTGCTCCGGGGCGCCGCCGCCGCTGCCGCCGCGCCGCGAGGCTTCACGTCCGCCAACGCGCGCGCACGCACACGCTCACGCACGTGTACGCGCCTTCGCGGAGCCCAGCGTCCGTCCAGACGCCGCCGCCGCCGCCGACCAGAGAAGCGTCACGCGCGCGACCCGCGGGGTCGCCCTCGCAGCCCAGCCCCACCCCACCCCACTCCAGCGCAATGGATCGAATCGCGAATCCATAGAGGAGAAACACTGTATTCATCCCGCAGCTCCCAATACGTGGCCACGCTATAGAGAAATGATGAACTACCTTCCTCCTTGGGTTTTTATAGTCCTGAACCTACACGTAAATCAGCTGTAGACGGTTTCGTCCAATCGGGAGCTTAAACTTCACCACAGTGATGTCACCGTGATGACGTTCAAGTTCTCGATTGGATCACACTGTAGCAGTTGATATACGTCAAGTGCCAGGTTATCAAAATTCAAGTATACTCGGCCTTACTTCATCTATGTAACATTCTATTTCTTCCTGCGTGTCGGTTCGACAAGCAATGTCGCGATTCTGTCCATAGGCCCTTTTATTTTGTCATTCCACGCTTTTTCGTTTTACTTTTCATTGCCATATGAAAATTCGATGTTCGCAATTTCCATTTCATTCCCATTTTTTTTCTCTTCGCAATTTTACTTTCGCCGGCACAATCATCTGTCATCGTCTTTTTACGAGTGTGTGTCAATTCAGAGATTCAAATACGATTATAAAATCACAAATGTTTTGCTCTTTACAAAAAAAATTACTCTATTTAAAATCATACTTGATTCAGTGTCAAAAGTGAATGCATCTTTTCTCTTGACCCTTCGAAAAGTTATAGAGGCTCTGGAAGTCAATGTCTACGATGAACATAGAACTGTCAAAATCTCCATACCTCAAAAAACCATTACTCTTTCCAGGAAAACCTCAGTTCGTGATAATGGTAATTTGTCCAGATGGAATCGATACTCAACCCAAGTTTCGAAGCCGAAATGTACTTTTGTCTGGGGACTATATTTGCCAACTTCGCCCAGTTTCTCGATGCATCCGGGAGCAAGGCTCAGGGACCTAGTCGTACCTACATGTTTTACCGGATGCAGAGCCAAGGACATGATGGTAACAGGATTAGAAGGGGCACGCGCCTGTGTTGAAATTTTGAGCACATTGATTTATGAACTTGTATTTTTCACATGCACGACTTTCTCATATTGCGAAACAAACATGAACGCGATATTCAAACGTCACATCTACTTTGCATTGCATGGAACAGTGAAAAAGGGGCCGGGAGTAGTAAGAGTATTACGGTTATACTACAATATAAACCATTAATAATAATATTAATAATAGGAATAATAATAATAATAATAATCACTTCTGTATAAATTTTGTTACACAATTATAATTACAATACGATGTTTATTAATAATTATATTTCAATTTCGTTATTACAGTGTTCGAAACAAAACCTTGCCGTCAAGTTGCAATGTATACTGATCTTCATTCTTGCGTAAGAAAAGACTTCTTTTATTGTATATTATCAGTTTTTTTAGAATTCAAGAATGCCTACGAAAGACTTCAGAAGTTGTGAAAGACCTCTCCCTTCAAATTGCGAGAGAGTATAATAAATATTCACTAACACATGAGAATAACGTTCGCATATCGCTTCTGGTGGAAAGTAAAGCACGGAATAAATTCACCACATATGGAAATGATTTTTTTTCACTTCCTTTGGGAGACACACCCTGATTTATTATGTGTACTTTTCATAGAAAGATTCTATACAATGTTCTATTCTGTGAGACGTTTCTTTCAAAGCGAGAGATCCAAATGGTCATTGCGAACCCGCTGGGAATACCGACGCAGTCAGTGCGTTGCAACGTTCCCGTCCGAATCGCGACTTAACACACAATGAACATTCCACCGCCTTTTCTGCTAACCATTGTCTGAAGACACTGTAGTCATTAGAGATCGCTCAAGACCAAAACGGATTGGAGACGATTCAAAAGAAGAATTTACGGGCTTCCGCACGCTCTTGTCCGGAATGATAATGTAGCCTGTGACACATGGGTGGAAACAAAGGGTAAGTAGCGATTCGATTTAGTGTTCTTAGGATCCATTCACAAGATGAATTTGGGTATTTCTGATACCAATCGAGAAAGAACATAAAAATACTACAATATGTTTGTGGATGAAATCTGGGTAATATTTTCAAGTTTGAAATTTACATATACTCTCTGCTAAGTTTATTAAAATATTCTGAATCTTTATTAAAATTTTCTCCGTATTTCCTCCATCGGTAAAAATTGTCTCCATATTTTCCGTATTCTTTCCGTATTTTCGAAAATTGCAATAAGTTAACATTTTAAAATTATTAGTACAAAATTGAAGGAAGCAATTCTTGCCTTACACAAATCTTCTCTAAAAAACAGCTCTTTAAAAAAGGTCATGAAGAATTTTTTGAAAAAAGTAACAGATTTCACGTAATTTGTCTGAAATTTATGCAAATTCTACAAAAAATATTTTCTCAAAAATCGCTCCATATTTTGTCATTAAAATTGTTCTTCGAAAGTAACAAGTGGCGGTAAAAAAAATATGGTGCTAGTTCTCATTTTCGGTAAATTCTTCGATTTTTCAAAAATTGGAAAAATTGCAACAAATAACATTTCAGAACTACAAGCCCGAGTTCCGAACTCGGGCTTGTAGTACATGACTTCTATGTAGCAGTAGTTTTCTCATAGTTTTTGCTCACATTTACTGCAATTTTTAAAAATAAAAGTTCTCAAAAATCGCTCTGATATTTTTCTTTAAAGTTTTTCAAGGGATAAAACAAGCAACGCTTCAAAAATTGCACAGATCTACCTTTCGTTGAACTCTCTGAATTTTCGAAAATTGTAAAAGGAGAAAATAATGCGAGAATATATGAGCTGCTACAGCATCACTAGTTAATCTAATATTTGTTGCGAATAACATGAAAAGAAAATGTGCCTTTTTACTTACCTCTAGATGATGTAAAATAAGAAAGATGACTCACCTGGAACAAAGATACAAAAATATCAGGAAAATGTAATATACAAGACAAAGCTTGTCTGAATTCTGCAACATACTACATACTAGCTACAGAACTAAAAGATAATTCCTATTTTTTTATACTATGTCTCAAACAACTCTACCTTACGATAGAAATTATACCCTCGCTCTGAGCAAAAATTATTATGTGCTGCTTGTTCGTATCTCATTAATATATTCAACATCAGTAGCAACGATTTTCAGCTACAAATCACTTGGTCCTCCATTACTCTCAAATGTCTGGAGCCAGGATCTTCAAATGTAAATAACAGTTCGCTGACTTCGCAACTTCCTATAATATTCGCCATTCATATCTATTCCAGTAAACATCATGTCACAATGTTGACAAATCAATAGAGGAGATGGTGCAAATGTGGAAGCGTGTTGGTAATGTGAAAACATAACCTGTAGGGCTTGGCAGGTGCTGCAGAATAGCTGTAATCGCATCAACTCCTTTCTGTGTTTCTTTAGAAAGCCTGTAAGAGCTCTCGTAGTCACCTAGTGGTTAATGTCAGTGAAGTAGTTGTTTGAAGTTTTTCTTCATTTTTCAAACATTTGAGGTAAGTTTCTAAAGTATATTTAATCACATAGTCTACCAAGCTATTTCTTAATGCTTAGGCATTTATTGTTCAGCGGAAAAATACGCTACAATCTGGGTCAATTGAGTAAATTCCTGGCTTGAAAATGCCGTAGTTTTCACTTCGTAGTTCAGTATGGAGATGCTGGTAATGTGGAAGCGCAACTCTGAGGGAAATGTGGAAACGTTTCCACATTTCCGTCACCTAAATTTACTGTCTACTATATTTCCTTTGCGCCTGTTTTAGATGCCGAGGAAGATTATTGGTCAATCTAAAAAAATACTTCCGAAAGGGAAAGGGAAAAAAACAACCCAAACCTTGCAAAAGTAAACTTGAACTTAAAGAAAAGTTAGATAACGATTCAATATCCTCAGGAAAATCAGTTATGGAGATGACTGTGGGTAAAATGACAGCAGAAAAGGATGACGCCATATACCTTTTTTTGCGGAGAGGCGTTTTCACATGATGTTCCAGGGGAACTTTAGATTAGATGCTTGCTTTGTTAGTCATGGTGCCATACTTTGTGCACTGAGTGTGAAAATGAGCAGTACATTTGTGAGTGACAATCCTTTTGCAAGTTAGCATTTTATTTAAAAATTTCAATTCTTAAGCCTTTGCGTTATTTTTTGCAATGTATAGAAAAAATATACGAGTATGTTCTCATATTTAATTGTTTGGTAGTGTTTTAAACAGAAAACAAATGTTTCCACATTACCAGCACATTTTCAAAATCTGATGAAAGTGTCAATTCATTAATAATAATTATTATTACAATGTAAACGTAATGGTTTGCAAAAAATCAAAAGCGGTTATTGTTGATAACATGTTTGAGGATTTTTTTCCAGAATTTAGAAAAAATCCTTCAGTAAACAAACTAGTCGTAAAATAAATTAAAACAGGGTTTTCACATTTGCACCACTTCCTCTACAACTTAATTTGATAAAAATTATGATAAGCGGGGTAATTTAAAACTTAAACCTCTTCCGCAAATCCATTTCAATATTTTCCATTTTCTTTACGTGGGTACGATAAAGTACACGATAGTACGACTCGTACACACCACTTGTAGATAGGGAAACTATTCGCCCATGTCTTAGCATTATCTTCTAACTCCTAAATACGTTACAATATCTTCCTTGCTCTCTCAACCCACAAGCACACATACACACACACACACACACACACACACACACCAGTGTCCTGCACAATCCCAGCCTGCGCGACCAGGCGGCGCGCCACGCGAAGACGTCAGGAGGCGGTACAAAATTTGTGCTTTCTCCGCCACCCGACAGAGCCTTCAGTGGCCGGCGGGCGGCGGCGGCCGCGTCAAGGAACTCTCCAGAACTGCTGGCGGACAGGGAGAGCACGGACGGAGGGCGGGTAAGGCGCTTTCCTTCCCGCAAGAGGATTAGTGTCATAATTAAAAACAAGGCGCTCCCACCCGTTCCACCCCCGCCTTCCCCCCCCCCGCGCGGCGACGGGGCCAATCCGCTGGGGGCTGACTGCCTCCGTCACGGCGCCGCCCCCGCCGCCGCCGCCTTCCTGAAATATTACGGCAGCGACCGCCGCCTCTCGCGCAGCCGACGACAAATTGAGAAGTGCGCCGCTACCAGGACTCGTGGAAACGAACCGGGCGCCGGAGGTTGGAGACCTTTACGCACTACTATTGTCTTTCTACTTCGCTCTTCTCTCGCTCATAATACTCCTCTCTCTCATTTAATACAACGCTGTCATATCTCAAATTGCCGTTTTCCAGAAAGCGCAAGTCTGAAGACTCAGTACAAGAGTTCTTTATTTAAGTAAGGATTGGTCTTGAAAACTGTTAATACTATATAGTGATTTCATAACTTCAGGTTATGAAATCACCATGAACACTCCATGAGTTAATTGTATATAAAAATAATTTTCATCGAAATCAATAACAGAATTAATACTTTTTGAGATTCAGTGACTTCGGCTGTGCGATTTTATCTCACTTTTAATCTCATGTATTTCTCGAACATTATTTTTCAATTTGCTCTCCGCTTCCACCCCTCTTCTTCAACTCTTATAATATGCCTGTTATTTCATATTTCATATCACACATACCACCATCCACAATCATACATGTTTATAGTGTAAATATTCATGTTCGAGTTTTGTTTGCTTCTGAATTTCAATACCTTTGAAATTAATAAATGAACCCGTCTTTTCGTATAGTCTTTTCGCAGTTCTTCACAACAGTTGTATTTTTATCGCCCGTTTAACATCATGGGGTACACGTGTGGTCACGGCCTCCGTAAATATCCGTACACAATAGGACAGGCGCGTTTACTCCCGCTGCGTGAGCGCGTTGTAAAAGAGAATGATAGTGGAGAAGAGTGCATGAGCCGCATTGGAAAGTGCACGAGCGACCAGGAAGCGAAGAAATGCAGTAAAGAGACATCATGACATGACAGTGTCAGACTACACTCAATCCTCTGGTGAAAATTTTCAAGCGTCTAGTTAAGTTCTAAATTCAGTTTGCATCTCGTAAATACATTTGCAGTTTTAATTTCAAGACATCCTCGAATAGTGTAATGTTGCAAGTCATTTTAGCTGTTCTTTATTGCGATTTGTTTGAATGTGATCTTACAGGAATGTCCACTTAGTAAAAAGTGGCTGTTATAACATACTACTTCAAATCAATGTACCTGAATAAGTTCATATGCACATAGTTCATACAAAAATGAAACAGATTATATTCTATAATTGCAATGAAACACATTCTCATAACTGTGTAACACAAAGTTTTAAATGCGTTTTGTCGATCTACGCACATAGCGCAGACGATTGAGAAGGCAGGTGTTCCGTGCAGAACGAAAGGTCTCCGAGTTCGAACGCGACAAAAAGCATATTTTTTTACCTCTTGGGGCATGTAATAATGGCAAATCTCTACGTATTCCATAATTTCAACATCCATTCACTTATCACTACCGAATGTCGTAATGTCATGTTTTTGCCCTATAAATAAAATGACAATTACTATTTCGTTTAAAGATTAAAATTATAATTGCAATTCGTTTGTAACAAATATCATTCGTAATATACCAGGGAGTTCATGACCTTTGGTTAAATTCTGGTTTTAGTTCACTTTCCTTTGATTAATAAGGCAAATGCTGAGATGGTCTCTTATTTTGCTCCAAGGCATCTAGTATTGCCTCCATGACTCCTGAATGTAATTCTCGTTTTTAATTAAATACATCTTTAAATAGATAAATAAATGTAAATAAATAAAAATAAATAATATCACTGATCCGTTTCCAGAAAGAGAATTGCTACGTTGTAAAAAATCTATCGTGAGACCCAAATACAGCCAATAGCAAATAATTTCAATGAGAGTCGGAAACCGTTGATAACATCTCCCCACCCGCACGAGGACGCACAGCAAAGTGCATCCAGCACATCAGCGTAATGAATATGAGGATCAGCAAGCTGCAATGAACAGAAAAAGAGGCTATAAATGCAAATTGAGAAGCTCAAAGGAATCCATAGAAAATAACAGCTTCCGCTGGTTCCCTTGATCAGATACAAAAACCTGAATTGCGTAGAGAAAATTTCTGAATACGAAAGCTGATCATGACTTGACGATTTTGTTTAGATCCTTCCATTATTACTAATCGAAATTTCAAAATGGAGCATTGCAATCGTAAACGTTGATGGTGGATAAAGCGAAGTACGAAAAACTAGACTCTCTGCGTTATGGAATTAAAAATAGCTACATAAGTACTTTCAATTAGCTGAGCCAGTATTGGATGGATTTATTCAGAACATTTGAGTAAAAAAAATAGTACAGTCAGTATCGTCCGAAGTTTTAGGGTTCAACGTCTGTGAACACAAATAAATTAGGAATATTGCAGCAGACATGCGTCGATTATACAGCTGCCATTTTCCGCAAACACAATCCCACTGATGTGATTGAAGGCTAAACTAGCGAATTACGCGATGTGAATTTGAAAAAGCAATAATTAAAAATACGCTAATACTTGCATAAAATAACAGCAACTCCTGTAAACCGAAAGATTTGGCAAACACTGATTTCCCATTTAACAGAAACAAAAATATCACATTCTGATGTAAAACCCTGACCCGTGAATTGGCTTTGAGCTTGAAATTCCTGTATTGTCTCTTTACTCCACCGTCAATATGCTACTGCGAATTTTTCGAAAAAATAATCTGATTATTCTGCATTGTATTGAAGGAATCAGTCATTCACATATCTCACGAAAAAAGTGAACTTGTTTCTTTCTACACGCAGTATTCAAAATTACTATTATTAGTTTTATTAATGTCTTCATATTTTCAAGCAATGCAGAATAATGCAATATTTAAAAAAATATTAATTACACAAGTAATGTTTCTGTTAATTACTTTAAATCGAAGAAACGAAAGTACAAGTTTTCGACTACACATATAGCGACTGATTGAGTCGATTTGTACACATCAGGCACTAATGACCTCAACTGCTGAAATAATAAAAGTAAGAAGAAATAAAATATTCCAGCAACGCAAATATTTTGTTTTCCGTTCCAGAAATGAAAGTTGAGAGGTTAACAGAACGAGTTAGTTTCTTTTATAAAAGGCATTAGGACGAATAACATTTATTTTATGAATTACGCAATGAGATACCAAGCCGTGATTTGTTTTAACCGAGTAAGATAGAGACAACAATTATTCAAAAACCATTACCTTCATTTACATTCAAACGCCAAAACCATAAAAACCAGCCAGGTATGGTAATAATAAAACATCTCTGCGTTCCACGCGCAATATTCCACGACTTCATGAGTTGCACCAGCTCCCTGTTCTGCGAGACATTCTTAAAAAGCCCATCCGTCGCCGTGGCAGGTCAGAACGATGCTGCCGAAAAACTAGGCGATTTCTTCCGCTCCCGCAAAGCGTCACGGCTCTCCACCTCCCCGTCGGAATCGACACTTCCCGCGCCGCGCCGCGCCGCGCCGCGCCGCGCCGGCGCGCGGGGGCGTGAGTCGCGTGGGCGGAACTGGCCGGTGCAGCGGCGCGAGAGCACGCGCGCGCCCGTGACACGGGCACGGGAATCGCTGCCCAGGAAGGCGCACGGGCGGCGGCGTGAGGTTTCACGGACACCGGTTCGGGGCAGGAGATGGAGGTGTGAGAGCGGAGAGAGTGGTTAGGGTGGAAGAAGAAGAGGGGGGTGAGAGGGTGGGGAGGCGGTGATGGCGACAAGGACGGTGAGGGAAGCGGGGGCGGCGATGTGGCGGTACGAGGGTGCCTAGCGGGGTGGACGGAAAAAGTGGCAACGGAGAAGTGGATGATTGCGGGGTCAGCAAGAGGGCAGCGGGTGGAGGGGTATGGTTGTGAAAAGGGCACGAGGGACCAAAACAGATTGCAACGAGTGGGCTGCGCTGGGCCGATGTGGGGTGGAACAGGGCAATGTAGGGGAAGCTTGGTGCTTAGTGTAGAGTGGGAGTTTGCGAGAAAGCACAGAAAAGGCAAAATGAAATGGGATGGGAGAGGGAAGGCAGAAGGCGGTACGGGAGCAACGATGAGTTGTCGTGGTAGTTGCATGAGGGAGGTGTTGCATAGTTTGTGGGTGGCATGGAGGCAGAGTGACATGATAGCATTGGGGGACGTGCTCCAAGGCATATTATGTCGAAGGGTGGCGAGGGGGCAGTACACAGAACGCTGCGGAGTGAGGCGGAGTGATGCGGCGCAGGGGCGGCGATGGGGGTTCACACGGATGACACGGGGCGGCGCGGCGCGAGGATGGCGGTGGAGGAGGAGCGGTGCAGAGAAGAGGCCAAGGTGGCACGAAGGCGACGCGGGGTAGCGGGGAGGCTGCAGCGCGGGCGGTGGGTGGGCGGCATGGAGGGGGCGTGGAGGGGCGTGGAGGAGGCGCGGTGGCTGCGCGCAGGCGAAGCGAGGGCGGCGGGGGTGGACTGGAGAAGCGGGAGCGGCGCAGAGGACGCGCGGGGGTGGCGCGAAACGGCAAGGAGCCTGAGCAGCGAAGCGCGCGATTCGTCGTGCTTTTGGCGGCGGCCGCAACTCGTGCTTTCGGCGGCGTGGCGGCGGTAGCTCGTGAACTAGCGGCCAGCGGCGGAAGCGTGCGTATCTGCGCTCCAATGCCTCGCCACCCTCACTCACGAAGACTTTCCTTCCAATGTAGCCCACACCACCACAGGCATTCAGGGTAGTTCCAGATTCCGCAGTCATCTCTTCCAACGTATTAAATTATAATATTGAAGCTGATCTCTAATTTTCTTTCTTAATCCTCCAAAGATATTATTTTAATGTCTTATTTGAATTAACTTGTTTCTCCATGTTTTGTCTTCCTGTGCAAATGTAGCGTTCTGATTGATTCCACAATTTTCAAAATTCTAATTTATGTCTGTTAAGCAAAGCACCTTTTTGATTTATTTTTCAGTTGACCACGCTGTTTAGTCTCACTCGTTCTTATGATCCTAAAGAATTTTCAAATTCTGATACATTAGTCCATGCATCCAAGATCCATTTTCCGTTATGCCCTAGGCACCATCTGTTCTCAGTAAATTCGCTTCTGCTGTCTTTCATGATACACATTGCGTATCACGGGTGCTATACACGCGGTCTAACTACCATCGTAACTACGACTAGTCTCAGCATTACTGCCAGGAAGTGCTCGGGGCGCGGAAGTTCCCAAAGAGCAAGACGCGGCGCCGGCCGTTGACTTCCCTGCTGCCGCCGCCGCCGCCGCCATCGCCGCGGGGCTACGGAGCTGCTCCATCGGACGCAGACGAATACCCGGGGCGCCCAACCCCGGCCGCCGCGATGCCTGCTTCTCGGAGAACTTAACGGACCTTGACCAAGGTCCTTTGTGGCCGTCAATGTAATAGCACCTTCATAAAAATTGTTTCCAACACCGACGGTACCTCCTCACGTGCTGCCGGGTTTCCGAGAAAGCGAGAAGCGGCGGCGGGCGGCCCGCGCTTTTTTCAGTCCAACTTTTCAGAGTGCATAGCACGCCGGCGCGGCGCGGGCGGCAGCTGCGCCGGCCGGGGCGGTCCGCTGGCTTACGGAAGCACAGCGAGGGGGATTGATGCGTCTCATCGCGCATCCGACACGGAGCGGGGCGAGGGAGGGCGCGCGATGCGCTTCATTTGAAATGATTGAGTCTTCTTGCCCGCCGGCCGTCGGCTGTATGCGAGAGAGGGATTTCCCCGGATTAATTCCTTCTGCGTTCTTTTTTGCCGCAGAGAAGCTACTTTCATTCACAATAGATGCACGTTATAGGATAATTCCTGTTAGAAAAATCTCGTTGTTTTTAAACACCTCTGAAAATAAACCGGTATCGATTAATTCAAGTACGACTCACTCCCTGCTCTTTGGTCATGCCGAGGAAATACATCGGCAAGATAATGGATAAAGCTTTTTAGGAACAAATCAGATTATATATTGCACTTTGAAGTCCGTTTTTCACAATCTATTTCTACATTGGAAAATTTTCAATTAACTAATTGCCTAAATATTATAAGTATTTTAATTAAATTTATTCAGAGAATTTATAGCCCCGGCCGGGACTTGAACCCGGGTGTTCCGGTTTACGCCCAGCTGCTCTAACCACTAAGCTACCGAGTCACCCTAATCCTTTGAACAGTTTTCACGAGCGTAGTTATCACTCTTTCTATGTATACAATTGTCACCTTTCTCGTCCCCGTGTTGGATGCAATCGCTCCAACTGCAATTGCTTCCAACAAGGTGACAATTGTATTATAAGTATAAAATCGCCGACTATTCTAGTAAACAACGGTAGATTAATGAAATATGATACCTAATTATTACAAAAAAAATATTCTACGGCAAAATAATTTCACGTTCACCGTTCATCATTCATATACACGTGGCATTGGTATCTAGAAAATACATCACTGTTCTTAATTCGCAAACAAATTCACGTCGTGGTCTCTTAATTTGTCATCGCCTTGTCAACATCATTACCAACAAAAAACAACAGTGAACAGCAAGAACACTCGTAGTTTCATTAGTCATTTCTCGCTTCATTCGTCTCGCAGATTGCGAGACAGTTTCATTACTCTTATGACCAACACTTCGAATCACACCGCATCTTCCGTCCGACCACTTATTTCGAGGAAGACGGGCAGTCCTTCAGGGGACCCCTATAAGGGCAGTTCTCGTTATGCGAAAACACCCCGGTGCAACCGCGCACTTAAGTGCCTCCGTCGGAGCACGAAGTCGGACCCCGGTTGGGCGGAACACTCCGCACCAGATACGATTTAGCCGAGCCCGCGCAGTCACGATGAGGTGATAATACGAGGTATTCCAGTGAAAATATGCACCGAAGAGACAGCTCTGCGAATGCTATTCCGCAAATTCATTCCGACACTTTTCCTTCAGGGCGAGGGGAGGGCTCGCGAATAACGGGGAGTTATAACTGTAAGAGCTTCCCTTTCGGGTGGAACTTCGTCCGGGTGAGACGCCAGATTCACACGAGAATTTTCGCACTTTTCTGCCGCTTCCCCGTCTGACCCGTTACCCTAAACTTCGGACATAATATTACAGAGAGCTCGCCTCTCAGTTCCGACGTGACTGGCGAAATAAGACGAGACGGTTGCTCGGTGGAGGGCGTAAGGAGAACCGCCCTATGAGTTGGACAGCCTGTTTCAAATGACTACATCGAAATTTTTTCAATTAATAAGGAAGAGAAGGAACAAGGTTGGCTTAAAAACGGTTCATAAGATATATAACCAATCTTAAGTAAACAATAGTAATTTTTCATTGAAATTCAATGTAGCCTAGTTGAGAAATTGCAAAATATTACTTTGATCGGTAGGCGGGTTTGATCTCCGGTCCTAGCGAAGAAAGGCGAGCAGCCTGGCAATCACACCACGGGTCGTCTCACATTTAAGCGCCCGTTCTAATCGAACAGTGGGGGCTGCAGAGGATAGAAAACAAAGAATTAACAGGTAAAATCAAATATCTACTTGCACATCACCGCCGCTTAACAAACTATTATAGACAATAAATCATCTATCATATCGTCGAATATAAGAAGCATTATAACTACTTTTGGTTTCGTTAAAGTGAATATACTGTGTTAATGATCGTGTGATTATCAAGAGAGTAAAAAAAGATAATTGCAATACAAAAGACGTATACTGTCAATCATGCCCACTACGAACACTTCAAATGTAATAAACAGTGTTTTGCTATTACCTCCACGATATCACGACTTCATCGGAATTGAGATTGAAATTTAGTTACGAGAAAAACAAACTCTGCGACACCGTATAACGACCATCATTTTTCTTCGTGCCGATCTGTTGTTAATAGAGCAAATCAAACATGTTTCACATCCATAAACGAAACAAAAACTCAAAAACGATGCGCAAGCTGTGACGGCAGAACCTATCCAGAATCTTGATCCAAAGGCAAGCCCTAACCGCCGGCACACGGCAGGCCGAGGGTGGGATGGTAACGGGTCCGTTTGTGTGTATACAAGCGAGGCGAACATAATCCCCTGAACTTGCACCCCCCTCTCCCCCCGCCAGCGCACCCACGCCCGCCCGACGCCGCGATCGCGCGCAACACTAACACACAGGGACGCCTCATGTTGCTGGCAAGAAATTAATGCCGCGCTTCTGCTGGACTATTGTGTACCCGAAGATAACAATGCCCTTTCACCCGCCATTCGGCCCCTCAAATTAATTACTTCGCTAATGGCGGCGCGTTTGCTGTGGTTTTGGTGTAACAGAGCGCCGTGCCGCGCCGCGCCGCGCCGCGCTGCGCTGCGCCACGCCCTGCTTGCAGAAGTAGAGGCATGCGCATGAGCCTCCTCAGGACAGGGTGCTTCCCAAAGCAGATGATCTCGTAAACGTCTGCAATAATCTGCCAGCGGAGCATTTTCGCTTTGAAGTCAGCCGGCGCATATATCACGTAACTCGCTACTCCAGATAGTTCAGTGTGTAATTGAAGCGGTACTTGATGAAAAGCAGGCGCTGCAAGAGTAAAGGAGATATTATTAACTGCAATGGAATGTTCCGAATACTCTTATCGAAATTGCGAAGGTATGTGTATTATAATTACGTCTAATTAAAATTCAGTCATATCAAGAGTTAATTCAAAACGCTCAAGCGGGAATATGTGTGTATGTGCAATACTTTTTATGCAAAATAGTCACAAGGTTGCAGTTGTTACAGATATCAATCAACGCGTAGATCAGGATGGAAGAGATAAAGAACTCGTCAAAAAAGACATGTTTTGCAAACTACGTATGTCCCTGAACGCAAAACTTTCATACATCTCAATAAGAAGACCAAAAACAATTTTAAAAAACGCGTTTCCTTTGAAGAAACGAACATTCGTTTAAGGAGGAGATGTAGCCAAAAATAATTTGATTTAGAAAGAACACTTATTTTGCGAGTTATTTTTAAAGTAGTAAATTATTACAAGAAAAAAGTCTTGGCAATGTTTCGTAACCGAGAGAAAAATTACCAAGAGTGAATACTACAAAGGCAACATTGAAGCAATAGGGTATTTACTTCAATTTAATATTACATTCATTAAAAATATGAATACGTTGTCATTATAAGTTTACGAACAGGTATAATGGCCAGTATCAATTCACTTGTTTTGCGCAGTAATAATCAAACGAGGGATTGAAAGCTAATAAGACAGGTGTACTCAAACTTCGAATTGTCAAGAAGTTGAGTATAAAAACCACAGAATGTCCTGGATTAACGACAGTGCCAATAAGCGAACATCAGTAAAACCTAAACGACCGCGTATAGAAAATGTGAAAAGATACGATGCTAGAAGTTTTACATCATCGTCATAAACTGGCAGTTATCAAAGAAAGAGCATGTAATTACCTTGCCTGTGATGTTGCTTGAAAAGCAAAGGAATTGAACAAAACAATCGCGAACAATATTGAAGGAGCTAATAAGGCTGTTTTTGAAGTACATGTTCATCTGTTAGAGAGTGGTTGTCTAGAAACAACATTTCAACATTAACAATCTGCATGCAAAACTCAAACTCACAAATGATCATCGTTTAGAATGGAATTGCCATTATATTTGTAAACGGTAAAATAATCATACGACTAGAAACAAATGAATAACATACAGCACTTGCATTAATGAACTGCCCAGTATGCAAGTTCAGATCACAAAATGGACGAAATGACGAAACGAAAAAAAGAATTAACAGAAATACAATATGCAATATTGGACATGAAGCGGTGAGAAAAGATGCTAGGAAATTATTTGAAATGAATAATATAGACGGAGTTTTGATCCACGGAAGAAATACAATTATATTTTAAAATGTAATTTACTACAAAGGAGATCTAGTAGATGTGGAGCGTTAAATCCATAACGTTATCAAAATAAGTATTCGACTATTTAGGCATGCACATTTTGTAGTGTACGTATTGTTCTGCAATACAACGAAGAAATAAATTTCGAATTTGATTTGGTTCATCATGCTCATTTCTTACAGTGTAAGTACATAATCAATTACACAGAGAGATACTATCGTCACAAAAACAAGAGAGAAATATACAGGCTGGAAAAAGAGGAATTGAAAAAAAATATATATATAAAAACGGGGAAAAAACGAAAGAAAGAATACAAAACCGAAAAATCTGAGTAGTTTTTGGAGGGTGCTGTCTTCTTGGAATGCGGCTGAGGGTGAAAGGCAATGAGGGAAGAGAAGTGGAAGTGGAAGGAAGGATGGCGTACGGGATAACTGGGTAGAATTGTGCGAGAATGGAATGAGACGGTCGACGTCCGTAGGGCAGTGTTCGTGGGGCGGCGAACGGGTAATGAGAGACCGAGGAAGGTGAACACGAGAACAGAACCGAGAAACGGAGCTCAAGTGACGAGAGGCTGAGGTTGGGAGCAGGGGACAGGTGAAGAGAGATGGTGGATGGCGGACAAGATCTTGGAGTGACAAGGCGAGAGATGAGCAACTGGACGGGAGATAAAACGGAGACGGGAATGACGGCCAGGGAATTGAGAATGGAGAATGGTCAAATAGTACACGGTACGAGGAACAGGCAGGAAGCGAGGGACAAGAAGGCAGAACGAGCAAGCGAACAAGGCATGGGATACACGAAAAGGGAGAAGGGTGGCAAGGGCAGGGCGCGCAAATAGCGCCCATGGAGCGGCCGTGGGCCGGCAGCCGGCGTGTAATCCTCGCACGTTCGCGCGCCTAGCCGGGGAAGCCGGTGCGAACGCTCGCCCCGATCAGAAGGGCGGCGGCGCCCGCGCAGCTGCCGGAGGCACGCGGCCGCTGTACTTCGATTAAGGACTGTCGAGTCAGCCGAATCTCAGCCGTCTACAACTAGCAGTGCCCACAATTTTGGGAAATCCACAGGAGCCTAATAGCGAGAATAGAGCATTAAATTATCCTAACATTTTGGATATGGTTTGGTTCAGATTGGTTTTTGGACGCTGCTAGCTTTAGATGGCTCCAAATCGCCGTTGCCGCCACCTCTTCTCTACTTCGATATTTTTAAAGTGGCCGATGATGTTAGGTCATTGTTACACCTCATGCCTTATAAAATAAATCTTTTTAACAGTAGTAAGCATATTTTTGAGGTCACGAGCCCCGTAGAGAAGGACTTTCGCGAATTAACTAAAAAGATTAATTTTATGAGGCAAGAGGTGTAACAATGACCTAATGTCATCGGCACTTTAAAACATTGAAGTAGAGAAGGGGCGGCGCCCTCGGAGATTCGGCAGACGCACGCCGACGGACCTCAAAGAGTGGGACGCTGAGGTTTCGTTGAGGTGCTTCGTGCAGCAGCAATAAACTAGTTCACAGCCCATCTCATCTTGATGTTATGCTGAATTAATTTTTTTCTATTATTTTCTACATTAACTTGAATAGATTATAATTTCTCACAGTTTTCCACCCTGTTGATTTTTCACGAGTACTTCTCGGGCAGAACCATCGTGGAGAATTTGTACCGAATTTAAGAACTATTGGTATTAAATTTCCAACATTTGCCTCAAACACATTGAGGAGATTCAAGATTGTTCGTCACATTTCACACATTGAAGATTATTCGTAAGCTCTTTTGTAAATGAGATGTTTTCAAAGAAAACCGATGCCAATTACTCGTATAAACTCATTCTTTGATAAAAATGTATTTCATCCATCGCTAAGCATTAAATTTCTATTCATTTAAAGAGATGACTACGCCATAGTGTTCCAGAAAAGCTTTGATGTTCAATTATTACTTCAAAAATTCAGAAAAGAAGTGCCGTAAGAATATATGAAAACACATCCAAGAAATTCTAATTTATTCAAAATTATTCTTCATTACAATATTCATATAATGACAATGTATTGAAGGTAACAAAATTCTATGGAGCATTCATAGCTACCAAGGCTTAGCGGTACTCCGCGCACCACCTGTTAGACCATCCTGAAGTAATGCTGCCTCGTTACAGCTCTTGAATTTTCTCTGGAGGGCCGTAAAAGTAAGTCTCCACATTTATTCGACACCGTCGAGATATGGCTTGCAATATGCTTTCGTACACAACTAGCCTAGGGGTATTTCTGAACGCATTTCACAGCAGAATCAATTATAGTTTCACCCTGATAACTATAAAGATTCCACCTACTGTCTTTAATACGTATTATTTCTACCAGTGGGAATTATCATGACCTAAGCAGTTTAGAGTCGCAGACTTCGGTGGCCAGAGTCTTGCAAGCGCGTTTGGCTGTCCGGGTGACGCCGCGGCGAAGGCTGCGATGCAGACGTTTCAACCATCTTGTTGTGGTCCTCCCCAGACGCCATCCCTGAGGAGGACCACGACAAGATAATCGAAACGTCGGCTTCACAGTCTTCGACGCGGCTTCACCCGGGCAGCCTTAGCACTCGTGAGCAGCATGTTTGCATGATTATGTGCGTAGCAGACATTAAACGAATATTTACAATATAATACATGACCAATAAATATTAACTGTGTAATAAATTCAACACCTCAAAAGTATACATATACACCATGAACAATTTATTTATTTGATGAGTGAAACCAGTGAAATTCTAAGAAAATATATTAATATTTCGAAAACAAAAAATCTTTAAAGATATCTGTCTTAAATGCCAATCTTCTATCTTAAATCCAATTGGAGTTCACAAACCGTAGATATTTTAATATTTCATGAGAATCATGGAATTAGTCATAAACGTAGAGTTAGCATTAATGGTTCTTACAGTGATGCCTTGAGCTGTCCCTCAACCTGTAGCTTCCTTAAAGAACTTTTCAACACTTCGTACCGTGCAATATGTTTCGGCACAGACAGCGAAATGAATATTTCCAATCCCAGGAGTCGTGAAACGTGATTGCGTCCAATAGGTTCTTGGAACAGCTTATAATAAATGTTATTATCGGACTAGTCCGCAACCGTTATTCTGCAAAGTGAGGTGCCTAAAACACTACCATCATGTAGTCAGTGACAATGCATTGTCTGCAAGAGGGCGGCCTAAGTAAAAAGGCGAAACGCATCGTGCGTCGTGAGTTGAAGCTTCGTAATTGGCCGCAACCCACAGCAGCCGTGGACTCTCCACTGCTGTTGCTACATTCACCGTCTCGCTTCCGCTTGCATTGTCACAACTGAAAAGGAGCAAAGAGGTTGATTTCAAAGAACTTTGGAGTAAGACTAGCTGAATGCGGTAGGTGGGTGTGTCTGAACTGTTGGGCTGAAAGCCTAAGTTCGAATGTTTGCAAATTTTTTTTCTTCATAACATAAGTCAACATAATGTTGTATGTACACTTGTGTAGCTTGCAGCAGTATTGGATTCAAAAATATTCACCAAAGGTCCAATAGATCAATTCTTGTGAAACAAATATAGGCATTTGTTAACTGTCCCGTATATCATTAATCATATATAGTGCAAGTTGGTGTCTACATGGAAGATTACCCTTTTAAGTTATTTGGTTTCTTAATAACCATTGAATATCATTCAGAAAAAAATAAGAGAAACATCTCAAAATTAAAGGTCGCAAATTGATTATAGATTAAATATCTTCTTACAGATGACTGGGACATTCAGGATTGAACATTCGAACCAGCCAGATATTTGTTTGTAATTAAATCTAACAGTAGGTACAGTACATGATACACAAAACACATTCCTGCAATAATAGTCAAGGTTACCAGCCTACTAGTAAAATTCATAAGAGGATGTAGCGTTTCAGCTTGTCCTGTAAAATTCATAAATCGTAACGGGTACCCAATATCTCGACAGATGTTCGTTGATTGGAGAGAAGTAAATGAATGAGTAAATCGATGAGGTACTTTTGAAACATTGAAAATTGATCTTACGAAGCCTCTGAAGAAGAAATCTAGAGTTTGTTTACTTTCTACCGCAGTTGTCATTTTCGATAACCCTGTTCAGCAGAATTGTGTCTCTAGAGTAAACCACGGTTGCTAGAGATCCGAGAAGTGAAATGGCAATAAGGAGATGAAACACGAAAAACTACACCGTGTTTTTCTCTTTTTATTACAATTCGGATTTAACTTTTCTTCACCTGTGATATATCGCGAATCAGCATCATTTTTATTTCTTCCTTAACAAACATTGTTGCCCGCTTAGAACTATATTCAACAACAGATATCCAGTTGTTTACTTTTATAATCTGCAGTCTCCGCGATCTCCGTTTTCTTTTCAAATCTCAATAAAGTTCTTGATACTAGTTCTCCCATAATTTAACTACCATATACGTTTCTCATGTTTTGCCTACCATATTACCACACATTATTCCGAGGACATTCGATCCCACGTCTGTCGCTCTATTCAACATTACATTTCGTTATATCACTTACCTTCTCCATTCTCTACGACCTACTTTTCCTTAAAAGGCAATGTTTTCATTGCGTCCATCATTCATTCCATCCAACACAAAAGATTCTCAAGTACTTAATTACAGCTTACTTCCTCCCAAAAAGCCTTCTTTCACCGTTCTGACGATTAGAGTAATTCAATTACTGCAGCCCAACTATCTTCAACGCTACACGCTCGTTTTCCCGCTGTCATATCGCGACCAAGGTCCAATCTTTTGATCTTTCACCACTGTCCCCAGGACCACCACACCCACCAGCCCAAGCGCTGCAGCCGCCGCTATCGGTACCGCTGCCATCGCCGTCTTTATTCTGCGGTTACATCCGACTCCAGCACCAATGCCACCCCCGAGATGTCTGGCGTGGCGCGCAGCAGGTCGCTGTAAAACTAAAAGCGAACTACCCTCTTTATGGCCCCACCGCAACCTTATTAAGTAATCTCGTCGCGCTCCCGAAGGCGCCCTGTGAGAGTCGAACCGGTTCGTGGCTCTCGCGGGCATCGCAACTACAGATCTTGCTCTGCTGGCTAGTTAACAGCGATGCACTGTTTGGCTTCTGCAGACTCTGCTATGCCTGCTGCAAACGAATTTTCGCGCATTCCCAGACAAGCGTCCGAGGTTGTAAAAAGCGAAGTTTGTCTGTAATACATATATAAGAAATATAGCAATCGAACATTTTAGAGCATAATTTGATAGATGAGATATAAGATACATGGGTAAAGTCTAATGAAATTACAAACAAACGTAAAAATGAAATTACTGAAGTGTGTCTATACCAAAAGTTACTGTTTAGTGAAAAATCTTATTTTCAAATTAAATAACTGTGCAACAAATGAACCAATATATATTTTATTAATCAAATAATGGACAAGCGATGTGAGAAAATAGTACGATACACTTAAGTATTTCAATGTACAAAATATTTCTGCTGACTACATTGTTTTGTGTCTCATGGTCACATGTTCTGCAGATTAAATACAACTTAATATTAACTGTCTTTTTCTGTTTCTAACCAAGAACAATAAATATTTGTCTTTTGTTAATACCCCGAAAAAATTAAGAGTCGTTTGGGAAATTATTTTATTACTGGCAGGAAATTATCAACTTTCGTACAATACATAATCGGAGTCTAGTTCTTCTAGAAGTAAAGCTCTGAATTTTTGCTAGTTAACTCCAAGCGAAATATCAATCGTAAATTTTGAAATAAAGTAAAATGTATCTTTAATTCTTGTCTTGATAGCGATAACTTATCTTAAAAGCGAATACTTGTCTTAAAATTGATCACTCATAGTTTATAGAGAAAAATGGCCGTTTGTATAGGTGGGCACTTAAGGAGATTATGAGATTATGGACACGCGGATATCCGAATTAAAATGACCCTATGTAATGAAGTTAGGCTGCATTGCGTCTATTTACACACAATCTACATACTAGCTGGAAGGGTTTCTACTCGTGTGCACTTGAACAACTTAAACAGAATCACTCAATTCGTAGGTATTACACACTTCTTTCACATACGATGGCTTGTTTTTTTCCCATTCGTTGACTTGATTTCCAATTAGGCTTGAAGCTACATTTGACACCAGAAGTAAATTTAGAGTTTTTATGAAAATAATTTATTGATAACTGAAATACAAATTAATCATTTCCATCTCCCCAAACAAAAAAAATTAATAACTTAGCTATCATTGTTTTACATAATCGGTCATTCAAATCACGGCACACTAAGATACTGGGCAAACTATTTCAATAATATACACTGGTATTCTGGTAATAGGGTTACAAATCAAAATCACAAACTCGTCAGGAAGTTTTGACCGCTTAATGCTCGCCTATCTATAAAATGTGCTTGGCCTGCTGCCCGCGGGGCCAAGTGACAGCTTAAAAAAATATTTTTTTAGACGTGACTTATAGAAAAATCAATCGCTTCCAATGAAAATGGACGTTAATGGAAGTGACTACTGAATGAAGGTGGCTTGTTTAGGCAAATTACAAAGTACACTCAAAACTAACGTAGATAAACATTACCACAAAATGCGAAAGTAAAGACTACGTGCGGTCTCGAGACAATTCAATTCCTCGGCCAATTTGGATGGAGAAAATCACTGCAAGCAGCAAAAATCGCCCTCAAATAAACAATCCTAAAGCATAATACCCTCCCCAAACCTATCGCCCCCCCCTACAAATCCCAAATCCAAGAACAGACTCCAACCCCCACATTCGAGGACCATTCATCTCAGCACGGCGACACCCAGCAGGCCGCAGCGCAAACTACTTTCAGAGCGCGAAAAGAAAACTCTGTGGGGGGGGGGGGGCGGTAGACGGGGCCACCGAGGCACTCGAGTTACCGTGCCATTGAGCGCGACGGGCCCTCGGCTCGCCCACCCGCGCGCTCGCCGCCCGCCCGCCCGCAACTAGCGAGGCGGCTAGAAGCGGTAAATCCCGGCCACGAAGCAAAGTTACGCCGCAGAAGCATTCAATCCCCGTCGAAAGTCCGCTAGCCCGCGCGCCCACCCGCCACAACGCACTGCCAGCACCCCGCCCACGGAGCGGTGAGGGGGAGGGGGAGGAGGAGCGCGATAAATAAACCTAACGCGCGCGGAACAAGTGTTTTCTTTTTCGACGACGTGCTTTACCGTGCCCCTCCCTTTCCCTCTCGCTGCCCCCCTGCCCTCGTCCTCCTCCTCCTCTTCCTTTCTGTGCTTCTGTCGAACTGCGACCGCGCTCATGGGAACTTGCGATTGCTTTTCAGACGGCGCACTTAGAAGTTTCTGGAGGCGGCGCGGGGCGACGCGGTGCGTCCGCGCCCTTTGCAGCGACTGCGGGTGGATGGGGCTGTTGCTTCCGTCTGTGAAAAGAACCGCTTTGCGGAAGTTTGATGTTGCGGTATGTTTACCTTAAACAAGCGTTATAGTTTTGGTTTCAATTTGTTTGCTTCTGTGATGTTTGTTTTAGTTCTCTGTGGGAGATCACGAACACCTTATTTATTGCTGTTTGTCAAGTCTATTATGGCTACTTTTAGGTGTTCCATTCACCTACTTCTAGTAGTACCTCGGTCACTGATATTTTAACAATAAAATTATCTTACATAAAAGATTGTGACGGCTACACGTTGTGAAACATCCCTCTTTATTATGGATTAATATATTAAAACGATTTCTGTCTTATCAATGATGACCAACGTATGATATATAATACGTAATATAGACAGAAACGAAAAATATTAAAATATAATATATTTATGGATACACAAGTATATTCGAAGCAGCAGAGAAATTACGTATATAATAATGTGTAAGCAATACAAGTCAATAATTTTTAATTATAGATAAGAAATATCTTATCACTATGTAACCGTTTTGAAATGATCACACCATTCTCTAGCAAATTATAGTTGCACTAACCTAGTCGCGGGGAAACAGAGGCACAAATATCAGCTGCGCAAAAAGAATTAGAGGAAAAAAGAGAAACACTTAACTTGCTGTTAGGAAAAAAAGAAGAAAAATGTGAAGGAAAAAAGGATGCACATTAAGGTGTCCTACTCGTATGTTATAAAAAGTACTGTATCTGGGTCTCTTTTAAAAGGCAATCTAGGCAATTGCTTTCACAAGACAATTAAGGCCGAAAACAGCAGGAACACCGAAAGAGTTCATCAGCGATTTGTTTTGTTACATATTAATAAATATTAATACTAGTGGCATGTCACAGCAGATGGTGACATTTTAGGAATTCTAATAAAAAATTATATTAAAGAATGTAACGGAAACGATAGAAAATAATGTAAAGAAAAAAACAGCATTATAAAGATAACTCCACAGAGAAAGACCAATATCAAAATACTTTGCACACGACTTGGTAAAGTAATATTTCATCTAAGTAGACAAAGTAACACTTAATAAACAAAGATCTCTTCTACATCCTCTCAGGAGGATACCTCAGTGTTTCTACTAATAATTTGCCTCGTTTTATCCTTTATGGTATTTACAATTTAATTTAGAACTACTTTTACCTTTCATTTAATTTGCTACGTACATTACCTTCAGACTTTTCTATTCTGTCTACAACAGACAGTAAAACTGGTACTTCAATGAAATTTCTCTTTTAAGATATTTTCGGAATTAATTTACTGACATTTTTCATAAGACAAATGGAAAGTTTAGAACAGCGTACAGTGAATACCCACATGTTCTAAAATGTTTAGATATGATTTCAAAGAATAAAACTTGCCTGAATATTATAGAATCTTCTGTCATTTGCTTCGCTAAAATTAACCTCAAGTGGAACTCTCAAAAAGAATTTCTGAAATGCATGTCTGCGTTTTGGGGTTTCCCTACCTTCGCGTTGTAACATGAGAGGTCTTTTGAATGAACTGATTTTTAGATTTACGAATTTTCTTACTATAGCTGCCCCATAAGTTCGTGATTACAAATTACAGACTGAGAAATTCTGCTTCTACCACAAAATCATATTGCAAGAATCGTGGAATATTTGTGCACTAGTTACAATGAACAAGAGAGAGAAAATCTGCGTTAACAAGAGGCGGTAGAGCAAACAACCGCTGACTGATCGATATACGGGATCGAATGACTCACATTACATACTGGTATCTTTCGCCATTCGGGAAATTGCATCAAATAAAGAATGCAATTGCTATAGTAAAGTAGTAAGATTATCTTTACCTTGGCACTCTTCTTCGGTTAAGAACATGCCGAATGAGATCTCGTACTTTCGTAGGCAAACGTCTTTGTTCAATAGTCTGCGTAAGAGGCGAATTATTTATAGATGCCAGTTAGAAAATAAGTATTTTCATTCCAATCTAGTACTGCGTTTCTAAACGTGCCCAAAATAGAAAAGAAGTCAGCAGTTGGCATCCCAAAACATTTTCCCAGAACAAGTCCGCCAAAAGGGAAAATCCACTTCTAAATTACTAAATTCCCAGAAAAAGGCCTGAATTTTCTGTCACTGAATTTTACAGACTATTGGCAATCCTAAGAATTATATCCGTACATATTTAGTAGTTCGCGTTGTTTGGAAATATTTCCTGATTTATATTGTAAGCAATATTTCTCTTACAACGGCAGTGTCAAATACACCTTTAGTACATAAACGTAAGTAGAGCCTGTGCTAACACAACTAGCCCTTTGAATTTCCCGTAGTAGTGAAGCTTCAGCCATAGAGCCAGAGGGCGCTATTACTTCACTTCTGTAAAGAAAAGACGGAGAACTTTCATGTAGCTCTGCGTTTACCTAAAGTTACAATAGTTATGGTTTCAACTACCGTAGTTACAAATCAAACTTCAGAAATCACGAACCACGAGCCAGATTCATTAGTACTTTGCTTAACTGGGAGCACTAATTTCAGAGGTGAATAAGTTCGCAAGCTTATTATACACACGAACGAATATCGAATTAATACAAAAAAGTTCAAAACATCCCGCAGTTATAAGCGAACAAAAAACGTTGGAGTAGAACGCCTGAAGGTCGAACGAAAAACCACGTCGAGGAGAAAAAGAGGGTTTCCTGCGGGCACAACAACCCGACCGATGCTACCGTCTCTTCCGTAACCACATCACCTCTCCGAGGAAGCAGTCCGTGCGCGGCAAAAACCGCCAAGAATGTCCAAGATGTTTCGTCGTCGCTGCGTCGGGGCTTCAAGTAAATGAGACCACTAACTCCCAACGAAATTTAAACGGTCGTTTAACAAGAAAGTACCTCTTAGTGGATCAACACGCTCAGGTATTAGCTGCCTCGGGAGAGAGAGGGTGGAGCGGCAAATTTGAGCGGGAATAATGGAGGAATTCCCCCGCGCGCTGTTGCGGCGGCGCGGCGCGGCGCGGCGCGGCGCGGCGCGGCGCGGCTGGGACGCCCAGCCAGAGGCAGCCCCCGCCCTCGTGGGGAGCAACGCGGAGAGGGAGACGGCGGCCGGTGGGACCGCCGAGGATGGAGGGAGTGGAGGTGGAAGGAGCAGCAGGGGTGGAGCTGTTGGTGCAGCGGAGAGACAGAAGGAACGAGGCGCGGGTGAGAAGCTTCGAAGGGGTGTGATTGATTGGTAAGTGATTCCGGGCGCGTCAAAGCGATGGTCATTACTCCCCTAAGTGCAGTTCATGTTTCCCCCCTCGGGAGGTGGCCTTTCCCCCGCTGGATGTTGAGATCTGGCGCCTACCTACCTGTCGGCTAAGGAGGTTTCCCCTATCAGGTATCTCCCACCAGCGGGCTACCGTCCCAGACGGGACAAGCTCAAAGCTCCCGATCGGTCTCCCGGCATATGGTTAGTGAAGGGCATATAAGGGTACGTGTGTGTAAGTAAGGGGTGAGGATTAGGACAAAGGAAGGGGATCGCGCGCGGTCCGTAACCCGCTGTTTGGGTACTGCTCGGCATTCGCCTGGAATTGATCGGAGAAGCAGGCCTAGAATTCTCCAGACAGTGAATGAATTCGACCTAGCTATCTAGCTAGTGTCGAAAATCCTGCCACCGTCGGGAGTCGAACCTAGGACCTCCCGGTCGGAGACACTGCAGTGAATTCAGATGCTCTGAGCCACCTCTCCCGGTCAAAGGGCAGGGTCTTTTAATACGTACAGTTTTCGTCCTGATTGGAAAGCGAGCAGGTCAGTCTGCATGGAAACTTTTGAGCAAGTTCGATTTTTTTTTCTTTCGGAAAGCTTAGAGGTTGACTCAGGCACCTCTAGCGGTAAAATCAATTATTCATTAACGGATTTGTTTACGGCAGAAACCGTCCATTCAGTTTTTTTATTACGTTAGGTGCAATTTATAAGATTTTGTGTGCAGGCGAGGGGGATTTAAGTTTTCGGCTATTCTGGTGAGTTTATTTTTACTGACACGTGCTAATATGAGGTTAAGGAATCGCGCCTCTGCAGCCAAAACTTTATCCATTCGGAGCGTTTTTTTCTGCATACCCACTACAGTCATTGCAGCCACAACAACGCTTGTAGTGACAATGATGTCGAACTTTCTGTTTTTCTCATTTTTTTTTTTCAAATAACGCACATACTCTCTTCTCGAATGACTCTATTCATTTGTGTGCCGACAGAACCGTTGGGGGCGTCTTATGACAACTTGTACAGAAAACGTGCAGACCGTGTAAATAAGATTTTCGAATTCGTGTGCTACTACTTTTGGATCTTGAAGTTTCTGTACAGTTTCAGTTTGAGAATTTGTACGAAGACTGTATCGCGTCTAAAGGCCTTAAGGTTAGATTCGTCTGCATAGATGGGCCTTAAGGTCAGCAGTTACTGCCAAAATTGCAGGTACTACAGTAAGATACACAGTTTACAAGTCATATAGGTTCTAGAATTTTTTTTCAATACTGGCCAATGTTATAAATATTTCGTTTTGCGAAGGTGGAAACGCGGAGGAAGAGGAAGTCGACGTCATGAATAGCAGTGGACAGGAAGTGGAAGACTATGAGGTTAACGATATATCGACGGGGGTTGACGACGCAGGCTGAATGGCGAATGGACACCTATGCATCATAAAACTGGAGGTTATATTTTTTAAAGTTAGTATTGGAAAATATTTCTGTGAGAGCATGGTAGGCAAAATGGAAAACGTATGGGAGATTGGGAAAATCTGAGAGTCAAGAACTCGTCAAACAAGAGAGTAAACAATGTTAAAAGAGAAGCCGAAGACAGTGTTCAAGTCTTAAGAAAGCACAGTGAAAGATAAAATAGAGAACAGAACTACACTCCGAAATTGAATAGAATAAGCATATGATAATGAGAGATAATGAAGCAAAATCGGAGTGTAAACAAAACTTTGAAACGAAAAGCATAAGAATATAGATTAAATATAAATGGAGAAAGTGTTGAAAGCAATGAAGTTTAACTGCAAATTTACCGCGGCTATGGAAAAAACAGGAAATAAGAAAGTACGCTACTGAAGGGAATAAAATGAAGCGAATCTAGCAGTGCTTGATAAATGCACGCTCAGTGCACGATAAATGACAGAAAATTCGATGAGGTTGAAGGTGAAGCCAGAAAGTCTTGAATTCGATGAGGTTGAAAATGAAGCCTTGAAAAAAGTACTGAGCTGGGGGTTACTTGGGGCTACATAGGGAGTGCATTAGGCGAGTGCCAGATATTTAAAGAATTAAACGGTGGAAGGAGAGCAGATTATCAGGCGCAAAAGACGAGTACAAGAAAGCACCATACAACTCTGAACGTAAAAGTAATTTCTGTTCAATCACCTTAAATGACACTGAAGGGAAAAAAAAGGTCGGATGGATTAGACAGAGTGAGAAGATACAGATGTAGGAAATCGGAAAGACGAGGCAAGATTAACTCGTCTACAGTGGAGAGGGAGAGGGTGCCCAGTGATAGTGGGCGGGCGAGCGTGCGTGTGAGTAAGTGGGTGGATGTGTTGGTGGGTGAGTGAATGGGTTGTTTTGGGCGGGTGGGTGGTTTTGGGCGAGCGGATGAGTGATTTTGGGTGGGCGTGTGGGTGGGTGGGTGGTTATTCGGGCAGACGCCTTCGGGGGATGCGGGTCGCTCCAGGGAGGCGCGGAGCACCGCGAGCATGCCCGTGGGTGTGGGAGAGGCTTCGCAACCACTCTCGCTTACGGAGGAAGGGATGAGGAGGGGGCGGGAGGGGGAGAGGGCAGAGAGCGGGAGTAAACTAATTACAGCACCCTCGCGGCCACCCTGTGCGCGCCCGTCGCCGCCACCGCCGCCGTCGTCCGTCGCTCCACTGTGCCCGCGCGTCGAGGCAATCAACCGCCGGCGAAGCCACTAAGCGGCCTAAACACGACCTGTTTGTCCGGCCGGCCGCCCCTCAACGCCGCTCCGCTGGCGTTATGCTCACCTCCTTTCACTGCAAGCGACCTTGCAAGGATGCACCTCACCTCTGTTGACATGCTTCACTTCCTCGGCACCGTTTTTGTCTCGAGTAATTTGTCCTTCACCTACCACTGAAGGAAAGCAAACTACCGAGGTAATGAAGTTTTGAATCTGTGAAATGTAGACATTTCTATCTCCTGAGGAGTTTCAAACTGCATTAATGAGGAGTTTTGACTGCCCTTAATTATAAAGATTTAAAATCTACGAAACTTCATTAATTGAGTAAAAATAAAATAATCCAGATCTAAAGTTTCTTTAGTATTTCCTCTGGCATTTGTTGACAAATTGTTGCAATCAATTTCGTATTTAACTGCTATGACATGAGAGGAGAGAAGTCAATTTTAAATTCAGATAGAAATGTCTAAGAGAAGTATCTTGCTTTGAATAATGAATCAATCAATTTAATAGCCATTATTGTGATTGATAACATACCATAGTAGTTCAATTTCCTTTCTAAAAATTATTAAACGAAAATCACATTTTAATTTTTTGCAAAAATTGCCAAGCATTTCTATTAAAAGCATTTCTATTATTATTTCTACTTAAAATTGACCAAGCATTTCTATTCCGAATAATTTATTGTGCTCCTTCGAAACAAGAGGTTTATCACTTCAATTGTTCGCAGTATTGCTACCATGCTCAAGCTGAGAAGATCCATACTACTAGACTAGAAACAAGATAAATGTCGACTCAGTAGCCTGAATCGCTAGTGACTGTCAATTGTTTAACTAGTCAACCCGCTTGATATCTGTGCGATTCACGTTTTCGAGTTGCTAGGACAGGGGCATTGTCACGCCACATTTATATGACCTGGGTCTGTTAGCACATTTTGCTCGGCGCGGACAAGTTCCTGCGACTTCCGCCCACCTGGGCACTCTTTGGAGTGCTTCCCGCTAAATTATGGGAGTTCCATGCTAGACCAGGGTGTCATGGGGGCGCCAATTCCAAAATTGGCGCGTCCCACTTAAAAAAAAAAAAAAAAAAATCCTTCATCAATCAATCAATCAATCAATGAAATGGAATGAAGACATTAATTAAATCATTGTTTCCCCGCGCCTTGATGCATGTGACAGCTCTTCCGCCGCCCTGCCAGGTTGCAATCAGCTACCCTCGCCGCCGACACCGGTGACGTCACTACATCACCACCGTCACCGCCGCCACCAACACCATCGCGCCGTCGCGCCCGTATCTCACCCCCTGCCTACGTCCGCCCCCCCCCGCCGCCAGCTAGCCGGCTGCCCGCCCCTCTGAGCCCTGCCCGGGGTCGAACCCGGGGCACCGGCCAGTGCATGTGCGGCCAGCGGGCGACAGAGCTGGTGGGAGTGTGGGCCAAGCGGATGGAGCTATGGTGGACTGGGAGCATGAAGCATCCACGGCGGTGAAGGGCATTTTTCACGATTTCTGCATTGAGACCCTCTACTGGACAGCGGTGTGATTTGTAGGAGCGGTGGTGCTGTGACAGTGGTGTGGTTCGACAACCCGGCCATGTGTGCCTCGTAACCTTTCAATGTTACATTCATTTGGTTTTTGCTTGCTATGTTAGTCAGGTAGCATCGCTTGGTCAGTGTGTGCCTTTAATTTTGTGTTTCGCAACACTGCAAGAGTTTTGTGAAATTGTTAAAGTTTTGTGAAATTATTATTAAAGTTTTTTTTGTATTCCTTGACAGGGTCACGGAGAGATAAAGAGGGAAAGGACAGGGAGAGAAGCAGAGGGAAAAAGAAAAGACGACGAAGAAACAGAAGGAAGAGAGAAAAAGAGAGGAGAAAGAGGAGGGGCGAATAAGTTGAAATAAAAGTAGAAGAGGAGGAGGAAGAAGAATGAAAGGAAATATTTAGCTTTACTAAGCCCAATGCTGTGTGTTCTGTATTCATTTAATAAATCATATGTCCTATACATTATTTCCATTTGGGAAGCTCCGGTACTTCAGGGCTTCGACAACTAGTAATAAACATTTTTATCGCAATAATATGCAATTAATATGATAACCTAATATTTCCAATATCCTGAAAAATTCGTGGTATGTGCATTTGATTTCCTATACTATAAAAAGTCTATCATCATTCGATTTTGAATGTTTCGAAATGTGAGAATCGATAATTTCGACTCATCAATACTTCGTTCTTTTCTGGAAATAAATTACCCAATATAGTATCTCGTCAAATACCTCCACTTCCTCAATAGAAACTGACCCAGTCAACCTGGGTCCGACCGAGACACGGGCCCTTTCCGCCCCTCGGCTCCCTCGCGTCCTCGGCTTCCGGGATGGGCGTTCAGTGTCCCCTCGACAGACCTCTTCACCCACCGCCTGCTGTGTCGCTAATTGGTATCGACTGCTGCGGCAGTTAACATAGCAACACAGGCGACCTCCCTCCCAAGCACTCATGCGTGTACGGCAAGAGGCTTTGAATATTCAGAAAGCGACGCCTTAATCTGAGGTTTCTGCAACAGGAAGACTCCAGTTCCAAAGGTTTGCCAATTTCCCTACAGGCCACCTCCGCCACCACGCTTTTGTTTCTCCTGAAGCACACGAAAGCTGTGTCTGGGAGCACTTCAACAAAGGCGTTAATTGAGAGTTAGCTCCGACATTTACATAAATTATCACGTTGCACCAAGAATTCCGCCGTTTGCCACAGGCTGACGCGTCACGCGAGCGCTCCGAAATTTCCGTGCCGATGCACGCGAAACGTATCATCCTTTTCTTCGTTAGCCCGCTGCATTGCGGCTCCGAAAAAGCTCTTGGAGAGAATTTCGCCAGTACACCAATTTGCGGTGTGTCTTCGAATATGTTTTGTCACCGAACATCAGAGACGAATCCTGCTATCTTTTTCTTTGAGTATGAGGTTATTAATAATATGTTATAAGAGAGAGCTGAAGCGATTAAATCACTGAATTCGTACTTGTGGTAAATAAAAGATCAATCTGCAGTATTTCATACAAAAACTCAAATAGCAGCGTGTAATATTGTCTCTAGCGTCATGCCAACGGTGGTTACGATTAGTTCAGGTATTCCTTGTCTACGTATTCCAAAATAAAAAAGGTTATAAATGAATGTTTCATACATACTCTGGATGTACAATTACATGTCACAAGAACACTGCTAAGGAGAGGTAAAATTAATTGAACATTCTCCTCTCGGGGCAAGCCACGCTCTCTAAATATGCTTAGGAGATACAGGGATATTTCTGAAACTGTAGAGAATTTGAAGACAGAAACGGATCGGCTGTGCTTCTGAAAATTGTTAGCGAAATTACATAGTTTTATTTAGGATTCAATTCTACTCACTGATCTATTCAATCCACTTTTCTCATTCATAATTCTTCACATTATCCTTTACCGAATCACCATCTAGACGAAACCATGTCTAAATCTAAGTAATTCATCATTTTCAACATTCAGGAAGCAATTTCTCGATGATGAAAACTCTTAAACACGCATGCATGCAATCCTACAAAACACGAATTCGCCGCTCTGTCAAGTACCATCATAAATGTATACTCCACAGAGCTTAATGTGAAAGATGAAACATTCGCACATGAATGTGAAAGTAAAGGATTCGGGCACCCTTTCTTCTCCCTGCCCCAGAGCACAGCAATCGATGACAATTTACACCCATCAGCGCACCGCCCAGAAAGGCCTCATGGCTGGTTGGCATATGGCAGACTCCTGGGGAAGCACAGGGCTCTTGGCGTCACTCAAGATAGACACGCAAAGCATCAGCACTTTGGGACAATCGCTATCGTCCTTCCTTCTTAATCCTGGCTGCTCTTGTGAGCGCACCACTTGGCATGCCGTAGCCCAACACTTCTCTGGTCACAGGGTAAAAGTTCTTAAGTCAATCTTTGCCGAAATTGGGTTAAGTACAGAAACTGCAAGTTAAGTATCTATTTTATTTTAGTAAAATGACCGAATTCAAAAGCTACCTCCTTTACGAGAAAAAAGCGTTGGGAAATGGCGTTGAGCGTAGGAAAAAGCGTTGGCTCAATAATCTGACCCTTATTTTCTCCAAACTAAGATTTTTGATTTAAGAACTTTTACCCCGTGACCATAGACTTAATTACATGCCATCAGTGTGGCCTGCTACTTGTCCAGTCACCCCGACGGGAAGGAAGGAGGGGAGGCGCTCGGGCGCGATCGGCTAGTCTAGTGAAATATGAGTGGCAAGCGGGCAATTCCGGTGGGCCATCACGGGCACTCTGACTCAACGTCTTACAATTGAGAAACTGTTTTAATTAACGGATGAAATATTACAATAAGAAACGTTTATAAACACATTTTGGAGGTTGATGTATTTTACTCATATGTGATCATGCAGTCACAAGTTTAAAAATCATAGTACTTCCTTACAAATTGAATTATTATTTCTATTTGCTAATGTCCCTTACAATTTTCTACGTTTAACATAGGACGATTTACATTCACTTACACACACAGAAGCTTTAAGACATAGAGGTCATAAATTGCTCTCACGTCCCACCTATCTTGTCAACGGAGTCCGAAGGCATGACTAAGGAAATACGAATGATCGCAAAGACGTCCCCCAAGCAGTGCATAATCAAGAAAATTAAAACTTCAACAATGCTATATGAATAACAAGTTATTACAATTGGATGAACTAGGCAAATGATTTAAAATACCGAAATAGTGATTAATTTGAATTAAAAGCAACTTATAAATGGAAGTTAACATGCATGAGTGTCCTGAGAGGAAACGTCTAAACTTCGAAAATAAGCGCTTAAGACAATTCTAAGCATATTTTGTCTAATAAACTACGTGGATATTGCGAATGGTTGAGTCGCAATAAGCACTCAAACGCCGATTTGAAAAATTGATTTCTAGGCAAAAATTTGCATTGTAGAAGCGTAGAAACCCTCCAGAAACATGTAAATTGTTTATTATTTACAAAAGAAATTAATATATTTGCTAAGAAAGAAAAAATTAAGCGAGAAATAAAAAAGCAGTCGAATTGTGTAAATTGGGTGGTTACTTATTTCTTGCTAAATTTTCTTTCTGAACATATATATTTGCTTGGTTTCACGTAAGTTAACAGTGAAATGGATCCGATAGCACTCTCTTGAGCACAATAGAAAATAAAATAATTACTATAACCTTTCTCTTTTTAAAATTCGTGAATCGGCCACCATGGGGCCACGCGATACGTGCCACCAGAACTCAGACACGATTATCGGCGTAGGTGCACGTTACTTTTCTATAGGGGGAATCAGCATTTAATGCTGCTTCCAATTTTATACCCTAGGATTGTTGGTCCAGGGTTGTCACCCACAAACATACAGAGACACACAAACCAAACCATGCCCGAGGCGGGACTCGAATCCGCGATCCTTTGGTCTGAGACCGCTACTGGCTTAGCGATCTCGGCCACTATAAGTTATTAAAAAATAATTACACATTCTTGTGAGCATAATTTTCTTCTAGTTGAACATGAGCAAGTGACGCTTCTTAATGGGAACTGACGCCCTCCCCTCCGAGCTGCACCCCTCGAACCACGACTATTAGGTCATTGCGCCCGAGCACCCATTGCACAGCGATGCAGCCCCGTTCATAACGCCGCTGGCCGCTTGCTAATCCTCGCCACACTCACACCTCACACCCACACCGTCCCGTCTCATCAACCTTTCCTCACCGCGCTGAGGAGTTACCTCAGTACATTGGCAGTATTACAACTGTCGCAAACAGTAACAAGAGTTTCTGTCTGACAGGTCGTTCAATCTAATTCGCAACTTCTTTTACACAGTCAGAGTGTTTAATGTACGTAGTAGCTAAAGATTATGCTGTCACGTCGAGCAGTCCGTTCAGAGAATTCGCATCCGCAGAGAACCTCAATCCATCCCTTATCAAGAGGAATTTCTGTAAGTTATAAGCATTTCATACCACACTGGCTTCCCACAGCAAGAGATGGGATGGTTCAATTAAATTAAATGAGCTTATATGAGGGGCATTATACTCGTAGGTAATAGATGAACACAATGGTGTGACACAGCTTGTCTATCGAGTTCCCTATAAGCCAAATACAATTTGTAGGACTTTTTCAAAATGACAAAATATCAACTTCTATTATCACTTTTAGAAATATAAGCCTAGAGGAGAAAATGGATACTCTGGCAATTAAAAAAAAATCTCATTCACAGGAAATTTTAACACGCAATTGAATATAAAACGAAGAAGTCACCTTACAATACACTAAAACGTTAAACATTTCTACTGCGTTACATAGTGTGTTGTGAAAAGTTCGTGTGAATGTTTGCGGTGAGAGTGATTTGTGAGTATCTTTCCAAATGTTATAATTCTCAAAATCTTGCAGATTCCCTCGCCATCTCATTAACACGAAACTCTCTTCCAACAAATAGCCCAAGGACTTTCGCAAAAGAATATTTATGGCGACAAGAAGAAATAATAATCGTTAAGGAGACTCATAAACGTCCCTACCAAGATTTTAACTGTGTAACGTGCTCTGAAAGTATTATATCCGTAGTAAAGAAAAAAATACAATTTGAGAGATCTAGATAACAAACTACGTCCGTCACTTGGTTATTTCGAAGCAGGACATGTTTAACATGACTGTAAAACACCTTTAATGTTAAGAAAGTCTCGTGAAAGAACTCCATCCGGTAGATGGAAATGCTGTAGAACACACTACAATCGAGATTTTAATTGGGTATTATAAGATAAAAAACACCAAGAAGCAAAAAATTAACCAAGCATTCAACTCAAAAGGCCTTTACCATTATACAAATAAGAAACAGTCTTTCACGTGTACGTATGCATTAAACGAAATGCCGATGAATAATGATCATAATTTTCATGTCAGTAATTAAATGCTTAAAATAAATTAAAAGTAACATAATTCTCAGAGATATATTGCTCAGTATTCATATTCTACTTGGAATAATATTTTAAATTACAGTCGACTCAGAATATGGTGGACTCGGTAATAGTGAACAAAAATCACCGAGGCCGATCCATTTACATAATAAATAATCACTAGAACATTGGGTTATAGTAAACTCTCTAAATTAGATATAGTAAACATAAGAAATAGTATAACTTTCAGGAAAAAAAAATTCTTCATCTAAGCGCCGAGAATTGCAAAAGCTTAAAGGTTTGCAGACTGGGGATCTCGAGAGTCATTTTTGTAGAATGGGAACCATTAAAAAATTGTATTCGTTCATGTACGGCAATTCTGTTGATCGTTATGACTTCAACGACGTGGACTGCCAGGTGAAAGTAAGTGAAATTCCATCTCAAAAGGGACATCGTGAATGGATCATCCAGAACAAAAGAAAACAATTGGAATGGCAACAAGGATATACATTAAGAAATTGTGTCAACAGTACAACAGTCATTCAAAAATATATGGAGGAAGAGGATCTGCAAAAATTAAAAAATCTGAAGAAGCAAAAAGAAATAAAAATATTATTTTAAGGATAAATAAATATATTGAAATTTTAAATTCCAGGTATTTGTATAATTTACTCAAGTCCTGAAATTACAAAATAAATCATCGTGAAGAAACAATTTTATTTCGCCCATCGGATATAGTGAACCTACAATATCAAAATAAAGGCTCCTCAGAAGTTCACTACTATCGGAGTCAACTGTATATTGTTTTGTTAAACGGAAATATTTAACCAAAAAATCTTAAAGATGTATCATCAACCTAAAGGAGATCCATGTGAGTTATTAGCATGCCACTTAGTAAAAGAAGAAGAAGCAAATTGATCCTTTTCTAGTGAAGTCTAATATAATTTGAAAAACAACAACATCAGCAACAACAACAAAAACTTATCATTCATAATTTCCGGTAATACTATAAACTTTTATACAAAGTATAAGCTCACAAAGCACTGAGTTAAAAAATTCATCTAAACCCATATTTCTAGAAATATTTATTTCCAAAAATCAAGTTGTAAGAGTTCAGACATTCATGTGCCCCTAGTTGTTGCATGACTTTTGATATTAGCAATTGTTTACAGAACTGTATTATCACAGACACGAAAAAAGATATTCCAGGTATAACAGAAAAATGCGCAACCCTAAGGGCGTTGCGCCGTATAAGGTAGAAACGAACTCGTTACTTTGCGCCTGACTGGCGCTGAGATCGCTAGTTCGAATCCCCAGGCGAAAGAACGGACATGCTGATCAGCGCCTGAGGTTTCCGACTGAACAATCTTAAATCCGTCCGCTGGAAAATGAGAATCATACTTTTCTTATACTAGATAATTTTCTTTGCCACGAGTACTCAGCAGAAGAAGATTCTTTCCCTCTCGTGATGGATCACTGCACAATACAATGGAGCGTCAATGCAATATATTCGTTAATTCCTTCACGGCCAGCACCGTGACCGCTTTTTGTTATTTCTATAAAACGTATAGCACATACAATAACGATCAACACAATAATTCAAAACAATGTTTCAGGTTAAATAGAGATATCTACTTTTATGCCTGGCTGAACATGGCGAGGAAGAATTCTAAACAAATCTACCGTAAAATTGTCAAATAACTAAGAAAAAGTTATTTCCCATCGACATTTTCCACAGATAATAAGGTAAGCAGCATTATCAATGTTACACCAAGCGATAAACAGAGAGGAACGATTTACGAGAGAGCTAGAGAATTACCCAAAATGTTCCCCTGGCTTATTATACGCATGTCCCCTTGCATCTCCACCGAATGTGCCCTCGAATATCCACAGTACAGTGGGTGACCATTAAATTAGGAATTTCCTTTCAATTTTACAAATGTCCTGTTCTGAAACACTTAATAGATACACAAATGCTCAAAACTTTCATAATAAATTAGGATAGCATTCTTCCAATGCTGGTAAATATTTTTTTGTAATCTGATGTCCTTTTAGTTATCAAATCGACTGACAGTTCTCAGACATTGCGCAACTGCTCGCTTCCAGCGCATTTCTACGTATCAGTTGTTAAGGAGTTGTTCGATCTGACAAGTGGCGAGTTTCGTAAATATCCTTTCATTTGTGTTCACAATAGTGATAAGTGTTGTACCTCAGATTCGTCATTTTAGAGATCAATAGATCGGTGGTTTTAAAGGTAAATGTGACAAGGAGTCATAGGTAAAAAAAGCGACATTTCTCCGCAAAAGAAGAGAGAAATTGAGATTACTCTGAAGCATATTGAACTGAAAAACATTGAAATTGAAAAGCTGACAAAGGTTTTGCCTCAAAGTGTGGAAAGAATAAAGAAGATACTTGATTTAGGGTTGAGTCGAAATTCCACAAATCGTCGGAACTGCAGATGACCTAAGAAATCTTCCAAAAAACAAGATTTTATTGTAAAAATACTTGTGTTAAAAGCAGAAAAGCGACAAATAAGGAACTACAAGTCCAGATACGAGATCCTGGATGGGAAATTAGTACACGCACATTACGACGCCGAATCAAAGCAATAGATTTCAGAATTTGTTCGCCAATGAAATCCTCAAATTTAACTACTGCTATGAAAAAGAAATGAATTTCTTGGGCACATCAACTCAAACGATGGACAATGGATGACTGGTCCAAAGTAAGCACTCTGAATATGATTTCACTTATTTAATTTACTTTAGATTGTTATTTAAAGAGTTAGATCGATGGTGAACAATTTCGCAAGTTGTAACAAAATTACAAATTTCTCTTTGCTGTAATTTTTGTAGAAGGATTTTTCTTCTGAAAACACCATTGAAATTCTGGAAGATAGACATCAGTTTGTCAGAAGACGACCTGCCGAGAAACTGCTCCCCGAATATACGAAGGAAAAAAATAAAACATCTTACAAAAGTTATGATAAGGGGTATTATTTCACAGATGGAATTTGTACACTGTACCTTGTGAATGGGATAATGTACAAAGAACATTATCTCAAAGTGTTAAAAAATTGTGCAGGTCCTCAAAGAAGTGGATTCCACGAGGTGGTTATATTTTCCAACAGGATGGAACTCCATGCCACACTGTCAAGGGTGTGAAAATTTATTTTCAACAAAATAAAATTAAAGTATTAGAATGTCCAGGAAATAGTCCTGATACCAACCCAATTGAAGGTATTTGGAAGATACTTAAAGGAAGAGGCAGTAAAGTGAAGTGGAGAACAAAATTTGAGCTCATAAAGAGAATAGAGGAAATATGGTATGGAGACAAAGAACTGGAATTGACATGCAATTGAATCTGTTTACACCATGTCAATGAAAATTCATGCTATTATAACAGTAAAAGGATGTGCTAAAAATAATAAAAGACAAATTTGATCTAAAATAATATTCTAAATGAAAGAGGAATCTCATGTATGTAATTTTTTAAACATAACTTCCTTTAAAATGTACATAAAATGATAGAATAAATGAAAATAAAAAAATCTAATTTAATGGCCACCCACTGTATATTCACCACATGTTACTGGCATGTACACCCGCACGTACCACCGCACGTTCTCCACATGATTCCTTAAGTGTTTCCTCACACTTCCATCATAGCTTCCTAGATTTACTCCCAAATTTTTGTAAAAATGTTTTCCCTAATGTACTTTCAAGTATACCCCCATATGTCTCCCACAATGTTCCCTCAAATGTTCTCACTGATGCTCCAATAATCGTTCAAATGTTCGCCCAATGTTCCTATAAATGCTCCCAATAATGATCCCACAATTTTTTCTTCAAATGTTCTCTCAGATATTCCTCTAATGATCACGGCATGATCCCGGAAATGTAATCTGAAAACTCGACAATTCTGGTGATAAAACATACACTACACTTTCGAGACTCATGACCACAGCAGTTAACGGGTCTGGAAACACGAAATTAAAGGCGCCTCATGCCCGGTGAGACCCGCAACAATTGCTCTCCGACCGGCTCCACACCGTCCCCACCATCTCCCATCGTCTCGACATCAATGTAAATACGGCTGCAGCGGCGACGGCCGCTGTGCCCGTGGATTCCCAGACCTTGTTCTCTGGCGGTCGCGCGGCGGAGGGAATTTTAATGATTGAGGAAGATGGACGATCGCGGCGTAAATGAGGCGGCGAGTTCTCCAAGAATGCGAACGGGGGCCTGCAGTTCGCGACTCGCGACTTGCGCGCGCGTGCGTGCGCCTTCTCGGTAAACTAGCAGAGCAGGTCCTGCAAGGTACAGCCGCGAATGAAGACATTAATCATCATCTATTGTTGTAATAGAAGACTAGTTTTCGGAATGTGACTTAGCTAGTTTCTTTCACTATTAGTGCGTTTAACAGTTTCTGGATAGCACAGACCAAGTTGATTCACAGAAAAATGCAGAGGCATTGGACTCTTCATTTACTGTTACTGATTTTTTTTTCGAACTGATCATACGAACTTTGAAACATATCTTCATACTTCCGAGAATGGGAAATTCCGTGTCTTTAAAAAAGTCTGTCCTGGCAATAGTGTTCAAGCTTCCTTCCAGGGGCTTTTTCCAGCTTCAGGGGATGTCGATTTCGACAATCCGCACCAGGTACCCACTTTGCCCCTCATAGGGACACACATTAACCTTTACACTGGACACCGACACATTTACGGTCTCCTCGATCTGAGGTCAGCAGACCCACCAGGCCTTTCGCGACAACACACATACATGAAGGACAAGGGACAAACAACCATGCACATGGTGGGACTCCAACCCGCGACCCTTCAGACCGAGGCCCTCAGCCGGCGCACCTCTTGCCAGTTCGGCCAACCAGGTCGGCTGGCAATAGTGTTCAAGCAATTTTTAAATATTTATTAATAATTAGAATGTGATCAATGCAGAGGTTTATCTCGGAAAAGGCAACAAATGTGAAATTAACTACACAACAAAATATGACCCGCATAGTTTAGCTCATGTATAAATGAAATGAACATTTTCTTTGATAACACGGGACAACAAATTTTAAATACTTGTTTGCGACATTTAATGAAACCTACCTTGAGTTACGCAATGGATATTTTTGAACAGTAATATGACAACTAAAATATCAGTTTGCCCCTGGTATCACTAGTACTCGCGAGGGTAACATTCCCAACGACAGGTTATATACTGTATCAGTAAGCGATCTTTTATCTAGATTAAACCCGCCTATTTTTGCTTTCCATTTCTTTGGTAGTTCAGAAGCATCTTTGGAGACCGACTAACAGAAGTCAGCAATCATATTCATACTACATTTTCCTTTATAACATTTTTCGATAGTCAATATGTATTGATGAAAATGTTCACCACATTCATTGTTCACCGATTCAGAATTTTTAGGAAGTGAAGATATTAATCTGAAAAGTGCAAATTTGGTGCCATATTGTATTTCATTTTATGGCACGATGACCGTATGAACATTACAAGTTTTTTTTATTATTTCTTGCACTTTGTTTTCCAAGTTTGCGACTTCTCGAAAAACGTCCCACGCTTTCTTCTCAGCATCTTTCAAAAGGTCCTCAACGGCTGCAACTTGGAACAATTTGGTGAATATATGGTTCGACCAAAACTCCTTCCTTCATCTTTCCTGCATTCATTTTGGGTCATTTCGTAAGTGGATATTCCTAGTAAAATTGGATCCAGTGTTTGGGCGACGACTCGAGAGGAGAGAGAGAAGGGCTTAATTTCTGCACAAAGCCAGACATAACTAACGCTCGTATATTGTGTCTCCGCATATATTAGGAACATTATGTGGATATCTACGCATGTTCAAGCACGATCTCAGAACATGTATGCATATGCCCTACATCTGACGACTCTACACGAGTGTAGAAAAACTTCGGGTTAAAAGAAAAAAATCTTAGCTTTTGGAGATCGAATTCACAAGAAACACAAAAATGAGAGCAAAATAAAATCCAAACTTTTCTAATCGTCGATTGAAATAACATATCTGATACTTCTAAAAGAAGTACGACCAATAATCTGATGCTGAATATTATAAATAATTTTGAGAAATGTTTTCACCTTACTGTATTGCTTGGTATTTCCCATATTGGTTCACCCCTACCGCGAGGGTCAACTAATTGTCTTGTTATCATCCTTAGCTGAGAGGAACACTGATTCAAAGGAAAATGCAAAGGAAAATGCGAATGAAAGAGGGAACGCTTACCTGGCCTAACAAAGTGGAACATACTTCTCATTAAGAATAAAATATATGAAGGGCACATTTTTACACACAAGCAAATGTAATTCATGGGTAAGCTGTCATCAACGTCTGGTATCATATATTCTTCTTTCGATCAATACAACCCTTCGCAACAAACCGACCTTTATCACTTCGAAACTATCCGAATCAATATTAATTCTACCAGAGTTACAAAAAAGAACGTTGAGTGCA
Source organism: Acheta domesticus (assembly GCA_031308135.1). NCBI lineage: Eukaryota > Metazoa > Arthropoda > Insecta > Orthoptera > Gryllidae > Acheta > Acheta domesticus. The sequence continues at coordinate 130,389,577 of JAHLJT010009436.1, read as the reverse complement.
CGTGACTAATTGTTTCTTCAATAGTGCACAAAAAATTAGAAGTTCGCCAGATGTAATCAATAAAGGTCTACGAAATGAGTCTCATAAAAGTACGAGCAAAATCAATAGAATACAGTACTAGAAAGGGAAAGAAACTACGAAATAAACGAAGACATATTATATCGACGCACATTACTTTTTGCCTTGCCAGAAATTACCGTTCACTTGTCCAACGATTAGATGCACCATTATTGAAAGAAAAATTATCTCCATTAGACGTAAATTCCCTTTCAACAGAAAAAAAATTACTGTCCAAAGCATAGTTTTCTGAAAAGAGGTCAAGCTTAAAATATATTTATTTTTGTCACGCGAGAAGAATAAGAAAAAATAGATGATTGCATTTGCTTAATTATTTATTCACAGACTTCTGCTGAATTGTAACAGAATATCCAAGATAGCAGAGTACACCGTTACCACGTACAGAGGTCACTGATCCACGAGGTAAATTCAAATGCAAAGGCAGTCTCTTTTGGAGAGATCGCGAATGCCAACTGCGGCTGGATGCACACACGCGGACATGAACTGCATCCTCTTCCAAGGAACAAAGGGCCTGCAACTCGAGCAACGGGAGGAAAGGTGACGCAAGCGGCATGGTGTGGGCCGATGACCTGAGGGAGAAGCAATGGCCAGGGAAGAGACGGCAGAGGCGGCCCCGGGACGAGAACGAGAAGGATTAAGACGACACTAACAATGGAAGTGGGAGTATGGAGTGAAGGCGGAGACAGCAAAGACTGATATAAACCTAAGACAAGGATGGCATGGTGGACGTGCTGGTAGATTTATTCATTAATTAATTCATTCAATCATTCATGTTTCCGGGATCTACGGACATTAGTCCAGCATAGTGCGTGTTTTATCTTGGGAGGGGCGGTTCTTCTCCCGCTGGATGAAGAGACCCACCACCGACCTATACGTAAGCCTCAGATGTTTCTCCTTTCAAGAATCTCCCACCAGTGGAGGCCACCCCAGCCAGAACAAGCTCTGGTTTCCCGACATGTGTGGTAATATAGTGCGTATATGGGTGTGTAAGTAAGTGAGAATAGAACAAGGGAAGAGAAGGAAATAGTATCGCTCGCAGTCCGTGGCCCATTTGATAAGGTTCTGCTCCGGCATTCGCCCGGCATTAATCGAAGAAACCAAGGAAGAACACCGATCAGAGCAGCCGGCCGCTAAAATTCTCCTCCAGACAGCGGCTGAACCGGAACCGAACACTTGGACTTCCCGGTCAGAGGCGTTACAGTGCTAGTCATCAGTTAATGTCAGTTGATGCCACATCAGTTGATGCCCTGAGCATCCTCAGCCGGTGTGGCGGTGGAGGAAATGATCACTGTGGCAGGGTCAATGTGGATACGGTGACAGACAAAAGGCGGTGGTGGCACTGGTCGGAATGGCAGGGCCTTGGCGGGGACGGTAACGGCGGAAGCGGATATGGGCAAGACGAAGGCAAAGCGTGGGTGGCAATGAACCAAGAGGCCGTTGACCTTAAGAGGTATCGCCAAATCTAGGGCCAGTGTACTGGTAGACATGCCAGGCGAACCCAGAAAATAAATTCTGCCGCCGAAGCGACAGAGCAAAGGATGCGGCGGAAGTAGTGGTGGCGACACAGTAGTGACCATGAAAAGTAGCGGTCGGGATGAACATGTGGGGTATGGAATGGTCACAATGAGCCGAAGAACCGGAATGGAATAAAGTAATTGGTCTTTACTGGTCCAAAATGCTGCGGGCATTCTGAGAGTTGGCATTTAAGGAAGAGTAATTCGACTACAGGAAAGCGCAGGAACACAATCTTTCTTTGGGCGCCCACTTCCTCGTAACGTAAGTAGAAGAACAGAACAGCTCCGGTATATAGCCAACACATTTTTCATTCAATGGAAATAACATAATACAGTAGATCTGTTGCGACATTTCTACATGTAATTATGAATGCCTAAGGAAAATCTCAAAAACAAAAGTAACGGTAGCTTTTGCAACCGATGATGTGTCCCGACGTTTAATACAGTATTGGTAAATTTTATTTATTTTAATTTTAAATTCTCCATGCATTGTATTAATAAAATAAAGAAATGATTATGGCAATGCACGAAATGGAAGACTACTGAAACAATGTTCAGCTGTACCCCAGAAGATAGCAGAAGAACATTAAATGAAAAATCGGATTGAACAGCCGTCTTTAGTTTGATTAAAATTGCAAACAAATATGAAAGACGCTGAACTTTTAATCATGGGCGTTGAATTCAGTAGTAACGATGACAATAAAAGAAGTCAATGAACTTTGTATTTCACCAGAGTACGAGTAGCACATAAGATCCTTATGCTCAAGGGAACACAAGCAACTCTTTATTTTATTACAATTTTTATCACAATTATTGTACAGAAAACTGTAATATGTAGTACACAAAAGCAGTTCCTAAGTTTCAGTAATGAAGGATGATTTCAGAATAAAGCAGCAAAAATACATATAACAACATTCAACTTGAATTACATTGAAACCATTTACCTCTTACATTTTCAATGAAAAAAAAAACAATACGTGTGAAACAGCAGGCGACTGTTTTCAAGGAATCTGCGACAGTGGAAACCGGATGCCAGAGACGAAACAGATACATGTGATTATATGCTAGCGGCAAATAAGCCAAGTTTTGGAGATCCCAGCACGTCACACTGCACACGGCTTTAGTTCGAAACACAGGCAATCTTCGAAGTATAAACTCGAGAGAATGAACTAGCAATCCTCTCCCTCCTTCTCCGCGAGAAACTGGCGGGAGGAGTCATCCAATTTAAAGAGACGAAAGGGCTCACACAAAAGAAAATCACAGGTTTCCAAGTCGAGACTACACGTGGCGCTCTTCCACAGTGCATGGTTCTGATAAATTCTTTCCCACGATGTTATGCTTCACTCCGTCACAAACTTCCAGACACGCTACAAAATTGTTTCGCACTCGAGTGTCAAAAGTTGTCCGGTTGGCAAGACACCTACACACCACCACCAGCAGCAGCACTAAAGTTTCCCCGGGAGTCCCTCCACAGCAACTGGCATACGCCAACACGATTATACTTGGAGAAAGTCTGAAGACAGACTCGGGGAAGAAGAGCAGACCGCCGATGCCGCGAAGTGCGCGGATCGCGAGGATGTCGTGGGGGCGGTCGATAAAAGACGTCACCCTCGCTGCGCTTTGTGGCGTCGAGACTTCTCCATCCCTAATTACTGCGCCTGCCTCCGCTGCAAAGCAGAGAGCGCAGGCACTCACAGCCTGTGGCTGAGGGATCGTAAAAGATGTGGGAAAAGGCGATGCACTCGAGTACACAAGTTCGTCCATAAAATATGGCAATAATTAATAAATAAAAATATGATAAATTTGGTGTAAAAATAATGTAAAAAATGGACGATCAATATAAAATGCAAACTACAAAAAAAATTTCACATATGTAATAAAAATAAATGTTTGAGAAAACAATAAATGGCATAACGTGTACAAATAATTAATAGTGAATAGAAAAGTAAATATTGTGAGGACATTACACACAAAAAATTAATGATAAGTATTATTTCATAATTTAACATGCGTATCCGCCATAAATAAAAGCAGGCTACGACAAAATACATTAATCTAGAGCGATATAAACGTTGGCCTACATGTTTACACAGAAAGTGATCTGTGCTGTCAACAGTGGCGGACCCAGGTGGGGAGGGGGCAATATACAATATAATAAATATTGTTTATTATTTAACAAAAATCTATGATGCCCTCCCCCCAAATGATCGGTTGGATCTGCCCCTGGCTACCAACTGCCACGAATTTTCAAATACTGTGTAGGCTGGTTCAGATTAACGCAAGGAAGGATACGTTTCATGCACAGGATAAAGCTGAAAAGGTAATTTTTATTCGCAAATCTTAATATAGCAAACCAGTAACCTGCGACCGTCCTCCCATTATTCACGTTTAGACCCCTTCTGGTCCACCAACAGTGAGAAATGAGATGGAATTCGACGTGTCTCAGTCTCTTTATTTTTTCTTTCCTTTCATATCCATCTAAAAAAATATAAGAGATTTCTCTAAAAACCTATTTGTTTTGTTTTCGAAGTAACTAAAATGCGTTGTGGGTGACTTAGAGGTGGGTGTGGGTATAGAGGGGATCAGTAGCTAATTCTATTTCTCTCGATTATACAAAAATTCAAACAAGTATTTTAATAGATACTTTTTTGTGTAACCTTCTATGCTCGTAAATGGACGAGCCTGGCAGGTGTATTGTATTTAGAAAGTTTTTAATGTGAACTGCAACACATGATTTTTAACAAAAAAATGCCGGAGGCGCCACATAATGCTGGTTCTTGTTCTTCTTCTTCTTCTTCTTATTATTATTATTATTATTATTACTATTATTCCACTACATCACTCATTATTATTATTATTATTATTATTATTATTATTATTATTAATTTTAGCGCGCCTAAGTAGTCGCTGCATTACAACTGAGTCCTTTCAAAATTTTCTCATTCTTTTCAGTTCGGAGCCCGCAGTAGCAGTGCTTGAGAGCGGGAGTGCCTCCGAGAGCGGAAGCGCGCGGAGCGGCCGCCCCGCCCCCTCCCCCGCGAGGGTCATCGCGCGGAGGCGTCGCCGCGGAAAACGCCGCTCGCCGCCCCGTGGTGCTGACAGCTCCGGCGCAAAACGCGTAACACCAGAGCGCCTCGCAATAAATCAAGGTTTCAGCTAACCGCAAGACAGGCGCGACGGAACGAAGGACACAGGCAGCGGTGGCGGCGGCGGCGGAGGTGGACGCGGTGAGATGGGGTGGCGGTGGTGGCAGAGAAGACACTGGCTGCGACCCGTTGATGATGACGCGGACGTGCAGACAGACTCGGAAATTGACACAGGAGACGGTAGGAACGTATGATTAGTACTTGTGACGTAATGTCATTATCGACAGACAAATCATGAACATATTTTGAAATGTATTAACATTTTTTAGATGCTTGTCCTTTGAGAATTTAACTGAAGCAACTGAACTTAACCAAAGATAATTTCCTCGAAATAACGAAGTAGAATATCAAGAACTTCAAGAATGTATTCCATGATTTATTTGTGAATTTGTGTCATTTTACTTACAAAAAAAACTATATCAGTTTTAACTACTTAAAACTACTATATCAGTTAACAAGAATGATCACTGCAGTGCATGTGGAGTTTTATGGAGGTAACAGAATGATTCAACTTCAGGTGACAAAAAACTGTGTTAAGAGAGGGATATATAGATGCGACCGTGAATGATTCCGAGGTTTCAGCGAGTGAATGACAGAAAACACCTGACACGCTCACGGCGCACAGCGACCGCATCCACCAACGTGCAACAACAACAACAACAACAACGTACACGGGAACGACGTAGACTTCGGAAACGCCGAAGCGATTGTTTCCCACACGCAGCTGCCAGGCCCAGAATGGAAATGCCTTCGACCAGAATGGACTGCGTAGCTGTGCGGCTTTGGACGTGCGCGCGCTACCCTGGCGAAAGAGGAAGCCGGAGCCTGAGAACCAAGGCGGTCACTGCCACAAAAACACCGAATCAAAACAATCGAAATAGTGTGGACGATCTTGACTCTGCTTCCTTAAATACACTTTTCTGATGTTGAAAGGGCAGGTGGTTGACAAGTCGTACTTCAAGGAATCGCTTCATGTTTCGAGTCGTACATCAGACTTGTGAATTTGCGTTTGACGATATCTGTGACAGGTTTTCGTAAGCACTCTATCAATTTATTTTGGTAAGTACTACATTAATATTTAAATAAATTGACGTTCTATAAATATAATACTAACAGAATCGTAATAACAGAGAATATTAGTGTAAGATATAATTGTGATTCTTCTACAAATGTTTAATACAATGTTTACAGAAGAATTATTATTGGAAAAAATATTTCCCTTCAGAAAAATCACTGAATGACTTTTGGGTATCTACTCCCGAAAATATACTAGTGATACAACAGTACATACTTTTTCATATTATTAGTAACAGCTATCCAATTTTAAACCATTTTTAACCAATTTTAACCCAACCAGCATTTTTTCCATTCAGGAATTCGAGCTCAGTTTCTTAGTCAGCTCGTGGTTCTTGTTACTCCTACTCTACCAGCTTCTCAGTTAAACGCAAACTTCACGCTTTAAAAAACAAAGTAGAATATCGGCATTAAGAATTTCTAAAAATTCAGAAATTTTAATTTATATTATTTCAAGATATAGTACTTTTAAAGAACAGATTTATTAAGGAAAAATAAACTATCACATTTTTTTCTTTTTTTTTTTCAATAAATTGAAACAGTTTTTGACAAAAAAATGTTTCATAAATTGCCTTTATTCCAAGCAAAAATTACGGGATCACTCCTAGTTTGTTCAAAAAATTGTTCATGATCTTATTTCAACATATATTTTGTAAAACAGATTTCAATAAAGAAAATCCATGCCAACAAAAATATAGTTTTGCATTGTTTATTTGTTGCAATTTTCGAAAATAAGAGTTCATTGAACATCGGAACCCCGCAATTTTTAGAATGACTTTTGCTCTATCCGAGGAAAAATTTAAAGAAAAAAATTAGAGCTGTTTTTAAGATAATAATTGTTTAAAAATTACCTTTATTTATTGTAGTTGTAAGAAGAGGCCGAACAAATTTGAACTTTTGCAACTTTCGTAAATTCAGAGATTTCAACGGAAAAGAGGCCTGCACAATTTTTAAGCATACTTTACGCTACCCGAGAACAAGGTTTAATTTAAAAAATTGGAGTCATTTTCGAGAAAATTTTGAAATGTTGAAGTTTCATGTAAAGTACCCTCAAAAATTAAAATATCCGTTACAAACACACTGGGTCTCGAGTTCGTTTTAGATCGTTGGGCAAAATCAATTTTGGAGAAAATCGTATGAAGGGCTCAGCCACTAGCGACAGAAAGAGACAGCCACCACAGACAGAAAGGCAGACAAGCAGGCTGACAGACTCACGATTTTTTTTATATCAAAGACCCACCGAATTTCGATTCAAACTATACATCGTGTTAGAGGAAATAATTTACTACAAACTATAAGGACAAGATTTAGCTACCTTTTTCGATAGAACGATCTTTTTCGATAAAACAGACCATCAACAGGGTCTGTTACCATCAGTGAAAAATCGCCTGATTTTTCCCTCAGCATTTCAATATTTTCTCTTTACTGCGTATACACGCAGTACAATTCTATTTGATCATTCTTTACTACTTGGTACCTATTTTTTCTGTTTCCTATAAGAATTTATAACTTGTGATTCAGTTACTCTTTGAGAATTACCTTAATTAAATTATCTATTATCTTAAAACACACAATTTTGCAACACTTATTTTGGAAGTGACAACAAAATGTCATGTAACTTAAGATTACTTTTTCAAAAGATTTACCATTTTAATATTCGTTACACATAAAACAGGAAGGGAAGAAATTCTAAGAATAAATGATAAATATTAAGATTAACATAAAATTATATCACAAAAGTTACAATACCAAAGATACCGCTACCTTTAACGTTCCTCCAATCACACCTAACAACCACAAATTCCAGCTCCAGAAATATTCCCGTCCACTAAATTAATGGATCTATTCACCCAGCTGAAACATACCACTATGTCCCTCTCGTGAGTGCTAGTTATCAGTCACTATAGAACTTCACTTTAAACACGCGAATGCAAACACCACAAGTTGTCTCCTTTCGACCACACCTCACATAAGGAGATAGGAAAGACGGAGAGGCTGGAAAACCAGAGCACATACTTGTACGACTGCATACCTAGCTTGTGGAGGCAGACTGCAAGACAGATGGTTTTGCATGCGTTCGAATACGCGATCGAAGCACAGGGGACTCGAAAAACAAGCATATCTCTCTTTGTTAATGGCTTGCTCTTTCCTTAGATTGTCAGGATGGAAGAATTATGTCTGGGCTGTCTTCTGCCATCTTTTACAGCGTTCACGAAGAAAATGAAGAAAATTCTGAAAATGTTATTTTTGGAATGAAAAATACATTCAATTAAATAGATACTTTGCAGTTCTATTGAAAAATATTATAATTTTCATTTCATATAACATTCATTTACATTTTAATCCTCCACAATCTCCCACGGTGTGTTAACTTACCACCCTCAACATTTTTCAATCATGGTTCTGGACAATATTACCAGATATTAAAACACATCAAATGCTTCAAAGCGCCTGAGAAGAAGATATACGATAAATATATAAATGAATTTATTTTCAACTAACATTCATGATATTTAGAATATTAACTGTTGCAGATTCATTATTAATTCTAAATAATTATTTTCATGATAGCTTAAAACGGATTAAAATAGAAAACCAAAAGCAAAGGCGAATGAAACTATGGAATAAAATGCTGAAATTTGTACAATATAACGAGTTTCTCGAAAGCGTGACAACGGCGAGAGAGACTTGGAAGATTCTTCTTTTAAAAGGGCGTAAAACGCTTTCCCCGCATTGACAGCACCTTGCGATCCCTCGGGCGCAGTCCAGGTTTCTGAAGGGACGCGTGGGATTGTTAGCGCAGCTGGGCGGGGCATCCCGCCCGGGACGGCACGGCGGGGCGCAGCGGCGCGGGGCGGAGGGAGCGAGGCCGTTCGATCCCCGGCGCGATGGTTCCAGGCGAGTTCCCGGGCTGGCGCTAGGGACTCGCGAACGAGGGGCGTGGCGCTATCCCAGATCGGCCCTCCTCCCCTCCTCTTCCCCCTTCCCCCCCGGCGCCAACGTCGCCGCGGGGGCTGTGGGCGCGTGGGGCCCCATTAGCGCGCGCAGCGAGCGCGGTCGGCCCACACACGCGCGCGAACGCGCCCGGCCCGTAGCCCGCCCTTGCGGAACGCCACGCCCAGCGCCGCCCTGCAAGTCGACTGTGAAAGCGATGACGTTCGAACGCGTTGCGAATGCGAATCGCGATGAACCACTTCGCAGATGAAAGGAAAAGTTGGTCGGAGAAAAAAAAAAGATTTTTTCCCATCAGAGACGTGTGTAACTAGGACTAGGTAATGCGTAAAGGGATTTTATGTTAAAAACAGAGAGAACTGTTCTCTCGAACGCCGTCTAAATGTGGAAACATACAGTTGAGAGGATATGCATAAATAAGCAAAATAGATTTATACTATTTCTTTTTCTTGTTAATACTCCTCAAATGTTCCATAAACGTTTTAATGTCGCTCCACCGTTTAGTTATACTCACTTGTACGATAGAGTGATACTCCTTTACAACTGTACAATCCTGCCCAACTTAGCCACTATTATTTTTTGTGTGGGTTTCTGTTCTCTTTGTCACTTCATTAAGAACCAACAGATATTGTCTTATAAGCACGCAAGTATCATTCCCAAAACTTCTGTATTACGTACGACAAAACAGAACGTACAGTGCGAAGGATACATTTTCCATTTCTGGGGTGCGATTTCTTTACAAAACCGTCTGAAGGCATTTCATTGTATTCCATAAGTTTAAGAGCAAACATTTTACATTTTGTCAACGTACCAAGTTAAATGTAACAAAAAAATGTATATTAGATTACCAGACATCATAAAAAAATTCATTTTGATAGTGAAATCGTTTGTGAAAAATGCTGTACACACACGAATACAGGGTGAAGAAGGTAAGAAAAGAACTAAAAATAATCAGATTACTTGCAGAACTACGTTTTTCCATTAGCGCATAATTGCGACAAAGAATATAAACACATAATTTTGGAAATACAGGAAAGACAGAACAACTTCTGATACAACACGTAATGGCCATGGGGCCATTTACCCTTCCCATTCTGCTCCCCCAAATCCGACTAGGTCGTCAAGCAGGAGTATGTCCCATACCCCACTCCCTTCACAACAGAACTACGAGACAGTAAAAGGAGCCAGATCCAAAAAAGGACCGATGAACTGACACAAGAAAATTACAATAAGATAAGATTATTGAAGTTCAATGCTATTAAGCTATAGCTTCTGAATATTTATGGACAGAAAACGGGATGTGATATGGAAATTACAGAAAAAAATTACAATTTTTTAATATTTATTGGAACAATATTTTCATAAATTATCGACAGTAACAAAAGGATGTCTTTGAATAAAAATTATTCCAAAATATGTATTCGTTGGCATCACAGATAAGTTGCTTTTAGAATTTTTTGTTGTCCTGTATTTATTTTACTCCACGATATTTTCATTCAGTCACAAAAAATGCTCCCACAGACTGGTTTTAGGTTACTTTCAATATAATCGTATTTCACATTTTGTTTTAATTTTTAATGAAAATAAGCACCTGTTTGAAACTTTGATGTCACGGGAACACAGTAATTCGTAGGAAATTAATAAATGAAACGTCACAATATGTGACAATAAGCAATAAGCATTTTGTGTGTGTTCAAGTAACAAATGAAAGGCACATCAGGCTGCAACTTTTTTACAAGGTTAATTCGCTTAGGAATACTAAATAACTTGACTTTGTTCGCAAAAATGGACACGAAAATGTAATAACAGAATACAGCACACCTTTAAGCTATGTCATGCAGCAAAGCAGTCACACGAGAAATCATCTTGTTTATCCAGTGGCAATTTTCTTTAGAAATGTGTATTTTCATTTCAAAATTTAACAAAACTCGTTTCTCTCACAGCTATTTCGCATTTCAACGTCAATGAGACATAAAGGTAAGGATTTGTACATTGGCTGAGTAATCCGTCGAGTGTGATCCAAGCGTCGAGGCGTGATACAGCGCGCTGCTCGCGTGAGACAATGGACCCTGGAGTGCAAGCAGCATCTCTCTCGTGGCCACCGGGGCCGCTGAGTTCGCCGTTCTCCCGCGTGGCGGCGCCTGAAGCAGGTCCGCCAGCTCGTTGCGGTGCACCCGCCACTGCGTGCTGAGTTGCATTGGGATCGAGCTCAAGAGAGCATCTTTCGTTACTCCCTAGCCATATGAGCTAGTGAAGAAATCAATTGGTAGTTTTACAAATACAACACGTTCAACGCAACTGATAATACACAATAAGAAGAAGAAGAAGAAGAAGAAGAAGAATGAGGAGGAGGAGAAGAATCGCTTCTCAGATTGCACAATTACTAAGCGAACGAGTCTAATACTGCCACAAAACATAACGTGGTTCCGCTTTGCTTTCTATGGGTAACATGGAGTAACCACATCCATTATAACTCCTCTCATTTGCTTATCCTAGCTTAACTTCAACCCATGTTCACCTCTGAGTTGTCGGAGTAAGGGTAATTCATCACCAAACCGTCTGTGTTTGGCGTATTGCATTACACGAGAATTTTTAATTGGATTTTGCACTTACACATACACCTCTTCGAAACCCGACATGCCATGGAGTTGTAAAATGCAAGAGACCTTTAGATTAATCCCTGAATTTCTGGTAATATTGAAATGTTACTTTTGTTACTAATTAATGTAAAAAAAATGCCACTTATAGAATGTTACTTGAATAAATAGTATGGTAATAGAAAGGTTGCTGAATAATTTTCACATCCACAATTTTGCATTTAAGGAGACCATTCTTCATCATTTTATTCACGAATGTCACTTTTCGTACCTACATAAATAAAATTGGAGTGTTTGTCTGTGATTTCAAAATAACGGCCTTCTTATAATCTCATATGTTTCATTAGATGATGTAAAAAACAATTCAATTGTTTTCACAATTTTGTGTCTATTTGTCTGGGGTAATCTCTGTAATGGCTGAACCGACTTCGATGAGGACTTCACAGAAAGGTAGTGTTTTGTCGAGTATAACTTAAGCTCCTTTTCTAATTATTATTTTTCCTCACATTAGGAGGAACGTTTGTTTGTACTTAAAACTAAAGAACAGTATTATTCCGATTTTAATAAAATTGTGTACATGCGACATTCAAAATAAGAGAAACGTTACTCTCTGCATGGAATTTGGTAAAATTATCCCGCCCCCCTTTCCTACCAATTAAAATTAAATTTTAGTGTGCAGTCAGGTTTTCACCAATATCAAGAAAACGAGGATATTCAAATGTGAATTAAACGTTTTTGAAGCACATTAAATCTCCTTCGAAATGTTTTTTCCAATTATTCATATCCCGCAATTACGCTTTCAGATATTGCAGGTCAAAATTATTACTGTAAATTTGCCGGGAAAATGCATCAATGCATATGTTTACAGCTACCAATAACAACGATGGTGGGAACAAAGATAATCGTAGCTAGCACCGCAGGTGGGCGCGCAGCGGGACCTTGTGACGCAAAGTGAGGCGGGGATGGACAGGGTGAGAAGGGTCAGCAGAGTGGAGCTACGTAGGTGAGATTGAGCAGGGTGAGGTCAGGCGACGGGAAAGGGTCGCGATGGTTGGATCAGGACTAGGGAAGGTAGGAGTACGCTCTACACATAATTCATTTCTTTTCCTGTCTAATAGAGGATTGTTACTCACAAAACTTAGCAACGCACGGTACTTCAGCTAATTCATAAAGATGATTCTTTGTCGACAGATAAAATGCTTCGGACATACTACATTTTATTTAACTGAAACCAACCTACAATAATATCAGGTAATACATAAAAACTGCTCAATAGCAGGGAGGAGACATTTTCCATTGGGTATTGTGCTTGTGTGCTACTTAAATAAGCTTTGAACGTTAGGCAAGATGATCATCAGATTAATTTTCCATGTTTCAAATGTTTCTCACCATAAAGGAATAATTAAGAAATCGGAACATATGCAGTAAGACTTCACTGAAAGCAACTAATGAATATACAACATGTGTGATACACAAAAAACTGACGAACTATGCATGAATAACTGCGAAATATAAAGCACGAAAATGGATCATATATCAATACGGATTAATGTAAAATTGTAATGTCATTAAAATAGGCTATCACTAAGTAACTAATATGAGGTCACTAACAACCTCCTAGGTTTATGTGACTTTAAATAAAAACTAGTGGAAATGCAAGACATTCCGTCATAATAAATGCAATTTCCTCTATTCCAACGAAAAGAAAAATTGAAGAAAAAAATTGCAGCAATATTCCCGAAAAATTTGAAAATGTCACTAGGGATTCAAAGTACTCCCCAAATTTAAAATATCGTAATAATTCCCGGGACGGCACAACTACATGTTACTCCAGACATATTTCGTAAGTTTGAGATCAAAAGATTCTGACAGAGTTTTGAGTGCCACATTCATCCATAAACAGACAGACAGATATCCTGAATTTCAGGTACAAAACTCTGTATCTCCTTGACATCTGCTCCAATCTTAACCGTCTTTGAACAACACTGAAAACACTTTAATCCTGACGTTTGTATGAATTTACAACCTGAAATAATCTTAAAAATTTATTTCACGGCTAAAAATTCGCGATCGTATTGTTCAGATAATTTCACAAATTAAAACAATGAATCAAACGTTATTTACATAGTACTCATTTCAATATAAGAATGATAATTTAATATATGAATGAAATTGGGAAAAACGTTATACGTGCTTCTGAACAGTACTTTTCACAATAAGGACTTACCAATAGGACACATTTTTAAAACACTATTAAACTAAGGTGCATTTGAACAAAAGATCATGATCGTCTTATTGTGATGCGGGTATGTCCACTTCATTGTTGTTTCTCCATTACGCAATATGGTGATAACATCAATCTCCAAGTATTAGCTACAAACCGGCTTTTCTATAAATTCTCCGTGAGCTTTCAGGAATCGTAAGCGGTCGATCGCGAGTGTTCGCTGATGACCTATGGTCTACATAAGGGAGTCCGTAATGGATGTTTAATCCGGTTAATATGTTTCTTTGATATAGTGATAGCTTATTTTAATGAATATATGTAATAACACACTGAATAATGAAGTAGAGAAATATAAGTTCCTGTGTAAATTTCAATCACTGTTTTGAAAGCATTGTCATCCATTTCTACATCTCTCATCCTGAATTTGATATATGAATAACTCAAGACTAACAAAAAAATAGTATACAAAACCAGTCCTAAACTCGACGAAACTAACTGGTTGTACTTCTATTGTGCTGTCATTATGTTGATACATAATACATCAACATGTTTAATGTTTCTGATTCAGGGGTGAGGGACACTGTTGATGTCCCCCTGTCTCACTAATTACCCCATGCGAAAAATCCACTCAGCCCCGGTAACCTTGGATACATCTATTAATTTTCTCTCCATTTGACCTTACGAATGCTCTCTCACTACTGTTGCCAACACTAAATCCTACTCTTTTCATTTAAATTACCTGTGCTTTCATTGTTACCTCATATTCATCACAATTAGAAGCGCGGAATACAGAAGTGCCTCCTTCAAGTCCACCTTCAACACTAGCCCAACTGTACCCGACACGCACAGACAATGCATCACACATTCTCCATTGTCTCCACATACAATTACAGCGTCACCTACTTGACCTCTTTGAAACTTTATTTCTTATGTTTTTCTTCGACGCCACTTGCAATGGCGAGTCATCCCACCCCCACAGCCATCACGAGTTCCAACAGTCACCAGGAACGGCTGAAATGAGCGTCTTTGGCTCCAAGGGCCTTCCACCATGGACGCCACCGACTCAACCACCTTCCACCTCCATCGCCACCGCCACGCGGTCCGACCCTCAACCGACATTAAGAGGCGCACTCGGGTGTGTCGCGGCGCGTCTAAGAAACCGCAGGACGCACCGCATGTTAATTTCGTTTTCACTCCGGCGCGGCCTCTCGCGCACTCGGAGCCCGCGCGGCCGCCGCCGCCTCCGCTTCGCTTTTTTGCATCGGGCGAATCGCAAGCCCTCCTAGACAAAGACGTCGCCACCAACCGCGTCTTCTTTGCGCGAAATGCGCTGCGATAGATTTTATCGCGACGTTACATCTATGAAACGTGGCAAATTATTGTTTTCGCGAGGTAGGAAACGGAACTAATCGACATTTAAGACCACCCGAGTTGCATGCGATTCCGAATATTACGCTGTGGTGAAAGGGGGGGGGCGTTTAAACAAATAAAAGTAACTATAGGACGTGCTATTACAGCTTCATCGTCACTGGCGACACTGTGGAATATCGCTTGTTCCTGTTACGTGCTTCGCCGCGGGCAGCGTGAGCCGAAACTTACAAGCTACCGCCTTCTGTCTGCTTCTTTTCCAGGTTTCAGCAAAAAGGCTCCCGCGCATCTGACGGCGTTCCGCAGCTTGCTCGCAGCCTCCAACTCCACCTCCGCCCCGCCCTCCGCCGCCGCCGCAGACTCAGCTGTGATTGCCCTCCAGATACGTCATGCGTCGACCTTGTGAAGGTAAAAGCGGGAGCCAGAAGTGGCAGGGAGAGAGAGGAGAGGCGGCCCAGGAGGAACGACCACGCGTTCAGAGAGAGAGAGAGATAGAGGAGGGCGAGTGAGTAAAGGAGAGGAAAGGAAAGGAAGACGAAAAAACGCAACTCGTTTATCATGGCGGGCGCGCGTCTCCCGCGCGCCGCGTGATGTTTTGCGTACACTCAGGCACGCACATTCCGCAGCGAATCACCGTCGGCCAATTAGAGCCCGCGAGACGCCCGGGCGCGGGTCGGTTGCGGTGGTGTGTGGCGCAACCTTGAAATATTACTTATATATATTTACGTTCCTCCGGCCACGAGATGCGCATCCGATATTAAATAAAAGAGCCCCCGGCGAAATTAGAAGAGAAGAACGCGGTTGCCCTATGTAAGGTCCGGATCTACACCATTACACTTTTTCTCCTTCCTCGTTGCTAAGCAGAGCCGCCAACCTTTGAATCTCGAAACCGCGCTCGGGTAACAGAGCGCAAAAAACCTTTTTGGAAAGTGTAACTTCATTAATCGTACTCTCGGTTTTGACTCCAGAGCATTCGGCAATAAAATAATTTACTTCAAACACTGCGAACGTCGTAAGCCTATTACGTCGTTAGTTCCACAACCTTCAATTACGCCGAAGGCGAAAACAGGTTGAAGGTGCTACGGAAAGGAATTTTTCCGCGGTTTTTCCAGAGAAATAAAGCTTGCGTACGCGAAAGGACACTTTTACGTCCCAGTTTTTGGAAGAAGATCCTGCAATTAAGCTTGGAGTAGTGTGGGGGTCAAAACCACCAACGACCTTCTGAGATATTCGCACGTCGTCGCTCGAAGCAGCACGTACTTGTTGCTGGAATTCCCCACGGCATCATTATTTTGGCAATGTTTACGTGTTTATAGAAACACTGGAATTGGTGGTTGTTAAAGACAGGCGTTGTAAATCCTTCCGTTTAGGTAAATAACACTTTGGGTTTTATCCTTTGAACGTTCCGAGGAAGCGAAATCTAGCAGACAAGACGAGAGAAAATAGCAACCTTCTCTGTGTAACTGGCATCGCAGATCTCCGTTCAGATCTTCAGAGACAGTGTATACAAACGTAAAACAAACACGCTTACAATATATTCATGGTTGCAAATATTATTTGATTCTCATGATTCACAATGGACAGAACAGGTTCCAACACTGAATTAATAATATACCGAGTACTGTTTAACAAGGCGAGTTTGATAGGAAGAAAATTATAGTTCCCAGTATTATACTCCTTTAGTTTTATTACTAATTTCCATTTCGCGCAGAAATTGAATGTAAAGTATGCAGCCTCCGACCTTGCGAGAGATGTCCATTGTTTTGTTTGACACCCAGGAACTCGGGAAACATTCAAAACTCAAATAAACAATTTCGAATTTGAAAAATGGAAATATCTGATTGGTTCCGCCCATTCTCACATTGCGCGTTCCGAATGAATTCTCATTCGCAGTGCGTCTCTGCTTACGACGCAGCTGACGTGATGTGAGAGCAAGACTCCAAGAAGGGGCCGCCAGACATTCTATATTTGCTGTTACTTCGTTTTTTGCCATGTAACGGCTACTTTGTTAATAGTACTGATATGTAAGGAATTGTTGCAGTGTGTATCGGTAAGTACAATTCTTCTATGTTATTACACTGTTCGTGAAGACAATGTTTGTTGAAATATGTTATGCAGTGTTTATTGAGAAAATTATATTTGTCTATCTTGAACAGGGTGCATGCTACTTCTTGGAAAACAATTTTGTGTGGTTGTGTTCAGCACTTTTGTTGCAGCAGGCCGTTCTAGATCACATACTAAAGACCATTCTCTCAGTTAGCGAAAGTGCGTCAGCATTCAAAAACCTAATTAGAAATATTGCGAATTTAGTAGCTTCACGTTATCTTTATCAAGACAGAAAAATAAGTCATAAATGTCTTAAGTAAATACGTTCTTACTACGTTAGTTATTAATACGAGAAGATAAATTAAAAATATCTGCATATCATGAAAAGTTTTAATGCATTAAGGTCAGTAAAGATAAAAATAAGATGATTGTGGATATGTTGAAAGCAGCTAACTTAATTCCCCCTAGATCTCTGAGAAGAGGCGAAATGCTAAATCAAATCGAACAGGTAAATTTAAAAGTTTCATAAAAGCATCTTAAGATAAGATAGTTTTATTTTTTTTAATCCGAAATTTTTTCAGTAGGTTCCATTCACATGACTCCCGAAACCACTAAAAGGTCTCCTGCTTCAGGCACCGAACCGAAGAGTGGCGGAGTGTGGCTGAGAGTGGCGGGCGAGTGGAGGAGAGTGGCGGCGAGTGGCGGAGAGTGACGGAGAGTGGTGGAGGGTGGTGGATGGTAGTGGTGGTGATGGATGGTGGTAGATAGTGGTGGATGGTGGTAGATAGTGGTGGATGGTGGTAGATAGTGGTGGATGGTGGTAGATAGTGGTAGATGGTGGATAGATAGTGGTAGATGGTGATAGATGGTGGTAGATGGTGGAGGATGGTAGCGAAGGGTAGCCCGCCGGGCGGCGGAGAGCGGCGGCGGATGTAGACGACGGCACACGGGGAAGGGACGAGATACGGACGGGCGGATGGCGGATGCGGCGGGAGTGGGGTGACTGAATGTGAGAGAACGGAAGGCGTTTCCAGAGACCTGAGCCGTGGAGACAGTCGCCTCTACCCCATTCCCGCCGCCAACTGATCCGTCCTCGTATCCGGTACGAACTCTGGGCGGCGGAGAAAGAGAAGATCCCGCGCTGGGCCACTGGGGCAGCGGAGTCTGCGCTGGAGAAAGGAAAGAACGTAAGGTACTATAGCGAGTAAGGACTGCGACTTAATTCAACCACAGTTGTTTTTTTCACGAGTAAAATGTAAGCCGGCTCCACTGAATGTTTTTATAAAGTCACTCATTCTACTTTTAAAATTCAATATATTTTGCTTGTTTTTAAACATAAAACATCATATTAAAGACAACAGTTCAATAAATCAAGGAATCAAAATACAATAAATTTAGATGAATAGCCAGCTGCTATTAATGCTCAAAATGGAGAGCTGTGAAGTCCAATACGACTTGAAAAGAACTGCAATATTTATACAGTGCTATTAATTCATTTTTTTACAATACTAAGTAGATTTACCGGAGGAGAGTACCGGACACGAATATTTTTCGGAACTAAAATTTTAGTAGTTTGTAAAAAGTATGCCATATTTGTATTCAGATACTTGAAAAGATTTGGGAACTATAATGGCACTCAGAAACAAAAACAAGTGCGGCTTGATGCAAGCAATAGGTCTTAGAAGGTGCCAGACTATTAGTTATCTCCATTTACCCTTTTACTGTTATCTCCTGCGTAGTTTGCATCACTGGTGTCAAAATTTAGACGCGTCAACAAACACCTTTTATCAAACCATCAAGGCGATTGCGAAGAGGCAGCCAAAATGTTATCGTTAAATATTAATGTAATTCAACCTTATCGACTATAATGTTTGTAGTGAAGCGTTGTGTCGTGTTGCGAGGTGCTGTGCAATACAGAAGAAGAGAAGAACAATGAAGTGTCATGAAGTGGACTACACTGTAGTTAAAACGTCACATGTATAAAAGTTTCAATTATCTGTGCAAGATAGTCATAAAAATTCAGAGATTATCATTTTTTTTTTAATTTAAGGTCTCATCAACATCTAGGTCATTAACGACCACTATTGGGTTTACCGTTATGATAACTGCGAAGATGGCTTGATATGGTGACGATAGAGGATGAAAGGACGAGCACAAATACAACCATATCCGAGGCGGAACTAGAACCCGCGACCCTTCGGTCCGAGATCGCTACAACACTACCACTATCTTAGCGATATCGGCCACCGGCGACCGGCGTTAATGTTAATATTGTCATAATTATTAGTATTACAATTTGTATTATTTCAAAATAATTGAATCTATATCGTTTTAATTTCCTTAAATGTAATGTTTGTAAATTGTAGTGTTCTGCCACAAGGTTGCATACATTTAGAAGCAGAAATAATAGATATATATCTACCTATCTAATGAAAGGATGTGAACTTTAGGTCTGGTGTTCTAGACAAATATATTATAAACTGAACACAACCCAAAAATTTGATATATTGAAACATGTTGCTTTAAATAGCTTTTGAATCACTGGACTATTCGGGAGAGGGAAGATGATGAATTTTGACAAAGTGACAAAGCAATGAGACATTGATTTATGGCCGGGAAATGACGGAGAAGATATGCTCGAGAGATAAACGGGGTTTACTGTTGGAATGTCCTTCGAGATATTGGTGAATGAGGAATGCTGACTAATAATTTATTATAAAGCTGAAATGTACGCATTCGAATGAGAGAAAAGTGACAGGAAATTAATTTTAAACCTCATTTTCGGATGATGTTGAACGCAACTGTCACAATAACACAATTCTCACATCTAGGTTTCCAGGACATGAATTCTCGTCAGTATTCTAGCTAAAGATATTTCGCACAGCCACATTACCAATAACATGCTTCAAAGAAGCGTCGAATAATCTGCGAAGCGAGTTAAATAACCATGAATACGATAAATGAGCGAACGGTACTAACGCCGAGAGCGTGTTTCGAAATATTTATGAAAGTCTATGTATGTTGCCCCTCATTCTTCCACACGCAGCTGGTTGGCAAATTGCGTAAGTCAGTACGAAGAAAAGAATTGGGGGTGGCGCATTCCTGCGGACGTGACCAGACCGGTATTCGAATGAGGCAAGTCTTGTCTGACAGCTTCATCTGGTTAGACCCTTCCTTGACCTGTCTTGTAGCAACCACTGAAGGAAGATCTAGGCTGTTGTGCGAGTTAGAAAAATCGGGATGAAAGATGTTCATTGAAAATTTGCGAAATCATCATACCGACGAGAATAAGCATTCACATATTCCCAGAGTTTGAAGGCTGAAAATAATAATAAGAGTAATAAGAAGAATACAAAATTTAAATGAAAACAAAGCAAAAGAATTCTCCTAATAATTTCAGCACCAAAAACAAATGTCATTTCGATTAGATCAAAATACTTATCAACTTTTAAATGTGAAAATAAGAATGTTGTGGAGAAATTTGTTTTCTTTTAACAAAAAATATTTTATAAATACCAAAACTGCACAGTTTTCAAAAAAAGAAAATGTTATTTTATACATATAAATTCTGATCCGGTAAATACGTAAGGAAATTTTGCTCAACAAAATCTATGTAGCTTCCAGGGCGTCAAACAAGGCACAAATTGAAACTCTGAAGGTACATTGACACGGAAAGAAGTGAATGATACGAAACCAGAATAAAATTCCGCCCGTCACCGTTCGCACAGCATTCACTAACACGCACGCGTAGGCACGTCTCTGATTTCCCAGACAGGCGGGAAAAGAAATAGGCGATTTATACAATAATTTCCATCGAATTACAGAGGAAGAGGAAAACCATTCCCACACGCGGACGCATAGCAGAAGGTAGGCGCAATAAAACTCAGGCACCGTTCCACTCCCTTCAATCCAATGCGGTTCCGACGGACGGGACCTCTTCCGCAGAAAAAAGGGGCGGGGCGCGCCCCGCCCACCCCCGCGCTGGGAATCGCACTCCGGCGCTAATGGACACGAGAAAGCCGCTAGAGTCTTCCGGGCAAGAGGAAGAGTCTATTCGTAATTATTTGGGAAAACAGTACGGTTTGTACCTCCCTCAGACGCTAGGAAAATGGTACTTCGTACATTTTTTCTCTCTTTCTTTTTCACTTACACACGATTGTGTGTCGTGAAGTAATAAGAAACCCCTGTAGCCAAGAATAAGATAAATGCACAGTGTCTTCCGGAGAGGTCGCAGGCTCAGGCACCTACGTATTAGTTGCAGAGTATTACGACTGCACATTCTGGTAGATCAACATGGTACCCCCTGAAATAACTGTTCTGTGTAACTTAAACTGTTCATATGAATGAGTACACGAATTTTCATACGAAATAACTTAGTGACAACGGATATGTCAACACGAGAATCGCGTGAGATTTAAAGGAATTTTGTCCAAACCGGACCCACAGCTGCCACAGAATTGCACTGAAGATGGCCATTATGGGGCCGAAAGAGCTGTATGCAAAATTCAAGTATTATGATGGAAATACGCCCGGTATTTCCAATTGTAATGCCAAGAATATCATAAACTCATCACTTCCTACTGTTGGAAGTAATTTGCTTACTATTAGAATGTAGGTAGTATTATTATTTCGTTTAATGCTTCAAGCATCTTAATAAACAGGGATGTATACTATAAAACTCAAGAAGAGCTTATAAAAGGCTTGGAATGTGTGAGCAAAATGGAAATGCATTCTACTAGTCCATTAATGTTCATGACCATAATTCATGCTCGTTACATAAGCATAACTTCTTATGTGTGAACACAAACGAGCACGAATTCATTTAATACCGAGTACTAGAAATTATATTACTTATTTCAACGACTCCCTGTGGTATTTGTTAGCACAACGTAGTCACATGTCACACGTCTTAACGTAGGCACATGCCAGCCAGATCTTCAAACGACTGGGCACACAGGCTGCCGGACACATGGGAAAGGACAAAAGCACTGGAAAATGTCCGTGCCCTCGTGACGCAAGGCGAGCGGGTAGGGGTACCGGACCCCCGGTAGGCGCACATGTGGTCTGCGACCCCCCTCGCCTTACAGGGCTGAAGGCGATCACGTGACCGCCAAAATAACTTAGCAGAGGCTGGAGTAGAAGGCAGTTAGTATTGAGAGCACCGTATGAGTAGACCGTATATGCTCGCCCGAGACGGGTGTGTAGTCCTTGAGACACGGCGTGTCCTTAACACGGATCTCGGGGCACCGACGCGCTAAAGCGGCAAGGGGGGGGATGCAGAGCCTAAGGACGGGGAGCAGGCGCGTGGGAGTCACGGAGGTAGTGGCGAACGTAACCCCCAGAGCTGTACATTTGTAAATAGTGTAAATAAACAGATTTGTACATAGAGCTCGTGTCTGTGTTGTCATTTCGCTACCACAACGCCAAACATGCATACTCATATATGTAGATTGTGGTATGGTCCAATAAACCGTTTTATTTCTATTTAATGATAATTCTAAGTTAACATATTAAAGTCAGAATATTTCATGTTTAAGTAGCTACAACAAACATCAAACGCACTAAAACGAGATTGTTCATTGTAAAAGTATCTTTTTTTAATTACTGAAAAAAATATACATTCAAAATTATGCAAAAATCTATCATCATCAACATAAGCAAGATTGTGCGAAAATTCCTAATTTGCGACGAAACATGAACTGACCTGTCTTAGTTATTAACCCGACACAAAGTCAAATTAAAACCCGGCGAATACTGAGAAAAATAATGAATAATGAATAATAATAATAATAATAATAATAATAATAGAATAGAATAGAATAGAATAATTCTTTATTTTTTCAATTGGTTGCGGGTCCTAATAAGTCCAGGGACTTATCATTAGGTTCCCTTTTTTGGAATTACTATTAATTACCACATACATATGATATATAGTACAGTTACATGATTTTTTTATATATATACATTTTGAAGTCTTATAATACAGATATAAACATATTTATAAAGAACAATTTCAAGGACATATTTTAATGTCTACCAGACAATACATTATGATACTTTATGACACGACAATTACAAGAAAATAATTAATTGTGTTACAATATTAGGATAGAAAATTGAGTTATATTATAGAAGCATTTTGATTTAACATTACATTTGCATTGCTTCAATTACAATTAACTATTGGGTACAGTACATTCACTAGATAATTATACTAATACATTTCTTTTTCTAATTTTAATACATGTGTACATTATATTACAGGTCATTTATAGATATATATTTTTTTTCTACCAGGGTAATACGTTAATTAACATGTCTTTAATTAACATTTGAAGATTACATTGAGTTTTGTAGCCACAATTTAGATTCTTTTTTAAATTTATTGAAAGACTTTAGAGTATCTAGATGTGGTGGAATTTCGTTATATAGTTTGGGCACTATGTATTTTAGAGATCTTTCGCCATATTTGTTATAAGTTAATGGTATAATATATTTTTTTCTCCTAGTCAGATGTTCATGTTCTTCCCTTTGTCTATACTCTTGGTTATTGAAATGATTCAATAGATGGTACAACTTATAGAAACCTATTGGGGTGAGAGTGTTGCATTCTTTTATAGCCTCTTTTATAGTCATCGTACACATCAGTACGATGTTTCAGTATTCTACTCTGAAAGTTTATAAGGCTAGATAGATGATTAAAGCTAGTCCCTCCCCATATATTTACTCCATATCTTAGTATTGATTCAATCAGTGACTTATACAGCAATATCATTACATTTTGATTTAAATTTGGTTTAGCTGCAAATAGGCAACCAAAAATTCTTTTTATTTTTTCAAAAACAAGGTTAATGTGCTTATCAAATTTTACATAAGGATCAAATATAATTCCTAGATAGTTATACTCCATTGAAGAATTTAGTTTAGGACAGGAGCAATTTTCTGAGAGATGATTATTTAGGCATTTTTGATTATGTGCTATTATATTGTGAGTCAGTAGCTTATTGGTCATATGTGAGGTTTTAAAGTACATTAACCTAGTCTTGTTTGGATTCACAAACAGGTTATTATTGTACGACCATTTTAGTAGGGAATTCAGATCCTTTTGAACATTTTTTTGGCATACTTCAATATCTCTGTGTGAATACAATAAAATTGCATCATCAGCATACATGTAAAGTGTACACTCTTTTGTAACCTTAAATATGTTGTTCACATATATTAGGAAGAGTATTGGCCCTAGTTGGCTTCCCTGTGGGACCCCATATCTCAGGTTTTTAATGTCACTTTGTGCATTACAGACTTTTACTACAAATTTTCTGCACGATAGGTAGCTTTCAAAGAGTTTGAGAAATTTGCCTTCTACACCTATTTCATTCATTCTGTTAATTAGAATTTTATGATCCACTCTATCAAATGCTTTACTATAGTCTATAAATATGGAGATTACACCTAGCCCCTTGTTTAGTTGCTCAAACATATGATTACTTACTTTATTAAGCAATTGCTCAGTTCCCTTTCCCTTTTGAAAACCGTATTGATTCTCATTAATGATATTGTTTTCCATAAGATACTTATTCAGTCTATCAACTAAGTATTTCTCTAATATCTTCTCAATTACGGGTAAAATTGAGATTCGGCGATAATTTATTAATTGAGAGGCATCACCTTTTTTAAATATTGGTCTAACTACTGCAGTTTTCATGGATTCAGGGAACACCCCAGTTCTAATGGTAGTGTTGAGTAGATCAGTCATTATCACACTAAAAATATTAACATTATTTTGTATATCACGGGCCCTGATTCTGTCATAACCAGCAGATTTATTGATGTTAATTTCTTTAATCATTTTTTCAACTGTTGTTATATTAGCAAATGGTATATAAAGGCTAGTAATATCCTTGTTTGCACTTGTGTCTTTCAGAATATCTAGTTGTAGTGACCTATTTTCTGAAATAGTTTCCTCAACCTGCTTTAAAAATTGGCCAGCAAATTCATTAGCGATGGAGTAAGTACTTTTATTTTTACCTATAGCCCTGATTATCTTTTCATCTCCATCTTTATCCTTTTTCCTGTTTAACACATTGTTAAGTTCACACCACAATTCTTTACACTTATTTGCTTTATTTTCAAATTTTTCTTTATAGAATTAGTTTTGGCTTTACGAATTTCATTGTTTACTCTGTTTCTAAATTTTGTATATGACAGCCTGTAACCATCATTTTTGGGGTTAGATTTCCATTTTCTAAACAGCCTGTCCCTTTCTTTCATTTTACTGATTAGATCATTTGTAATCCACCCTTTATTATTCCTATTCTGTTGAATAATAATAATAATAATAATAATAATAATAATAATAATAATAATAATAATAATAATAATATCAGAATAAATTCACAGAGAGAAAGATAAAGCACAAAGACAACAAGAGGATATTAATTAAAACAGTTTGACACAGAAATGACAAAAACATATTCGATTAAGATATGACGGATATATCGAATGAAAATTAATGCATTAACACATAATGGATTAAGGGACAACGAAACAAGCAAAGCAGCAAAAAAGTGGAGACGGATATATTCATCAATATATGCTTCACACCAGAGAAATGAAAATCGGAAACCTGACAGTATGTGGCTCAGTTTTCACTCTTTAATCGCAAGTGATGGCCATCAGAACAGAAACACACACTCACCCAAAAACTCCTCCTCCAGCCCTAAATGCATGGGAACTGACCGTGCAATTAACAGCAATCTCAAAACAACGAAACATCCCTGCCTTCTTCAGCGCCTGGGTCGCAGCTCTAAGATAATGGGGGGGGGGGGGGGCGCCGCGCGGGCGTGTTCGATCCGCCTATGTCCGCAGTCAGCGTCCGGAAACGGGGCGCCAGGTCTCGGCGGTTAAAACGGCGTTAAAACAAAGGGAGCAAAAGTACAAAGGGAGTGAGAAAAATAGAAAAGAACGGTTTCTGCGCAGGAAATCCAGCGAGGCACACACGGGTTAGTTGCACCGCGCGTCGGCGCCGCTGCAACCCGCGGGCGAGGACTAAGGGGGAGAGGAGAGGCGGATGAGAGGGAGGAAGGGGGATGAGAGGGAGACTTCTCATCGCACCCGTGAGAAAAGCGCGCCACGAGGAACAATAGCAGCGCAGCGGGGTCGAGAGGAGTCTCAAAAATACATACTAAACTCACACAGACATACACGTGTGTGGCGCCCTCTCGTGACGAATACGCGCAGACGGTGTGCCGAAATTCGCTTTCGAATAAGTTCCTTGCGGCGTGAAGTCGCAATAATACAGCAGAACTGCCTCAACTTCGTTGTACGCTTTTTTCTGGTTAAATGTTTCACTTTTACTAATGAGGCTGTTTCAAAAGCAGTTAATTTCGAATTCTGACGTTTATATACCAGCAAGTAACGTACGTATTTCAAAAAAACGGGAATGTCACAAAATTCTGAAACTTTTAGAAAATGCTGAATGCCAACCTCTGTGCATGGAACAAAAATAGGCCCACACACTTTTTCAAAAGACAAGCTCCATTATAAATAATACAGCATTTCATTTTCTGATGGAGATTATATGGTTACTTAGAGATATATTTTCCTTTCACAACTTTAGTGTACATTAGTACATGTTTGTGCATCAAAAGTTTGGTGGAATGTGGATGTTAGGACATGTGTTTTGACATGCACATTCCCATCTACGTATGAACAACAAGGTCTTTCTCTCAAATATTTTGTGTTGGTTTCACGTCTTGTTTGTATGAACATTGAGCGACACTTAAAAAAGTAAATAAACACATCATACGCGTTTAGTTCGTAGTTTTCCAACGTTTCTTTACGCCTCCATTGAATTGTGACAGACACGACTGAGAAGTTGACATTATCTATAACGGGATTCTCTTCCGAGTCAACCGACAAAATTTCGCATTTCCCACATGTAAAATGGGAAAAATATAACAATCAAACGATTATCTCACCATTCCGTCAGAGTAAAACACAAAAATAATTCTTGTTATTCGTCCCCATTCAAATAGTTACTAAAAAGTCATTAAATTTCACAACACTATTTCTTACAAAGAAGAACTTCGTTTTTTCCAGCGGACTGTCCCTAAGCTTTTATACGTGATAGCTTTTACGAAAAAGTATTAAGTAGTTTTAAGAGAGATAGAGAGAGGGGGAAATAAGAAGAAAATGATTAATAAGAATAAGATAAAAGTGGCAAGTCACAATGATAAACAGATGTACACAGAAATCTAGCCAGAAATTGAAACAAATTTGTACACAAATTTCCAAGCAAAATGAATTCGTTTTCTTACAAATTACGAAAGCGAACAATGAATGAAACACGCTTCCGCAACGTACGAAGAGGATCATGATGTTATGTTAGTTTCGATTTTCTACCTTGTAATACAGTAAGCGTAGTGTAGAGAAAATTATGTAATGCTGCGAAAAAATAGCTTTCGAGTCTAACTGAAATAAAGATTCACACAAATAATTTATAGGCAGACAATTGACATAATTCTTTATTTCATGAGTTTCGTCATGAGCCGTGAATAACATGACTAGACTCGTGAAATAAATGCTTATGTCAATTGTCTGTCTATAAATTATTTATGAGATTCCTTACCTTCAAGATTGTAAGTATACCTTACATTAAGACACTAATTCCATTTCTAAAAGAAATTAACTGAAATAGTCGTTTTGGGATCTCCTCATACCGAAAAGCATTGTTTTCTTTAAACATTTGTCTGTCCGTCTGTGACCAACACCGAGCACCTGTTTGATATTATGGATATCTTCGTACAGTAGATATGAAAATAGAGGTTTTTCCCTCAGTTGAAATTGGTTCTCCACAATTTGGTCTTTATTTAATGTCATGTACTTCGTTTTGAAAATATTCGTTCGCGTAATTCTGAACGAAATTTGGGCAACATTAAAAATAACGTTTTTTTCAAAATCCGCACTAAATATTTTCTTTAAACATTTCGTACGTATGTTGTTAAATGCATTGAATAACGTAACAAACTCCATTTTCATTTCTTTTCTGCAACATTCTTGAAGTCAGATTTCAATTCTACTATAAGGGGACATAAAAATGGGGGAAATGAAAAAAACGAGTTTTTTTATAAAAATATTTCCTCAATATAAATATTACATCAGTTTAATGTAACTCTGTGCATTTATTGAGAGTACAACATTTTCTGTACTATCAGTAATTTTGATAAAAGGGTTCTGAGTACGATGTTGATTTTGATACTAAAGTAACTGTTACATTATTGCTATGGAAACGAAAGGTGTTAAAGAACTAAAAATTCTTAGATTCAATGTTGCAAAGCACATTAAAGGTCATGTATACATAAAATATGAGTTTTACGGTCAACTGATTCGATATCGTGAGACAGGGGTTGAGGCATGTGATCAGTGGCGGCTCGTCCTTAGATTGTACGGTTGCACAACCCCCAGATAGTCGAACAAGATCTCATAATATCTTAAGAATATCCATTTTCCTTTTAATGACATTCCATATTCAAGATATTGCAGCAATATCGATGCATATGAAATCATTCTGAAACCAAAGAGCATCCAACTGGCGCTCTCTCGGGTGTCTGGTGCCTTGACACGAACTGCACCACGCTCTTGGATCGCGGCTGCATTACTGGCTTTACTGCATTTCCTTTTTGACCCTTCGATTTAACACGGCTCACATAGCCCTTTTTGGTTGCCCCACCATCAAATATATGGGTGGCGCTGTCGGGCACTCAGCGACGACCAAGGGAGTCTTAGGGGAATACCGATATTCTGTCTTCGTCTGACTCGCTGCAACGTTATTTTATGAATTTGTCTTGTTATTGAAAGTAGACAAGTTCAGTTAATTATTGCATTTACATTTTGTACCGTATTATTGCATTAATTACGGAATTTAATGCATTGTTTATGATGTTCAGAGAATTTGTTTCCATTTGTTATTAGATTTATTGATTTAAAATGTACCCTTAAAAAATTATTTGTGTAAAGTTAGCAGTTCTGGAAGGAAGTCCCTTTTTTCGGAAGATGAATATTTCTCATGCAGACCTGCAGGTCGGTACAGTACCTCAAGAGCTCCCGGTAGGCATGTTAGTCGTCGGCAGAGAGCAATAGATGGTGGTGCAAAATAGAAAATCTAACCCAGAGTCAAGGGAATAGGAAACTGAACGGGGAGAATGTGCCATTTTGCATCACTAGTTTCCTTTATGATTTATTCGTCAAATAAGTTTACAGGTAAAGTATCAAATACATTTCGTACAAAATAAACTTTTCTTTCATTTCTAAGTCATTCATTTCATGAACTATAATTCCACTAGCTTTCACACCCTCCACAACCATCTCGAATCGTACGCCCGGAGCAGGGCAGAACTTCCGCTTCGTCCTGTAGCGTCACGCATACGTGTGCAACGCCAACGGCACGGCACGGCACGGCGCTGGTGGCGGGGCGGAGAACACCGCGGGTTCACAGCGGGGCAGGCACAGTGAGGCGTCGCTGGGGCGGCGCGGGCGGCGGCAGCGGCGGCGCCTCGTGAGAGAACGCTGCCGCTTACGAACAATAGGCAGCCCGCCGCCCCCACTGCCGCCGCCGAGCACCACCCCCGCGCCGCAGCATTATGAATGACTTACGCCACCCACCCGCCCGTCCGCCCGTGCAGGGGAGCGCGCGCGCGCCCGCCGACCTCTGAAAGAGAGGGTCACGACCAAGTGCGTAAGCCATCGACACTCCAGCATTCAAATTGTTTCCAAGTCGTAAATGCTGCCATTGGAGACTGCTTTAAAATCCCCTCGACGTAATGCACGACTCGGAAACGTTCTTCTGCCAGAGGAGAATGCCATTCTGCGCCCTGCATTGTAGCGGTTTTATTGTAGCAAGAAGTCAGATGTAATTGCAAACACAGGATATAAAGTACTAAAGAGCAAATGTTCTCGTATTGCAATTTTTTTTTAAAAGGTACCAGTACAAAAAAATTCAGGTACTCCAAACACATAATACACAATAATAATTTGCAGGATGTTTATTGTGTTGAAAGAATAAGACGCTAACTTGCATTCTTTTTCGATCTGTGAAATTTGCAAATATCTAATACGACGCATAAAAAATAGAAGATAAACAAGACGCTTTTAAGTGCTCTAAAAATTCTCTTGAAAACCTACAAATATACCTTCTTCTTACATCCAAGTTACTAGGAGTAAATATAGTTTAAGTAATTATATTATGAATATTTCATTCTCACGCACTTCCAACTAGTTTCTTTTGTTTAATTCTCTTTTCTACTGATACAGTTTCTGGTATTTTACTAATTGTGAAATCTATTGTATGTCAATAAACATGGAATTTTCCAAAAGGTAATTATTTTTTAAACTTTTCCAAAATTTTCAAAATAAGTGCCTTTTTGTAACCTCATATGATTATTTCGAGATATACTGTAAACCGCTTGTTTTTACGATTATTGCGTATCCGCGGTAAACTCTGAAATAGCTGAACTAATTTCAGTGCGGTCGTCACTGAAGACTGGCATGCTTTGTGGGACATAGCTTCAGAAAGGTTTTTCTATTATTATTTTCTGATATTAAGAAGATCAGTTTGTTTTCTTGTAGTTGTTGGTTTTTTTCCACAGAAATCTAGTTTTATTCCGATGTGATCTTGATGACATTTTGTACATGTGATCTTCAAAACAAGAGAAAAGTTACTCTTTGCATGGGATTTCGTAAAACCCCCCATCCCTGAGAGCAAAATTTAAGTGTGCACTCTACCATTTTTTCACAAATATCTCGACAACAATGTGTAAGTTCACCACAGTGAATCATATATTTCTGAATGACCAAACAATTCCATAATAAATGCTTTTTGATTCATTAGAACAGGGCAATAGATTCAGAGTAATTGAAGTTCAAAACTGTTAATGGAAGTTTGCCGGGAGTAAGCAACAATGCCTGTTTGCATCGGGATGTAACAAAGATGTATGTAGCACACACGACAGGGCAAGGAAGGGTATAGTGTACCAGGTGAGGCATGGCGAGGTGGGGCGGGGCACGGTTTAGGAGGCAGAGGATGGAATTGGGCAGCTGGGATGGGGCAAGATGAGAATGGCGCGTCGGGGAAGGGTCTGGGCACGCAGGTCATAGAGGGTCATAAGGAGGCAGGGCAAGTTAGGATAAAGTAAGGATTGGTTATACACAGAATTAATCCGTTTCTCTTTCTAACAGATAATTACGATGAATAAACACCCGAGCAACGCAGATTATTTCAGCTAGCACTTGCACCATGAGCAAGAATGTTGCGCTCGAACAACGAACGTTTCTTTCACACTTCAGCATTTTGTTACACCTTTTTTCCATTACTAAAGAAGAAATCTAGCATATTTTGAAAGCAATTTAACATGTTTTGCGATGTTGTTTGCATATTTTCCTTTATAAATCTAATAAATGTTAATAGTTACCACTAAATAAAATTTTATTTCGTGTGCACAAAGAAAAATATGATTAGTCATCTCTTATATTAATAAAAATATATGTGAACATAAATCATACAAAATACAACCTTTAGAATAACTGCAAATGGAGGAGAAGCAAGATTTCTCAGATGACGCGAGACTCGACTGTTCATTATCATTATACATGACAGTGTAAAAGCAACATAACGCAAACATTTTGCACAATACAATGGGCTAGCAAGGGAAACGGCCGCTTAACGTAATGATACGAGAAACACATTCTCCAACCGGTTGAGAAGAGGCGGTGACAGTTGTACAAACGACACTTCCGTACATTGAAAACCAATATTTGGCGAACGGTGTAACGTGTTATACCGCAAGCGTGTGCGTCTAATATGGCGGGTGAGAGAGGTAAGACAAAAGCATTAATCACTTAACAATGCACGAAGTAGTTTTACTAAATGGGTACGGGCACACACCTAAGAATTTTTCAAACTGTTCTGGCTGATGGCTTTCGTCCTCATTCATTGACCTTTACACTGAAGTTCCTGCACGGATTTTTCAAACAAAGGTTCTGTTTGCACCTTACATCAGTTTTATTATAGCATTTCTTCGCAGATTTTCGTAGAAAGAGTAGAAAGATTTTCACATTTTCAATTTTCTCAAAAACACTTTACCGCTAATTATTAGCGGCAAAGCGTTTTTGAGAAAATTGAAAATGTGAAAATCTTTTAAAAGTTAAACGACGAAAGAAAAAAACGACAAACGTCACACTCTCAGTGTGTTGGTGGATTTTCTCCATAGAAGACAGTCGTGAAATGGATTTATACCGCAACCAAAGTACTAATTAAAACAAGACTGACGAAAGTAAAATAAAATAAAAAAGATGATAATGTTTGCCGTAATGTACTGTCTTACTGGGATAAATTTCAAGTTCGAATTTCAACAGCTATTGAAGGGGGAAAATCCCTATTTGAAGAAAAAAAAAGCAATTTTATACATGAGACTTCTCAACATATTCATCAACTATTTTGATTATTAAGAATGAATACAAAATGAGAAAATTCATAATTTTTCCATCGAAGTTATTAATCGGTTGTAAATAGAAATCCACAGCATTGTATTTTTTTTTCATATTGTAATACATTGGCCCTTTCGAATTGTGAACGGTTCTCACTATCAAACCGTCTTACCAGCGCCTTAAACGGTGCGCCGTTTGTGTGTTCTCTAATGCCGGAAGACAACACGCCAACTGAAACCATCCGAGTACCCCCAATCGCGCCGCAGGAGGCGGGCACCCCAGCGCGCAGGTTTTCATTACCGGAGACCGCTTCTCCAGATTAGCCTGTAAGTAATTTCAAACTATACGAAGCTCGTTTTATTGTATACCGAACCCCGTCATTACGACGCGCGCGTAAGTTATCCGCAATACATTCGCGTCGACGTAACATATCAGACCTTCGCCGCCATGGAAACCATTGCGTGTACTGGCGTATAGAATCAACCCTTGCTGACACATCATCCCCCTAGCCAACCCCTACGAACGCAGTTTTTGCAGCCAGTGCAACCAGTACTTTCGATAAGAATTCAGTCCCACCTTTTTCCCTCAATTACCGAATCAAATGCAAACCACTATTACACTACCACTATGTGCACCTTCACCAACAAAATGCACATGTTAGATACCTAGGCGCTCACTACCGAAATTCGAAACAATAATTCTCATCATCAACTAATTAATCCTCATCGCAGATTATTAACATAGCTTGATGAATCACTACTAGCAATATTGCAATATTGCAATGAATCACTACTAGCAAATTGCTAATACTAGCAATATCAGCTGGCTACTTCCGTATCGCATTATCAGCACTACATGTAGTAATATCAGCTTCGTAACATCAACAACCGCTCACCCCATCACACATATCACCACTATCATTACTATCACAACAAACACAACCGCTCCTGGTGCTTTTACCACCACAATAACAACAAATGTAATAATCATATAGTGCCGACAATAACACAAAATCTCCCAGTTGTTTCTATCGATGTACCTCTTGCAACCGTCTCTCCACGTCGCGCCGTGGCTGGCGCCGTCCGTGCAGCCGCTGCGCTGGTACGAACCCGCACGCGCACCTGCCACATTTCGTCGTGCGGCGCATAAAGTCTCCGCTTCGAGGCACCCCGCATAAATCCGCCGCCGCGCCGTAGTAATAATGTGCGTAGATTAATCGATGGCATATTTCAATTCACGGTACAGTGAGTCGCAACTGCACAATAAATTGTGGATATTCGTAGTTGTCTACCGAAATGAATTACTGTTCGTCCTGTTCTCAGAGGAATGCAGGGAGAACTGGCTTCTCATAAAAGAAACGGAATTGGTGGGTAGATATTCTATCTAGAGGAAAATGAAGACGAAGTATCATGAAATCATGTTCGATAATGAAATCTCGTGAACAACAGTCTAGTGATTTCAATCGTCAAAGAAAGTTTCTGAGCAAAATTTGACTGCATCTTTAATCTCTCTTCAAAAGCGCCGCCACCTCATGAAAGAACCATGAACTCACTATAGAAAATGTGCATTGTCATAAAAAAAAGTTATTAAAAAACTTTCTGAAATGACTCGTGAAATTTACTAATCAATAACGCAATGGTTGCTGACGTTCATATACTATACTATTTAAGTTAACATATAAGTAACAATAACAAAAATGAATTGAAAATACGCAATTATTTTCAAAAGAGAAACACTAAGAAACAATGGGTTTCAAATATACATGATTTCTACAGCATCCATCCGGCGAAGCGGACAGCAGTGATGTGGGTCAAGTACAAAGTGCGTCCACGCGATGGAATGACCTGTATGTTTTATGTACTACAACGAACACCAGGAAACTATTTTTCTTCGACACGTACGTAATGTAAATTTACTTCATTTCTTACGACCACTGGTTGGATTTTTCTAGTATTTTGGCTACTAAATACGAACATTTACTAGGGGTAACCCATCAAAAATAATGGGACGAATTCAAACTCCCTTATTAATACTTATTCATTACAAAGAATCGTTACTATCCCGTAGAAGGCAAGGGCCTCTGGTTGTCAGGCGGGTAACACAATGATAGAATTCCCGGGCATCCAATTCGGGAACTTCCTTATACAGACGCTATTTACACACAAAATAAGAAAATGTACACGTTATTTACACACAAAATAAGTAACACTGTTCACTTTGTCACTGTCAAATTTAACATTGTTCACAGTAACTTCAGTACTTAAATCTAATTACCTAACACTTCATCTTATTACTTCCTGCATTGACACTTATCAAGTTGATGAGAAATTGAATAATCTCGTGAACGTCCATTGAGGATTTAGACATGGTCTCCCACTTCTCCTGTGCCAAGGTAACCATTGGCTGCGAAACAGCATTTTCAGTTCGTCCAACCACCTCTTCTTCTGCCTGCCGACGTTTCTTTTTCCAAGTCTTGGATCCCAAGCGGTAATTTGGTGAGTCCAGAATGGGTAGGTCGCATAATGTAACCTGCCGAACACCACTTTAGATGTTTAACAGTGGTTTTCAACGTCATTAATTTGTGTAGCCTTTCTTATGTCATTTCGTATTCTACTTGACAGGATAATTACAAAGAATAGTAGAAGACAATTCAAATCTTTCGCTATGGTACATCTCCAATCACCTAATCCGACGGGACTTACACATAACAGAATTCAAGAAGACATTAAATCTTGCCAGCAATTTCTACAACCACCTAACAAATGCTCCCTACACAGCAATTTTCAACTTAGGAAGAAACAACAGCAGACCGCAAATTATATCAAGATTCCCGAAAGATAAATTTAAACCTCCTTAACTTTACATCTTTCTCGTAACTATCGATCAGTATACCATCCCCTAACACAGAATAGTCAAAACCCATCGCGTACAGTTAAAAACCAATCGCGACTTAAGGATGGCCATATCCTAATAAGCCATATATGATAAAGTACCTCAAAACCCTATCGCACGACAAGTAATAAAAATTCAAGTCTTTAATTCTAAATTTTAAGCTTTCTCATTTCACACGTTACTGTCAATAAGGTTCTAACAGTGGTCCTCTAGGGCACAGTGAAGCAATTTTAGGGTGACACTGAAGATCCTAGGAACACCAGGTGAAATTTTGTGCCATTTGGGATTGTAGTTATTGATTGCGACGTCCTACAAATCAATCAAATTTAATTCCTCTGGTATTTGTAGTAGTCATTTAGACATTCTGCGTTCCCGGAATTCAACAGCGTGTCTGTCGACGATTACGTCAACTGTGTTCCCAGAAAAATTGCATAAACGTGCGGTTAGCCAACTCGTACAGGCATCTTCCGATCCTCTGCCACGGTCGGTCGTATTTTTATTATATTTTATACGGTTTCCTCATTTTGTTTTCACAAAAAACTTTGTTCTATGCTATTGTGATCCTCGAAATAAATCAATTTGGTTTATTTTTAGCATTAATAGTGGATTTAGTTGAATTTGACAGTGCCTTTACAATTGAACTCCTGTTGCTTTCCCCTAATCACTATTTTTTCTTTTAATCTGAACGTGCGTGGCGATATTTAATCTTTCTGCCTCTACAGATCTCGAGTTCCGAAGAGAGCAGCTGGCCAGGCATTCGCGCAGTGCTGATTAGCATAACGTGCAAGAAGGCCGCCCCTCTTGCCCCTCAAAGTGAGAAATAGAATTACGCGCTGCAAAAACCGCCGAACTATTCCGACAGATGTCGCTGCAATAGCACCGTATTTTGTAGCGACTCAATCGATTTATAATTTTTTTATTACCTATGGGATCATTCGGTATGACAAATCTTTTTTTGGGGGCAGAGGGACAGCTTCTCTCCACACAATAAGTAATAATATTGAATACACCAGTTTTCTATAATGCTTCAGTCGCTCAAACAACACCGGAGACGCAGAAAATTCAGTCATAGATTAATTATCGATAGCCGGCCCTCGGCGGCTCATCATCACTCGTACAAGAGGGTAAGAGTGGGAAGAAAGTGCCGAACTGTCTCCGAATACTCAACAACTCTATCCAGGAATAATCTCTACGGCGAAGCCGACAATAACAAACGTATACAGTAACAACTTCCTAGTTTCACCCGAGATCTTACATGTCTGGTTTACATATGTATTAAATAAAATCGGTATCATAATGTAGTTAAAATTATTTCTTCAAAATTAATCTTTCATATAATAATAAAACTTACGTAGGCCACGGCATCTTCAATTTCGTTCACTGCGCATATTCAAAGTATTATTTCGCTTATATTTGTTCTCTTATTTGATTTTCTAGAGACTGGTTATTAAACACGGTTATTTAGAAATGCTTATTCTGTAAATATGGCTTTAT
Source organism: Acheta domesticus (assembly GCA_031308135.1). Taxonomy (NCBI): domain Eukaryota; kingdom Metazoa; phylum Arthropoda; class Insecta; order Orthoptera; family Gryllidae; genus Acheta; species Acheta domesticus. The sequence continues at coordinate 130,352,709 of JAHLJT010009436.1, read as the reverse complement.
GTCAAGCTTTATACGAAAATAAATTCTGACGAAATTATGCCAGATATTTCAATTAAAAAAAAAAATAGTTTTTCGGACCGGTTCCTCAGGTGAACTGGCCACTTGCACCTCTGGCGCCGCCGCCTCCCAGCGAAACCGTCGGCAATGAAACGTGTCGCGAACAAAGCGCGTCCACGTGGCGGCGGGGGCGGCGGCGCATAGCGGACGTAGCGCGGGACGCGTGGGCGGCGGAGGGTAGCGGGGGCGGCGGGGATGGCGAGGGCGGCGGGGATGGCGAGGGCGGCGGGGATGGCGAGGGCGGCGGGGATGGCGTGGGCGGAAGGGATGTCGTGGGCGGCGGGCGGCAGGGGAGGTGGCGCGCAGCGGGCGTGGCGCGTGGCGGCGGGGGCGGCGGGGGCGGCGGGCGCGAGGCGGCGGAGCGCGCGGGCAGGCAGGCGTTCGCGGAAGCGAGGCGGGCCGTCGCCCGGCCGCCGCCGGCGCCGCCGCCAGGCCACCGAGCCGGCCCTAATTAGCAATAAAATGCACTCTGGGGGTGGGCGGCCGCGCGAGACGCCTCGCACCGCGGCGCACTGACCGCACGCGCCCTCCCCTCGCCCACCACGCAACGCAGCCTTTTACTTTTCCGCGCTCGCGGAAGGGGAAAGCGACCGCGGGCGGAGGAAAGGAAAACGGGGTTCAGCTGGAAGACCCAGACGGACCCGATCATGGGGCTTGTAGGTGTTATAACTCCCCCACATGGTCTCGTCAATAAATTGGCAAAAGAAATAAGATTTGTAAGATTACGATACAAGTAAACAGTAAATAGGTAAAATAAGTAGTGAATATTAATTTTAGACCACATAAAGATGAACTGGCAAGTCTACGAATGCTGCAAGAGAAGATCGTAATGGGAGTGATTCAGCGTTTGCATTGCTGCGCGATTGTGCAGGCTAAGCCCTCCCCAGTCAATCAGTCCTGGCTATGCCGCAGCTTCAATTAGGCGGTTATTAAAAGTTTCCTTTTCTATTTATGACCCCCTACAGTCGATTCAGTTTAAATTGAATAAATGTCACTGAAAAATTATCTAGTTTTAGGTTTCGAATAGTGTACATTACTGCAATATTTTAATACAACAAATGTCGAATTTACTGAAACTAATTTTAAGACCATCGAAAAATGTAAGAAATACCTGAGGCCCACGTTATTGTAAGTAAAAGATTGATTTCACAGTAAAAATAAAAAATACACTCCCTATATTTTTCCTTCTCCTCCACTCCGGTATCTGGAAGACTGTCATATCAAGCTACTGCGGAAAAGACAAGTCCATAAAATTTGGCATAATCTATAACGTCCTCCTTACAACTATCGATTTGATAAAAGAGCATTTTTTTCAACGGGCTAGAAGTTTATACTGCAATGGTATAGGCAAAGATTTACACATTTATCTTATTACAAAGCAATTGGAAGTTATCTGTTTTGAAATTCGAAGACGTGAAAGTAAATCAAAGTAGATGGAATGATTTCAACAATCAAAGAATATTCTAGAAAGAACTCGAAAATATATTTCTCCAAAGAAAAAAATAAGATTAGTTTCCTATCAGAAAATACAATTTTAATATTATTCAATGAAAATTATTTTTCACATTTTTGTTATTTTTTCGAGCCTTCACTGCCGACTCAATCACTGATCTAAAAAAAACTGCTTTCAAAAAGCTAACTTCGCTACCAAATACTCCACATTCTATAGAGGCAGTCTCCGTTGCCCTCCTTCCGAGCAAATGGAGCGCCCTCCGTCGCGCCTCCTCCCGGTCCGCCTCTCAGCCCAAAAAGCTACCCTCGCCGCCTCTCGCACCTTCGTGTCCCTCCATACCGACACGTGATATTGTTGCACGCGGAAGGAATCTCTCCCCTCACAACGCACGACCTTGGATTCTGCCGCCGCTATAGGGCGTGGAAGGTGCGCGTGTAGGACGCACGTGTGCTCTTGAATACGTTACCGTCTGCGTCGTTACCGAGTGCAGCTGAGATCACCTTACGTCCTTGGTCCTCTTAGGAAATCATTTTATATCACATACAGGCGTGAAGATGCATGTAAAATAATATGAATGGGTTTTCTCAAGAAAAAGGTGCAGCACACTTCGTTTGCACTTCTGCGTCAGAAGAATAAGTACTTCTAGTTCTTTTGTTTGGTTAATTAATGTCGTGAAACCATAGATTATGAGGGGAATGTAAATGGGAGTTTTTTTTAATATAGGCGGGCGGATTTACATTGTTGATAACATTATTATTTTCTAGAAATTCTTGACACTTCGACCCTCCTGTCCGAACGAAATCACGGTTCCACACTCAGGCCAGCATACCGGCAACAATGCTTAGCCACCTCCAGTAATTCCAGATTCCCTCCTCCGACAGCCTCCGGCACTGCTGACTTCCTCTTACGATACGACCTTGCGACTCCTGCGCTCTTCAGCTTGCTTGCTCCCGCATCCCTTCTCGCCCTAGTCCCAAACTTAGAGCCACCTGCGTTCCCATCTGCACCAACAAGTGATACTGTTGCTTGCGGGGTATCTCTCTCTCTACACAATGCAAGAGCACGGCTTCTACCGTTGCCGCCTTCACCGAGCCCAACACCGCCACTACAGCGCGCGTGCAGACCCGAATTAGGGTAGCACGGCGCGTCCCACCTCGCATCTGAGCCGGCCCCGCCTCCCCGCGGCGTCGGCGGCGTCTCTTCCCACGACGGCGCCGCGCCGCGCCGCGTCGCGACGCTGCACCCGCGCCGCCGCGGCGCCCTGCCGCCGCCGACGCGTTCACAAAGGCCTCCCGGAAGCGGCGGCGGCGCCCCGCCGACACGGAAGGTCGCGTTATTTATAACGCTCCGATGGGACGCCGGCGACCCGCGCGGGGGCGACCCGCTGCAATTACAGTGCTTCCAGCGCGGCGCCGGTAGGCGGCACACGGGACGGCCCGCTAGCGCGCCCTGCGGCCCCGCGCGTGGTTTCCGACCCGCCCCCGCCCCCGCCCGCGCCTCCGCCGGCTGCTCGCGACAACAGTAATTTAGGAATGTGTGTACGGGAAGTTTATGACTTCCGGGCCTCGCTGTTCGGCTGCGCGGGACGTTTGGTGTGAATGTGGAGGAATTTACCTTTTACGGCTGTGCGAGGCATTGAAGGTGCAACGAAATGTTTAAACAACTCTTTCCAGTTACATACATATAAAAAGGTACTATTTGGAATGTAAAATACTTTGCTTAGAAATGAATTACTAATTACTTGCCATTACATTACTTTTAAGATTTTATTATTATTACTAGCTGAAGTACCCCGCGTTGCTGGGGTATTTATCACAATAATTTATTAGACAGGAAGAGGCATTCCATCTATTCCCGCCCTGCCGCGGAGCCTTCTAGTATCTATTCTGTTGTATACCCGCTCCGTCTTGCCCAACCTCTCACTGTCTTGCTCCCACCTGCAAATATTGTCTTCCTCGCTTTCTCACTAAATATGTTTATATTTTTGAAATTGGGGTTCCTGCCCCCAAACTTCACTCACTTCATAACTGAAAAATATTAAAATCTAATCAAAATATTAAATGCATTACTCACATATTATTTTTTGTGGAATTTTAGGTATTATTCCCATACTTTCAATCAGTTGGCACATCTAAAACTTATTATTTTTCATTTTTTTCTTATTTCGTTATAACCAGCGTTTATAAAGAAAACTTTGAAATCAATCTTTGACCCCACGCCGAGGCAATTGAAATACAAATAAGAGCTTTTAATTGAACTTCAGTAGGCGTTTTAGGGTCTTTGTGACTCGCGTAAATGTCCCATTAACCCAGACCTGCACAGCATTTTGCACTTTCACTGACCTCAAGAGCTGCGTGCGGGCAACTCGGGTGCAAATGAGAAAATCGATGAAGGGTGGGGATGAGACCCAATCTAGGAGTGGGGACCACCAATCAGAATGCGCAATTCGAAAGATAGCGCGTAAATTTAAAGAGCAATCGGCAAGAAGTTGACGGTCATATACAGTTCAAGTAATATTGTCTTTTGTATTATATTGCAAATGTGTGTTCTTGGTATATGACAAGGCGAAATATGAAACTACAACGAATTATACATATTAGATTTCGACACCAAGTATTATAATTGCTTGTAGCGCTGATAATGTAATTCGCTTTGCTACGATGTAATCACAAATTTATTGTTGTGCTAAACACAACATTTTCATACTGAATTGTTTTTGTTTGATGACAGCAATAAACAATTTTTTATTAACTATGTTTAATTGAATAAGACGGTTCTCTCAAAGCAAAAACATATTGTTCTTAAAAAAATCATGATTATTCTAATTTCTGACAAGAGTGTAGAGTCGTTTACGACATCATATAAAAATATAAATCCCTTTGCATTGTATTTAACCAATACCCATGATTATCTTATGATTGTCCGTAACATATCGTCACAAAAGTTTGCTCGTTGATCTCTTTAATTCAGTTTCATAATGGGGAAAAATGATCACAAATGTGCTATTAAACATTACCCTTCTTGGAATTGCCACATATTCTATTTTATGTTAATCTTGATGTGAGAGATTGCTCTCATGTTTTTGTTCATTTTTCTATGATTTGGAGATTATGACATTCCTGGTGAACAATCAATTATTAAATTGCAATTTTGTGTTAGATAGAATTAAATAATATTTTTTTCTTATATATAAGCATATATTTTAAAGCTATTGCTTTAAAATATTGCTTAAGAGTTACAATGAGCATGTTATTGTCTTTAAAAAAATTAGAAAATGAAAATACATACAGTGGTGGAGACAAAGGTGGATATACAGTAGTGCACAGAACGTAAACAGTGAACTATCACCCTGGTAACTTGAAATACTAAACATTTAAACAAATGGGCGTTTAATTTTGAAGTACGGATAATTTTTAGACGCCCGGGCATTCAATCTACGCGCCGCGTCGTGCTACGTCAGACTTCTCCCCTCCCCGCAAAGCTTCCTACTCCCCACTACTTGCACTTTCGGGGCTGCCACGGGCAGCCTACCGGCTCGCAAGTGCAGAATGCCCGCGGGAGCAGGCGTTGTGCAGGTCTGCATTAACCACTTAGACAATTATAATATCTACAAAAATTCGATAAAACACAGTGGATCCCTGCTTGACCCAAGTTTTTCTGTTATCTAAAATAAAGGTTCTTTTGTTTCATTTTCAACAACCTTGATAAAGTGTTTGACACACATTCAATTCCTTTAATTTCTCACAACTCTTTTACTTCAATTATTCTTCTTTCCGAACTTAATCTCATCAATTTAAATAATAATTTCTTCACCAGCCAAGGGTTTGCTTTCTACACTGCAATAAAATATTTCCCTACAGAAATTCATCCATGTCACAATTTCAGCCTAAAACGTAAATCATTCACAACAACATCCATTTCATTCGTTCAACTCGCAAATATGTAATGTTCTACAACTACATAACGTAATGCACTACAACTAAACTAATCACTATTTCATACAAAACACATGTGTGCATTCATATCATTTTAAAAAATCAAATATCCAGCAGCAAAATTTCGTTTTCCAAACATTTTATATATGACTAAGTATACGTCCCTTGTTTGCTAATACATTTACGCCTAGATGGAATTAAAATCAATATCCAAGTTACTTTTACACAGTGAAGAAAAAACGAATCATTCTTAAATATAAACATTTCGCATAAAATAATTGACGGTAAAATCAACAGTCTTCACCTATTCTACAGATATACTCAATTCTGTACATTGAGGAACTCAATCGTAGACCTCAGTTGTCATCCTTAGGTGGCGTGCAGCTTAACTATGAACATTGATGCACTTTTGAATCTATGATGTAATGCTAGGGGGAAATGTCAAGAAATCATAGTAATCATTGTAAATCATAGCCTGTAGCACTCCATACATTTAAAGGGAGCTATCACAAAAGTTTCATCGGTATTGATTCAGTAGATTCAGAGATTATCGCACTGTAAGTCAATGCATCTCTGTCTTTATATACTAGTATAGATTATTATTATTGTAACGTACTTTATATTATTCAAATGCTATAAATAAAAATAATGCGTGTACATAATTCGCGTCAAGAATATTCATCTTTACTGATTGATTATACGGTACCAGTGATTTCTTAATTAAGTAAACAAAAATCCACGTGCAAGAATATAATTATACCTAAAATTGCACATATATTGTACCATTTGTGAGTTGATAAAGCAATTAAGCGACACAACTTCAGAAAATATTATTTATAAAATACTCCAATATGAATTTCATGCAATTCAACACCTTTTCTGAACAGATTTCAAACAAGTGATACTAGCTTTAGATAGAAGTATCTAAGATTTTACGACAGATTCGTTAATGACCTTTGCGGTATGTGAACACAATGAATCTCAAGACAAATCTCATTTCAGAATCGTACGATGTGTATTCTGCTTTTATCACACCTTTTCAGCTTTGCTTCTCAGCGTTTTTAGATATACGTACCATTCCTAAAATACCATTTTAAAAATATTCTAGTCTCGTCAGTACACCAGAATCTTCTGTCATCACGTTGACTCACAAGACAAACTATTGTTAATTTACTTGATGCCACAAGGCACGATTTGCTCTTAAGTATTGATCAACAAATACATTTTCGAAAGTTAACAGATTTTCATATCATGATGCTTAAGTATTTTTAAGTGTACGAATGGATTTCAAACCAATTCGCGACTTCAAGACAATGAAAATAATTTCAATTTCATGCAGTATACAATCCTACTCATGAAATTCTAAAATAAAAAAAAAAGTGGTGTGTAAAGTACATGAAAAGCAAGTACTTTAGCGCTTTACTTCACAGAATGACGTAACATGATGTATTCAGTGAATAGTAAATATAATACCACCTTCAAATATATTTGTTTTCATGAAGGTGAAATGTTTAGTCTTTCAGGATCCAATCTGAGTCACGATGAATATAAAAGTGATAGCATGACGTTCTGCAAGATGAATGCATCGAGGATCAGTGCATAAACACGTAACTCTCGTTGTGTAAAGAGCAAAGCTGTGTTTTGTTTATTTATATAGCTTTACAGACAAAAACTTACGAAGCACGTTTTCTCACATAAGAACCACCAAGAAAATAAAAACTGTTTGTTTAAACTTGTGAGTGGACTCCAAAATTTATCAGCTTAAATTATGGAAATCAAGAAAATAATTCAATACCCTTTGAAGCAAATATTAAACCTAAATAGTAGATTTTATATAAATGCTCAAGAATTTTATTAGTTTATTCACATCGTAAATTCATTGTTTCTTATCCCAGTTGTCGCGGAAGAATTATTTGCACATTTGAAGCATTTTTACTATTTATTCAGTCAATAAACAAAATTGAAGATAAAAAGCCGAGTGCTAAGAGTACACAAGTCGAAAATAAGAGATAAAAGAATCGAGCATTGAAAACATTTCGTACATGGTTTATTTATTTTCGTAAGAAAATTTGCTTTACCCGCCACTGATCATAACCTCAGGAAATAAACTTTCTAGCAAAAGCTTTTTTATTCGTTTCATTAATCAATACATAAATACAAGATGATTGTTCTCTTCTAGGAAATTCCTAATTTAATGATCAGGTGACAGAGTGGCTACAGTCCTACTCTGTATATTAAGAAACAAGCTTAACGAAATTAATTAATGACTAATATAGAGATCGACAGATCTCGTTTCACTCGTGTAGCCTAATGGTAGTAGTGATGTTGATAATGATATAATTTTGGTTCCAGATTATATACAAATCAATAAGATTTTCAATTACGCGAAATATAAAAACGAAACCAATTATTAACAATGTCAAGGCGAATCAGTCATAGCATCGTTAAGCCGACGAAGTCTTTCAGAAGCAACATGGGCGCGATTGTGTGCCTAGTTAACCAGCCATGAATCTCCCCTGCATTGCTTTTTACCTCCGCTTTTCATTCCGCGTTCAAGTGGGTGAAATTTCCTCGATGGCGGAGCTGATCTTTTTGCGGGGCGCGCAGTGTATTAGAGAAATTTGTACCTACACTGGTCTCATCTGCGGCGAGTTCTTTGGCCGGGCCGTGGAAGAAAAGGCCGTCCCCCCGTCGGCCGCGTGGGCGCCTTTGTACTACCTGCTCGATGTTGCGCTCCGCTCATCAATTTTTTCCCCCTCGGCGGGCCCTGCTTCCGCGCTCCGGTGGCGCTTTGGCGACGATGTGGAGGTCCCTCTTTATCTCATTTAGTCGCCGCAGGGAAAGGCAAAAAAAAAAAAATTGGTTCCGATACCATTAGGGGGTTAACGAACTGTGACCTCTCTGCGTCTTAACTACTTTGCGACTTCATCACAAGTTTGCGATGCCCTGCTCTCGCCTTGGAGTTCTGGAGGCGGCGGCGCGCGAGTTTATGCAACGAGCTCAGGTCGCGCCTGTCACTGTTAGGCTCAAACGTGGTCAACTTGTGCCCAACGCGTACGGTGGTCACCATCTCATCTACTCCAAAGCTCGATAGGAACACGATTCAATAAACTCACTGCTGTGACGTCAATGTGGCAATGTCTATATTTTTTATCTAGATTGAATAGGATTTTTTATTTAATTGCATAGGCTTCATTAACCCCCAACCCAAAACTGAACAACATGTAGGTCGCTGCCAATGTACAACCTACCACGCACACGACAACCTACATGTTCTTCAATTTTCTCGAGATTATGTTCTTTAAATAGTAAATATTGTGCATGAAATAACTTCTTTATAATAAAACCTTAGAAGAATTTTATCTCTGTGAGACCATCATAAATCTTTTCAACATTTCGTAAGAAATATGATACGTTTCAACTAATGTTAAGATCGTAATAAAAACAAGAAATGCTTTTCAGACACACACACATACACATATACCTACAAATACTTTTCGATTTCTTTTCTAGATCTCAGAACTAGAATAATTTCCATATACAAATTCATAATAATTGTAGGTTTTCTTCTCTCTACAGCCCTGATCGACATTTAACCTCCTTACATTTAATAGAATATTTATTTTGCAAAATTGTTAACATACTAAGCTTCATTTTTATTTCCAACATGTAATTTTAATTTTAAATGTTTTGAAGATGCACTTGTGCATCCCACACACCGCTGCAGGCAGGGCTCGCACATTCTGTGACAACTTCATTCTTGTACAGTTTCCAACAAGTTGCTCGGTAAACTCCCAGCAAGTCATGCAGAAGGTTCTTGTGCACACATCATACACTCATACGTGTGGGAACTTCCACCGAAAAAGGGAACCAGCCTCCAACAGCAACTACAAAACGACGAGTCGAAGATAAATTTTACGGAAGAAACATTTCACTGTATGGTCCAAGGAACCTTAAAGTAAACACAATTAATACTCACGCCTCCCCTATAAGTTGCTTAATTAAGTGAAGAAGTGGAACACAACAATGTGTACAATACTAGTAATTTTTATTCGATACTGAATGTGCGAGTGTTCCTGGAACTTAAAATAAAGAAAGTATCGCCAAAAGAAAAAAAGCATGTGCATTAAGACGCTACTTACAGTGAAACCGGTATGAACGGAAATCTCTCACAGGCGGACACCTCTTCACATCCGATAATTTTCTAGAACCTGAACAGAACTTCTTTTGTCAGAACCTAACCATAGCTGTCACCTGTCTCGAGCAACTTTTTTTCCAGTTCGAAACGTATTTGTAATAGAGAGGTTTAATTGCAATCTGCAATTCGGAAAATCACTGCAATTCACTACAGATATGGTCACGACGTAAAATTCAGATTATAAGGTCAAACTGTAGTATAAGAACCGAAGAAATAACTTCAATCATGTAATCTCTACGATTAGAAATTAGTAAGTATGGAAAGTTATAAGTGGTTTACAACTAAGAAATAGCATATTTCTTCTATTTAGAAACTTCTACCGCTGAAATAATCCATTTCGTGGAATATTATTGATTTCAACTCGAGCACACTTTGCCCTTGTCACACATTTCATTCATATCTATTCCGAGGTTTCGTACTCGTACGTTAATCGGATTCTTCTATGGACGTGCTGAGAGATACGTTTGTTAGGAATCCCTAAGCCCGAGGGACGGAGAAGGAAGTTTATTAAGTTCCGCAGAGGCCCAGAGTGCAACGTCGGCGCCTTGTAGACGGCGCTTTATCAGAAGTGTAAATACTCCTGGAAGTTCTCACGAAGTTTCATCTCTCTCGGATCGCTTGCACCGCTGTCTCCGCGCACGCCCCATTCTTCACCGGTTTACCGCTTCCACCGAGAAAGCACTTTCTACAGAAATGTCAGAAGTCGATGAACGTTATTAGAGCAATAAGTCGGGAAGAGGTGGGTGAGGGTGTGCTTAATCTTTCCGCTTTTTTGCGAGGGTTCCGAAAGAGGATTCGAAAAGGTACTTAGCGATAGCTGCGAGAGAATGTACGTTTCCTTGCTTTTTCGTATCGTATTCTTTTTGTTTGGTAGGGATCAATACTACTGAATCGATACTACTACCCACTACAACTGAACACACTGTGTGTATAAGTTGACATTATTTTACCATGCATTTTCTTTGTTAGTGATACTGTCACTTCTGAAACAAATCAAGACCTCTCATCGTAAATCGAGCAGGGTCTGAAACTAATTTAAAATCGTTCAAAGTAGGATTTTGCAGCAAATGTATTGCATACATATGACAAAACTGCTAGTAAAATAAGTTAGTATATAACAGTATACTGCTTGAACGATAAAAGTATCCTTTTCTAAGAATTTAATAGAACTATGCGCAGGCCTTCATCACATGGCAAACATTGCTCAGACACTGGATAAGAGACTTATAGATTAGATATTCAAAGAATATAAAATCGTGAAAAATATACTTTTTATTTGGGATCAGATTTTTAAATGACAAATTTGTAAAAAGGTTTTGTTCATGAAAAGGGATGTTTAGAAAATGATACATCGATTTCAATGTCCAAGTGCACAAAATCAACTGAATAAAATTATTTTATTTTCCAATTCAAGATTGCTTCTAAATGAAAATGTAATTGACAATCGCATATATTTTGTGATTAGTCAGAATCAAGTATTCTTGTGTTGTGGATAGCTCACATGTCACACCACAGTTCTCCACATGTAACATGTAATTTACACATTCCTCTCTTATTTGTGACCAACCCAAAACATACTTGAAATTGCACATTAATTGGAACGCAACGATGAAAATCCGTCATTCACAGTATTAGATTTCCTTCATAATCGCATTGATTATTGTCTCATGGTTATTGACAGAGGGAACGAAATGTACCTTTTGTCTGTATTACCTTTTATCTACAATGGTAAAATATTTATATTTATGGACTCAGGAACCACTTACCCAAAGCAATATTTTTTTAAAAATATGGACTACTTTAGAACTGATACCAATAAACATCCCAACATGACAATCATTTGGAAAGAAGAATTGCTTTTCGTTGTAATATGAACGGTGGATACACCTATTTCTTTTCATTAAAATGGTTTATGATGAAAACTAAATATATTTGTATTACAGTAATCTATTTTGAATTCAGTCCAGTATATTTATATAGATCATGGTTTTTATTTATTTCAGATGTGCAACTCCTCCCCATGATCATCCATAAAGATCAAAATACGAAAGCTACAACAGGCCCTAGAACGTCCATTGCGGAAGCGGAGTCGAGAAAGGACTATTTCTCAGCGGGCAGTAGCAGCAGCAGCCGCAGCAGCCGCGCGTTGGCGAAGCGGTAATCGCACACGCGGACACGAGGCGGTTTTGCGTCGTGCGCGCGGGGCTCCTCGTGTTTTAATCACAGTGTTTGCAGCCGCCGTCTCCGTCTCCGCCGCGTCCGCACTGTTGTTTGTGCGAGCGGGAGTGCCGGCAAAAGGCGACGCCGGCGACGGTGGTGTCGCGTCGCGGCGCTCCCGTCTGGGAACGGATGCGTCTCGGAATGCGTCGCTATCCGCCGCTATTTGCTTCCAGCCATGCGCCACGCACTCGGCCCTGCCTCAGCCCGCACCGGCTGATGCTAAGGCGGTGAGGTCATCCTCAGCGAAATTATTCTACGTAGCTACTTTTGAGCAGCTTACACAAACAAATTAATAAGATCTATCACTGTTTCTTTCGTTTGTTCTAAACTGAATAAACTGTGTTATGAACCCGGTCAGCATATTTATCGTTAGCTCACTGGGCATTATCACATCACTTGGCTTTCATAATGCCTCGTTAAAATCAGACAACTTTCCATTGACCGGTATGTAATTGGTTCGACGCTAAGGTCGAGAGATTTCACTTGAACATCAACCAAACCAAATCTGAAATGCTGGTAGATGGCTATCAAAGCTCTTGATGTTTCAACACGCAATATTGCGTGAAATATTTTATATGACAGCATCAATTATTGTCAGCTTTATTCCTCGAATAAAATCCCTCATCATCCTAGCGTCCCTCGGTGTCGTAGGGGTTTGGAACAGCGTTCAAGTTTGCACCACTGAACGCTACAAGTTTAAAATCCTACCTAAGACATGAGCCTCAAGTGATTGTGTCGTGATTGGTTTCTTACGCCGTCACATTCCGTCTCAACTATCATTCATAATCATTAATCTCTCATATCATCATTTTCATCATACAATCAGAGGAAGACGATTGCATACCACAACTGTGATCAACTCTCCAGGAAACGGGTGGACAAAAAGACGTAAGCCTCCTCCCTTGCGTACGTTCGGCAACCCAGAAAGGCATGCATCGTCATCTTTATTGAAAACTAGGTTGGAGGTGGAAAAAAAGTTTTCACGGTTCATCGGAATTTACATGAACACAATAGTCGCTGCCATGAGTTGTTCGCAAATTAATTGTAAAGGGAGATAAAGTTATGTTTAATCATTTTCCAATCACAGCTAGGACCAAACCAAAAGGCGGACGCAGTTGACTGGAGATGGCTGAATTTGAATTCTCTCTTTTATACTATAGTTGAAGTTACTTCTCTGAAAATGTCAACCTCACATCCTCAAACCAATTACTATTGTCCAAAACAAGTGATTGAGAACTATTAATCTAAAAAAATAGTAACTAAAACTTTCACCTGTTAAGATAATAGTAAACAATAGCAAACCTTTCACCAACTACTCCCATTAAAATTCAAGAATAATGTCAAATACATTTATGGTAGTCTGTAAACCGATTCTGGATTTATTTTTGGAATTTATTACCTACTTAATATTTTCTTACAAGGATTCTAATGCCCATAGAGTGTATGAAAAACAATATTTTCAACACCAATATTAACTCGATAGTATTAGTTTAACTACTAGAAACAGCGCAACTGAAAATAATTAATAAGAACTACCATATACGCGTGCAGAGTATTCGACTTATTAAAAACACGACCTTTAGCTTAAATGAATGTTGGACTCCTACTCTGAAGAAAGTAAATCTTACCTGTCATCTAAAGAATTGCGTATTAAACTTTCTCTATTTACCGTTGAAATTCACCATCGCACGAGCATTTATAATGCAATTGCATGCCGTAAATCCCGAAGTATAACATATAAAAAAAGTACGCCTAACGTTGATACTGACAACCCACGCACTTCTTGCAACACGCAACAGGTGGATGAAATATTCACTTGATCAAGTCAACCCAAGAAGTTCGTAACGTCAATTTCCCCAAAACCTATAGGCGAAAAGCCCAAGCAGTGAAAATTTGTGATACTGAATTTAGGTTACTTTAAGAAGCATATTTACGGTTTTCATTTACAAGAGCAATATTCCAAATTTCATACAAATGTAGTGTATATTTTAAAAATTTCACAAATATTTCAAAATCCTTGATATATTTTTAAGTGCACGCTTGTCCCTCACAACCCGTCTCCTTAAAGAACCGATTGGTTTCTAATTGCGTTAATTACAGATCAGGGGTTTCTGGGCCTTCTATAACTTTTATGGATGCCTTTTTCTCCGAGTATCCCTACTACCTAGCACAAGTGGCCCAGATTCACAGAATTCAGGGGTAAGATTAAATTGACACATTACAATTCGGTTTTATTCTAAACGTATGGGTGTCAGTATTTGAACATGATTATAGCCACAAAAACCGTTCAGCATATTTACCTACGCATACTACTTAGTCTTTTTGATAAAGTACAGTTCAGAGCACAACCATTGAAAACTGAGTTCTAGTTAATATATTTCGTTTTTAAAACAATTATTCAAAAAGTGCGTGATATGCGTAGGGGCCACATCAGGTACTAGTTAAAATTACGTTTTTGAACGTACGGATATCGAACAAGAGAAGAAGAAATCCCTTCGCCTTTTCAATTGCAATCTCAAAGAGCTTTTTATCTGGTGTGATTTAAATCAGTTGCTTCATTGTCTACAGTACTCGCTAAAAGTACCTGAGATCGTGATACTTACGATAAAATGAAAAAAAAAATAGTCCAAAGACCTCCAATTCTGCAATCTGAACAATCTAGTTGAGACACAGTTTCTGCCCAGATCTACGATATTTAAAGTTTTCACTTCATAGCTTTAATAACGATAAAGGCAGAATCCAGTACTCTCACTGGAAAAATATAACAATGAAAAGTAAAAACAAAGTAATGTTTACTTTTATACCAATTAATACCATTAGTTTTGACATTAGTTGAACGAACCTATGTGTATATTTATATTTATATATAAAATAACATATTTGTTTAAATAAACATTTTTATAATGTTCATAAAAACAAGCATTGACGCGCATCTGGAGACTTAATTCAAACATACAAAGAAGAAATATACGAAATGAATATCTGCGTTTGATTCAAACAACGGACATCGCAAATCGAAACTATTCACACATCGTACTTTTTAACCATTAACTCAATTACTCAAACCATTCAATCTTTTAAAATGCTTTCTTCATCCAACTGCTTGTCTTCAACAGTGGCGGGCGAGTGCTTTTGTCGCCGCCCGCAGGCCGTCGCCCTCTGCCGGAAACGGCGGCGCCACGGCGCGGCGCGGCCGGCGGCGACTGCCTCTGATAAATGGCTGCGAGCTGTTACTGCGCGTGGCGTCGACGAGCCTCGCGGCGGGGGACGAGCACTGGGAGGGGCCACAGGAAGCTGCTAGAGGGAGGAGAGGCTGAGGAAGAAATGGAATATATACTGAACAGGAATGCGCAGACACCGAGGTGGAGAATATTGATCGAGGCAACTCATTGTGAAGAGTCATCAACAGTGCTAGACAATTTTGGGCCCGCGGCAAAGCTGAAAGGAATCTCAAACCTCCCCCCGAAAAAAATTTAAAATGTGAAAATTGAATCAATAAACTATGAGTTATATTATTTCAATAAATAAGAAAAATTACGTTTAAACCAAAAATGTTTTTGGAAATATATTTTAAATAATAGCTTTAAGTAAAAGTATTTAGTGATCAAATAATACAATTTCCACGGTGAGCTAAAAAAATAAATATGAATGTCAGTAGAATCTATTTTAATGTTAGTGTCATTTGATTCACTTCGTAGAGTCCTTCCTTATAAGTAATGACTGTAATTAACTATTCTAGGTAAAAATTTAATTGAAAATTTTATGAAAGATCAGATTACAGTACTGCGGCTTATAAAATTAAGATAAGATGTTCTCGAATTCTAAGATCTTTTTCAATTTTTTTTACTAACTTTTTTTCCATCATTCTCATCATCAGGCCCCTTGACTTCCGGGGCTCCGGGCGATCGCCCGGTGTGCCCACGTCTAGCGCCGGCACTGGTCATCAATGACAAAGAATCGGCATGTATGTTAGTTAATTAACCTGTGCCAGTTTGTATGTACATTCCTCAGGCAGTAAACACAGCCTTCAAAAAGTAAATTTATATGTTTAATTGAACATTTAAGATGGTGTGATTTTGATAAGAGTGTATTATGCTGTGAAAGGAGAAGATCCAAATTGATAAAGACAGTAATGAAGTGTGACATCAGCGCAATACGGGGCCCTGTACGACTCAAGAAAGTAATGACCCCAATGCTTTTTGATACAAATGAGAAAAAGATACGATAGCCAATACACAGACAGAAAACGGCGATGCAGATAGCTCTAAGCGTACCAAACAATATGGCGTTGAGCACAACGACTAAGACTTTGGTTGCTTTCCAGCAAGAGCCGTGGCAGTGGTGGTGGTGACGATGGTGGAACGACCTGAAGCCTCAACGTCTGTCACATAGTTCGCCCGGAGGCAACGAAATTACTTGTCGCCACAGTGCGGCAAATATGCATAAATCTCGGCCGGTTACCGGACGCGAAGATGAATACCAAACGTCGGCCAAGGAGGCGGCTCCATGAAAAAACACGAGTTGCGCTCCGCGTCAGGAACAACGTTGCGCTGTGAGGAAGGCGCAGAAAAATACGAAAGGAAATGGTAAAGTACTACCAAGGAAAATTGAGACACAACAGCGAGAAAAAGATAAGAAAAGGCAAGTTGAATAAGAGAATAACTAAAATTTAGAGAAATAAATGACGCAGCGGAGCAAAACAATGAACGAAACCGAAGACAATACCAAAGAGGGTTGAAAAACTCAGGAAAATAATTTACGAGGACACTTAATTATAGAAAAAGAAACGTATAGAAAGAAACGTAAGTGAATAATGCTGCTCATATCGATGTATATTTGGAAATAATTATGCAAAGATCTTAGAGATAGGAAGAGGGTCAAAACGTCGTCGAACCAGATGAAAAATTGCTGAATCCAAAAACCTACATCAAAGCTACTACTACAAAGCTACAACTTAACAACAGTTCCTTTGAGGTATTTGGTATATAAAATTTCCTCAAATCCAAGACGGTCACACGTGGCATTTTTCCAAAATTGGCTTGGTATAACTCTTTTTGTACCTCTGGAACAACTTTTCATATCACATATCCACAATAGGCACAACTCAAAAACGATGTGACCTATCAAAAATAATAAAAGATCAACTCTTAGAGAATTCTTTAGGGCCTTTCATTTAAAACCAAAATTTAAATAAACGCACAAGCACTTACAGAGGTAATGAAGTCTACATTATGTATTCACACGCCATCTTTAGTGGCGTGTCGTGTAAAGTCCGACTACAACACTGGGTGGCATCCTGCACTTTTACATTATACAAAGGCTCGTTATTAAAAATCCAACGATAAACTGCGTCCGAAATGTTTTCATTCTCGGGCGCTACTATTGCCTCATCTATTATACGAAACGAAACTCAGTAATAAAATCGAAAGTGAAGTAGTCGGCGGGCGAAAAAGAAACCACAAATACAATAGTTTTAAGTGTACGAAGAAATACCTCTTTCTAATTTATACAACTAAATAGAGCTTCCTTAATTATAAACCATAATATATCACATTATTTATATAAAATGTTTTACCCACGTATTATTTACTTTTACTTTTTATAAATGGGGGTGACACATGCGTTCCGCATTATTTATGGGAGTTAAAGTTCGCCTTAATAGTGACTTACAGAGGGGGAAGTGGTACCTAAAATACTCCAAATTTACGTTATGTAATTTATGGACGGCCTCAATACATAACTCAAATAAAGAGACGTCAATTTATTTTTATACCCATCTGGCGTGAGCAGGTGCCCAGAGCGAGTTATTAACCAAGCTACGGCGCGAAACGAGTGAACAAATGTGCGTGATTTCGTAGATCGTTCCTTGGGCGAATGAATGCTCACTCTAAATATTTCGAAGTCAAGAAGTGATGAATCATGCAAAAATGGTAATAAAGTGCTTCAACTTTAAAGATGACGCTAACTAGTTCTAAGAACTCGGTGCATTTTATAATGTAAGCATTTATCTTTCACAACAAAAACAGTTTGCATGACCGGAAACTAACTTCGGTACGTAAGTGACCGTACTGTTAATCATTCGAAGTGTACAAATGAGTTGTTTGTAATCTAGCAAGGCAACGTTTTCCCACTCAGTCCGTAGACACATCGGTGTGTTAATGTCAATCATTATCATCATTCTAATTTATTTCATGCTTCAAGCCATTAGCATTAGACATCCCTTCCTTTCCATATTCCACACCTCAACTTTATTCATTACACTACATCTCTGAAACTTGATATTCAATAGCCGACATTTTAATATATTTCGTCTCTTTGATCTTGTAAAAATAAACACATAGTTTATCCAAAGTTCTTACCATGGGAACATGTTTCTCCGCATTACATCTAACAAATCATCAGTGCATGAAAACACAAAAACGCACATTTTCGTAAATATTTACGAACATTCACAAAATGTTATAAGACAAAATATATACAGAACATTTCAAATATCGCAATATTTAATAACCGTTTCTATAATATCTATTTTATACTGTCCTTGATTGCACAACACCAACATTTTTCAGTATTTTTTTATTTTTTATTTTTCGGACTTTAAATATCTTGGTCGAAAACATACCTTCGGAGTATTGTAGACGAATTAACTTTTTTCCAACATGGAGATTTCCGAGAAAAACGTTGCTGGTATTTTTTAGAAAATTTTGTTCGAATACTTTTCAAAAATATATTTTTTATTTATATATGCTCAAACACTTTTGGATTAAAAAATCCTTTAGAAGTACATCGAAGCTTCTGCGTTAACGTATTAAACAATGAGATATACCTAAACAGTAAACTTTAACGACAAGCGAGAAAACCTCATTGGTCTAAATTTTGAAAAATCAAAAGAGAACATCAAAATGACTTTCGCGTCATGCTATTCAAGGATTTATTATATTCGAATTACATTTGCAATATTACCATTTTTTTGAATAGCATCTTCTCGATTTTCTTCTTCCGAAGTCCTAACCTTCCAAATACTGAATCACATAATTTCTCTTCGATATGTTTCGTACTCGGATACCATGTCTTATCCTGTTCTGCACAGTTAACATTTTTCTTAGTCGCGTCTTCACTTTTCTTCCCCCTTTCGAACGCGCCTTTTCACAGACACGCGAGAGGATGGAAGAGGGGAGGAAACGGGACAGAGCTCTTACCGTGATAATGGAAAGCCCATTTCATACGTCCAGATGAAAAATATTAACGAAATATGTAGGTAATTTAAACTATTATGTGTAAAATGTATCAAACTAGAGCATTAATCAGGGAAGGGAAGGCAATGCCGATCTTACCACCCCAAGGAGCCAGCACTGTAATTCAAATCTGAAACGCAAATACTATTTATTTATAGATTTTAAAAAAGGACGAGCTACAATAAATTCGCAAGATAAACAAATGCGCACACGTAAAATAAAAAATATATAAATAAAATCCATAATTCTACTTATTTTTGTGAAAATTGTTTCGATATTGTATAACACCTAAAGATAAATATGTAGAATTTAAATTATTGACATTTTTCTGGTAGTATTATTGCTTTATGAATGCAAATTTTTATATACTGGTGATAAGTTTATATTTATATTGGCTGTTTTCTTTTCCTTTTCTTATATGATAATGCTATCGGCAAAACATGTAAAGAAAACATTTGAAATGTTGAGCATTACATATATTCTAGATATTCTATCTTATTTAGTGTAACTAACACTTCAAAGCTAATGATTTCACTACAGCCAAACACGAACGCCTGAAAAGATGACATATTATTAAATTGTAGACCGTAGCAAATTACAGACACCAGGGATGCCGAAAGAGTAAGGAAGTAATGATTAGCGGCCCCTGTCAGCCGAAGCGCCGAGGGCCGATGACTCGCAGCGTCTCGCAACAGGCCGATGACTCTGTGCCGTACAGCGCGCCGTTCCCCTCGCCAATCGGACGCAAGCGCGTCGAGTCGCGTCGCGTCGCGCGGTTGACGAGCCGTGCACCGCACTGCCGGCGACGCGTCGTGTCGTGTCCGCAAAACGACCACGGCAACGCGACGGGCAGGGCGTCGAAATGGTAACGAGCGGTACCGAATCATCGTTCCGACGCCACCGCCAAAGACGGATGGTTGCGGTTCGGAGTCAACGACATTCCCGGAACGGCCTTGGCGTGCGGAGACATCGCGCGCTCGCGGAGGCTACGGCGGGAACGACGCCGGACGCGGTGGAGAGGACTGGGATCAGCACGTTGGGGGCAACTGACCTTGCAGGGGATGCGTTGACAGAAGCGGCGAAAGGAGTGTGACCGAGAATGTCGGAGGAAGAAGAAATAAGGAAAAATCAGATGAAGGTGATTGTAGTAGCGACAGAGGAAGTACAGGTAGTGGAGAGTAAATTGAGGTGGGCAATACAGCTGGAGGTAGTGATGCTGATAGAAGAGATAGCGAAATTAGTACAGGTCGCAATGAATTATTGGCATTGTTCGTTGTTGAGTTGGTAGTGATGGTGATGGAGAGAGGGAGGTGGTGGTACTTGCATGGAGGCGGCGGTAGCTGTGACTGATAGTGGTAACGGTGAGAGCTATGGCGGAGACGGTGACGGAGGTGGTAGTACGTAATAGACGTGGCAAAGAAAGGGCCAGGGGAGGAGGAATGGTCTGCTGTGGTCGTGATGGACGAGATGGTAATATTTGTGACATCAGCCTCGGTGTTACGAAAGCATTGACGACGGCGCTAGAGGCGTGGCCTGTGGCAGCGCCGGGGCTGCAAAGCAGGTGCGGGGTGACGAGGTGTAAAAAAGGCATCCCGGCGCCGGCCACCGTCACCACACGCGTGTGTGCCCACGACCGCAGCGGCAAGCACTAAGCGATGCGGCTTGGGGCTGTTCCCGTCAACGAGGCATACAGTTGATGAGGCCGACGCGGCGGACACGGTCGACGTAGCCGCAACGATTGCTTCTGTTTCCATCAAGACGCAGCCTCACGTTCCTAGAGAGGAAGCGAAATGGAGTTGCTTTGTCATCTGGCCTCATTTTTCTTTCTTTTCTTTTTTGCCCACTGCAAGAACACACAAATATACTATAATGAAATAACATATTTCTGTCATAACTTGGAACTTCTATTGACTAATAACTTCAAATCTCAATATAGAAATATGTGAGAATGCTTAGATGCGAAAAAAAAAAAAGAATGCTATCGTACAAAAGACAAATACAGAAAAAGAACCTTTAGATATTTTCATTTAAGCAGTCTAGCTATCTACCAACAGAAAAGCATATTTCCAATGTACGTCTAGCCGCAGCAATAATTGATTGTTCTTTATAACGTAAAGATATTTTTTTCTTACTGTAATATTTTTGCTACATCTGAAAACATAAACATTTCATTCTATAATCACAATTGTTGTTTCCGTCAAATGCAAACATTTATTTTAACATCTGAATATAATTACGCAACGGAGAACGTTCAGTATTTGAATAACAGAAGTTATTGTACTTAGCTATTGTACTTAATTATTGTACTAGCAAGGGATATTTTGAAATATCACCGACGTCAGCAACATTTTTAATTCTGGTGTTACGTTTCCAATGAATTCGTTCCACGTATCCCAAAGCCACGAATTTGCATTTTTTGTGAAAAGAAGACCACTGAAATGGTAAAGTTCACAAAAAAATTACAAATTTGAAAATTACCTCTGTGAATTTCTGTTTCAGTGGCATTTTACTAACTAGTAATAGAATAAACATGATTATTTGTTAAGATAGCGTACTGTATGTCTTAACGTTCCGGATCTCCGAAATTGTAGTGTGAGGCAAGCGATACCCAATCTACCGCTTACGTGAGAAATATATATATTTTTTGTCAGGGTTTCGTGTTTTCCTTGGGCTAGCAGAACGGGGTGGCGGGTGTTTAGCAATAAGCGAGCCCAACTATGCTTTACACGTCTTCGCTGATCGCCGAAATGCGACATCATAATTCAGACAGCTGATCCTCCATTCCCTTCACGTCACCCCAAGTCCAGAACCCCCACGAAGAATGGAACCCGGAACCACGCTCACCTAACACGCCAGTACAAGCTATCACTCCGACAGCCCTTCACCGACATCCCTCCCGGTATCTGCCGGCATCTCTGCATAAGGCCTGCGCGGCGCGGGGCGGGGCGGGGTGGGGCGCGGAGGGGCGTGGCGGCGTGCAAAACGACCGTGGGAGCCCGGCGCGGCCCCGCCCCCTGTCCGATCCGTCGCAGATGAGAGCCGGGCGCCGCGCCAAAGCCGCCCCATATGGACGCCGGCGCGGCCGCACGCCCTCCGCCCCGCGCGCAAGGGTCATTTTTCCGGGAAGCCAGCTGCCCCGTGGGACTGCCTCCTCCGCAGGGCTCCTCCCTCCGGTTGCTGAGCGGCGCGGCGCGGCGCGGCGTTCGGTTTGCGCGCCGCATCGCCTCCGCGGGTCACGACTGCACCGTGTACGTGGGTGGAGTGTCGCCAGATGCGCAGTATCCTGGACCGCGGGACACAGGGCGCCGCGGGTAGCGGTGGAACGGAAACATACTCTGAATAATGAAAGCGGCGGCGGCGGTGGTGGTGGACGGACCTTATAAGATCTGACGGCGAGCAAAAGTATTATCTGATCCGGCGGAATGTAAAGTAAGCTCGTTTTCAATTCACGACTTGCACGTGAGGATAACCGACTGTCGTATAAAAGTAAAGAGGTTGGAACGGATGCTTCGCTCCACGGACCTCACATGATCTTGGCATTTGCAAGAATAAAACATCATTTGCTGTAATCTACTCTCTTCTTCACAAAAGCAGTTGAACAATAGCTGCAAACAAAATGTAATCCATTATTCTTTTACGACAATCTAATATGAGAATACTTTCCAAAAATACTGATAGAAAATTTCGTACAACACTAATAAATACATATTCCTTTCCAGTTGTAAGGAAATTGGGTATATACCAAAAATACACATATTCATTCTTTCAACCAACGACACTCAGGAATGGAGAGAATTCCTTGTGGAAATTTTAAAATGTGTATATTTCCTGGAAAAACAAAAGAAATGCGGCAGAAATTAAACGAGTTTCTCAGTTGCGGAATTTGTGGACCTTTGAATTTCTGACCGAACGAAAACCAATTGCGAAATCGTCAACGGAAAGAAATGCCGTAGACGACGAGCGGTTCGTCAAAAGGGAAAGAATCGATCTCTAATTGCGCAGGGATGCCTTTGAGTATGGGTTCCAGAAATCATGACCAAGAGAACTTGCATCCGCAAAAAGCACGTAATCTTGTAACTAGCAGGGGATCGCACGAAGCGCAGGCTTAACTAAGCAAGAAGACATCTCATCGCGGGCAGCTGGCGCGCTGAAAGGCGACGGCGAGCAAGAAGCGAAGCGGGCGCTCCCGGCGGCGGTGACGAGGCCGTCGACGAAGAGGCAGTACCCCTCCGAGGAAAGTATGCATCATCCTATACTTCGGTTCTTCTTTCTTGGCGTGTGTGTGAGGTGTCATCAAAATGGAATATCTCTCGGTATTTCGCGTCGTTCTCGCTAGGACTGCTCGATACAGTCGCGATCATGAGACTCCTAGCGGCACAACCGAAAACGATGCGAAATACCGTGAGATATTCCATTTTGACCCCCAAGCACCAAGAAAGAAAAACCGAAGTATAGTCGAGAACGATCAGGGCCTTTTAACGTGGTGGAGTCCATTACAGTGGCACGCTCTCCTCTATCACCTTCTTATAGGAACTAAAATACGAACTTCTGCCAACGATTCGTGGCTGCTGTATGGGTTCGCGAGACGCAAGCAGAAGCGTAATGTTACAAAATATAGCGTCGATGTTCACTCTTTCTTCAGTAGTTTCTTATGTGTATATTACGAATAAATTGAACATTTACAAGACAGATTTCGAATTTCTCACAAATTAGCCAATTTTTATGTGCGGATATTGGCCTGTACTATACCCGCAAGTTTTCTTGAGCCCTCGCTTCGCTAGTTGCGAGACGAGTGGGGAGTAGGATTATTTCTGTGGTCACGGGGTAAAAGTTCTTAAGTCAATTTTTGGGGAAACTGGGTTAAGTACTGAAACTACAAGTTAAGTATCTATATTTTATTTTAGGAAAACGACCGAATTCAAATGTTGCCTCCTTAACGAGAAAAAAAGCATTAAGAAATAGCATTTGGCGTAGGAACAAGTGGTGGCTCGAAAATCTAACCCTTGTTTTCTCCAAACTAAGATTTTTGACTTAAAAACTTTTAGCCCGTGTCCACAGATTTAGATAAAAGGTATTTTATATCAAATCTGGAGTCGGGTTTTCAATGCAAAATAGTTTCCAATACATGGGAGCGAACATTTCTGGTTGTCAGATATTGTCTACAACGCTCGTTGCTTATTCTTAATTCAACTAATGTTGGCAAAGGAGTGAGGGTAGCTATTCCGGGGCTCACGAAAACTTGCGCGTATAATAGCTGTACCCGGCGGCACTAGCGCCTTCTATAGTAGCACCGTCGAGCTCTGTCTCCGGTTTTGATGGAGAGTTGCCAGGCCCTGAAGACGATGGTGGAAATGCTCTCGCTTGTTCGAGTAACTCCGCGTCGCAGGTTGTGATTACGTCGGCATCACAGCCTTCGACGCGGCGCGGTGTGACTCGGGACAGCCGGGAGAATTAGCATGACTGGTCACGAAAACTTTTCGACAACAATGAAGGCGATAGTGATACATATGCGCACGAGTTACGCTTTGACTTCTAACGGATTTCGGAAACTGGCCGCAGCACGTCACGGAACATTTATCCAATACTAATTCATCATTTGTTTTTAATTTGAATTGTTCGAATTAATTCTTGGTAAATTTCCACACAAACTAACTTGCTTTAAAGAACGCCTTTGCCCTTAAGCGAATTATCCTTGTGGGTACCGAAGCAGTCTTGATCAGCCTGAGATTGTTCAGAATCAGAATGAATCAGCCTGACAAAAATGCTTTAAAGCCAACGTTTCGATTTGAAACTCTTAGTCAATTATAATAACTAGGAACGGATGACATTAAACATTTCAAAATAAGCAACCAAGAATTTAGTACTAAAATATTAAAAATAGTTATAATATATGACCTTTCAACATACTGTATTCATGATTTCCAAATACGTAAACATTAAACAGCATAGGTGCAACAGAGATGTATGCATGAACGTAAACATATTTTACACAGAAGATGCTGCGATATAAATATTTAACTCTTCTTTAGAGTAATTATGACAACTTTTTCTAAAACGCATTACGCAACGTACTTTCTATTATTTACTTAAGAATAGAAGTCAAATAAAGAAAACATAATAATACACGACACGATATCTCTACATCATTCTCAGTATACATGATTTCTGTAATTACAATTTATTGCTTGCAAAACTTAAGTAGGTCTTCTAATTTCCCATTTAAAAGTACATTCTTTTATCCTTTATCTTTTATCTTTAAAGACAGATCTGGAAATAAAGTCATGTACAATTTTCCAAAAATACGAATAGTTTCCGAGAAAATCTCAGTGAAATATAGGCAATTTTTTCACAATTATTTCCTCAAAATTGGCTCCAAATGTTTTCTTTAAATCTTTTCATCGGATAGCGCATTAGACGCCTGGCTGAAGTCCAGTTTATGGTGATCTCCGTATTCTAGAAAATTGCAAAATTTTAAGATTGCAAAAATACAATACTGATGATAGAAACTTTTTCTATGATGAAATGTTATAAAAAATGTGATCTTTAAATAATGTCATGCATATTTTTTTAAATAAATAGTTTTCGCGTAATGCTTGACGAAAACGCATTTTTAAAAAAGTGTTATTCTCAAAAGCGGCTCCAAATGTTATCTTTAATTATTTTCCTTTGTATACAGCAAAGGACACTTAAAATAATGGAATTTTTGTCAAACTCATTATATTTTCGAAAATTGCAAACAATAATTTAAAATGCAAAACTGCAATATCACTACAGAATTTTTCCTTAATGAAATCTGCTACACGCATAATTGCAAGCGGACGATTACCTCTACGCATGTTACATTTAGAAGATATTTTAACTGTGAAAAAAAATTCCTAAGATTGCAACTATTCGTTAGTTCTTGTTATTAATTATACTTCACATACCAAAGTGAAAATTGATGTAATGCAATGGTCGTAAAAAGCTTAAAGTGATCTTTTGAGTTCACTGATTATACTCATGTCAAATTTATTACTTGTACTCCCACTGAAAACAGTCAGTAAATGGTGTATGAAAACAGTTACGTGTTGAACATTACGCACATAGTTGTTTTAATTTTAATATAGTGTTTCACTATTTCCCATCCATCTCGCTTTGTAGGGGTTTGCGCTTCCTGATTCTTTCCAATAGCTTTCTGATTTCAATTAATTTCTTGTTCTTCCTAGATGCTTGGTAGAGAATTCCACGCATACAAAGAAATCTTGTTAGATCAACCACTAATACTGTTTTTGCTGTTATACCATTCACCGACTATTAACCGCTATGTGTTTAATGAAGAATTAAAATATTTTTCCATAGAAATACATTCCACTAGCAAATTACATAAAGTTTATTACCAAGTTGATAATTAGAATCTATTGGTAGTATCGAAGAGTTCTTCTGTATCGCAATTCTTGGGTCATTAAAAACTACGCCGGATAATCGAGTAGTCTTCCTGGAATTGCTGTTTTAATCATATTCGATTCTAATGTCATGTGAACAAACCCATACTCTTAAGAAGAAACGCCATTTTTTACTTATTGGCTTAGAATAGAGAATCAGCAAACTTTAGGGAAAAAATTGTTCATTAATTATAAAATAGTCTAATGACGAAGTATCATCAACTTCTAAAATAATGGAAATTATTTCAAACATTGTATTCACTGCCATAGAACGATACAAAATATGCAAATTATAAATTTTACATCACAGTTATACACAATATCACTGAAAGGAGACAAAAGAGAAAGTAACTTCCGGTAAAAATATATTCTATGAATCGTGAACGTTTGACTCTTAAAATGGTTTAGAATAAATGCTTGAGAGCAGAGGAGAATATCTATCGCTACGAGACGAGAATGACTATCGCGTCGAGAAGCTTTTCGAGCTCCAGCAGCCTCCTCTGCAAAGCCATCTGCCGTGTTTCGTCCGGAGAAAATGAATATCCATATTAGACTGGACCAAAACTTCGGAACGGGCTCTTCTCTTTTAATTGGAAAGCGTTAAAAGTATGTGAACTTGAGAGGAATCTAATTAAGTCGACAGCGACGAGCAGACTTTGCACAGTCTTCTCGAAACGGGATCTTGTATCGGACAGAGCCCTTCGAAGGGAAGCTACCACCGTCATCCCCGCCTATCGGGTCGAACTACTAGGATATTGCGAATTACTTCACTTCGCCAACTTGGGAGTCGATCACATTTTTGGGGTCAAAGAAAAGTTTAAAGCTTAACTCAAAGTAGGTTGAATACTTAAGAAAATTTATTAACAATAAGTATTATTGAAAATTATTAGAATACACAAAACGTACGTGAGGTGATTTCTTTCAAAACTATTTCCTTAAAAAGCACAAGTATTAGAGTTAATCCAAGACAAGATTACCACCTAAAAGTCAAGTAAATCCCATCCTTTCTGCTTTTCTATTTTCACTGTTAAACCAATGCTGAAATAAGATATATATTTACAAGACGTACACATTTTAAATCATTAAATTATGTACTTTTTTAATATAATAACGAAAATGTTAATTATTTGAGTTTTAATTCCATACTAATCCACGCATTCAATGGGGTAAAAGGAAACTGAAATCTTGAATCTGTAGAAACATGAATAATAATAATAATAATAATAATAATAATAATAATAATAATAACAGGAATAAAATATCTGCAATAGGTAGTTTGGCGGTACCTGTAGCCGAATACAGTTTTGGACTAGTGGACTGGACTGAGCAAGAAATTCGCACCATGGATCGAAAAACCAGAAAACTGCTAACAATGCATCATGTTTCCCACCCTCGAGCTGATATACATAGACTTTATGTGTCACGTAAGGAAGGAGGAAGAGGCCTCAGACAAATTGAGGCCTCCTGGCACAACGCAATAGTCGGGTTGGGTAAGTATGTAGTCAGCCATCAAGACGACCCTCTAATGAGGCAGGTCATGAAATCTGACCGAAGAATGGGAAACAGAGGCATTGTTAGTGTC
The DNA here is from genome assembly GCA_031308135.1 of Acheta domesticus. Lineage (NCBI taxonomy): Eukaryota > Metazoa > Arthropoda > Insecta > Orthoptera > Gryllidae > Acheta > Acheta domesticus. The sequence continues at coordinate 130,324,608 of JAHLJT010009436.1, read as the reverse complement.
GCAAGAAACATTGCGAAGAAAACTAGGCAAGACACGTCGAATAACACAGACACTGAACTTCTGATGCTGCTAAACATGAAGTGTGAGACACAAAAAATGTTAAAGAAATCGTGGAGAGACAAACCACTCCACGGTCAATACCTAAAAAGAATGGACAAGGTGCAGATCAATAAAGATCAATCATTTATGTGGCTTAAAAGGGGAAGGATGAAGCCAGAATCGGAAGCACTTGTAATAGCTGCCCAAGATCAGGCCTTGAGAACACGACATTATGATAAAGCGGTTCTCAAAATTTCCCAAGATGACAAATGCCGCATTTGCCTGGAGCAAGTAGAAACCATTGATCATATTGTCTCAGCTTGTCCAATCCTAGCAAAGACCGAATACCTTAAAAGACATGACAGGGTGTGTAGCTACCTCCACTGGCAGATCTGTACCGCCCTCGAAGTTCCAAACACATGCCCCAAGTGGTACGAACACTCACCGAAACCGGTGACGTCTGTTGGATTGTGTACGATATTGTACGACCAACAAATTCAAACTGATCGCACGATAGCGGCAAACAAACCGGATATAGTTATCCGGGATTTGGCGAAAAAATCGTGTTTACTTATCGATGTTGCTGTACCTTGCGATCAAAACGTCGTTACCAAGGAGGCAGAGAAACGTCTTAAATACAAGAGTTTGGAAATCGAGATCAGCCGAATGTGGGGCGTAAAAGCACAGGTCGTCCCGATAGTTATCGGAGCTCTGGGATTTGTTCCGCAAAATTTGAGTAAGAACTTGTCTAAACTCCCAGGTAATTCAAAAGACTGGGAAGTGCAAGAAATTGCTTTATTTGGAACAGCCCACATTTTGCGTAAAGTATTGTAGAGGCACTGATAGTCACCGAATCTGCTCCTTAGGTAGCTGGTTGCAATCTGGAGTAGATTTTATATTCAGCCGACTCATAAGATCTTTAGTCGTGATGTAATGGAATAATAATAATAATAATAATAATAATAATAATAAGAAGAAGAAGAAGAAGAAGAAGAAGAAGAAGAAGAATTTTTCACTCCAATTAACATTTAGGAGAAAATTCAAAATGACTACACACGACCCGATACAATGAATGAAAATATTAACGAGTATTTCTCTTACGTAATTTTATTTTTAAAAAATCACACTTTCCGCTGTAAAAGGCGTAACTCCGCACCAAAAGCCCATTCTCCCAAACTTGAAAATGACATCTTCCATGATATTCTTCAACAGATGTTCCTCAAAATGAGCTCGAGGTGATCGTGCCACCTGCGCGGAAAGAGACCACTGAATGTCCGTGCGATCACGCACCGCCCCGCCGCACGCATCCTTCAGGGAACGCTCGCTTCCCGCCCTTGGCTCTGAGTCCTTCCGCCAGGAGCGCGCCACCAAAACATAAAAACTCCCCACGTCCGAGGAGAAATGACCGGGCACAAGTTGCCCAAGTTAAAAAGGTTTATAGGACGCGCGGTATAGAGGATAAATATAAAAAAGTTCCTCCACGTTTTTCATTAAATGGGGGAACCGCGCGAGGGGCGCAACGCGCCGGGGAAGCAAACGGAGGAGGAAACGGTGCCGCTGGTGGAGACAGCAATGGTGTCAGTGTAAGGGAAAAGGTGGATGATTGAGAGCACAATAATGTTGACACCTGGTAGAAATAGGTAATAATGGGGAGGGGACATGAAATGATAAGAAAGGGAAAAGGTACAAGTGTTATTAATGGCACGTCGGTTTGCGGGGTTCTCTCCACCCAGGTATATCTCACCAGAGGGGCATCGCCCCAGCTGAAACAAGTTCCAGATTGATCTCCCGGCATGTATTGTCGTGCTTAGTGTATGTAAGTAAGGGGTTAGGATCGGACAAGGAAGAGCAAGGGAAGATCGCACGCGGTCCGTTTGTTACGGTACTGCTCCGGCATTCGCCTGGTAATGATCGGCAAAACCACGAAAAACTACCGATCAGAACAGCCAGCCGCTAGAATTTGCAACTGTACAGTGACTGAATTCGATCTAGCAACGTAAATCCTGCCACTGTTGGAACTCAAACCCTAGAACCAGTGGGAGGCCCTGCAGTGACATCAGTTGATGCCCTCAGCCGGTGAGACTAAAGAGAATGAGGAGGAAGAGGCTCAAATGAGTTCGTCAATGAAAGAAGCGACGTAATGAAAACGACAGCGAAAACTACGGCGACAAAAGTCGCAGCGGGAGACAGGTACGAAAAAAAGCAGACTAAAGCGCCGGCACGACACACGCGCGCGGAAAGTGACAGAAGCTGTAGCAAAGCCGCTAGGGGCGACGGCAGCTCCTGGGCGACACGGGCGGCGGAGGTAGCGCGGCGGTCGCAATCCCACGCTTTAATATTCAGCACGCATGAGGCGCGGGTCAGCCCCTAAATTGCGCCGAGGGACGCAATCGCCTCGCGCATCGTGCGACGCGTGGCTGCGGCGGCAACGGCGACGGGCCTTGACCACTCACTACACCCGCACGCTGCCGGCACGCCTCGTCAAAACGAAGATGACAAGCACGGTTATCAGTCAGAGGTGCAACACAAGGCCAACGGAAATCGGCAGAATACGTTTAATAGTGTGAAGTGTTCAACGTGCACGTTCAAGAGTTGAGAATAAAGAACGAAAAAGGAAAGATAAACGTTAACGTTTTTCTATTAACCTAGACGATACATTGACTTGAAAACCATATACATTTTCAATATCATGAGTATTTTATAAATCAACTGCATCAGAAGACATTCTTATCTTGTAGAGTTCAAATTTTATATATAAGAAAAAAATGGATAATTAAAGAAAACTATTTTCTTCAATATTCTGATCAAAAATATGTCTGTATCATTCATTCAAAAATATCCTTTTGTAACTAGTATATTTAGTCCCATGCATATCACAGAATCATATTTACAGACATTTGCATAAACACCTGAATTTTCAATTACTTCACGATAATGCAAAGCTTTTGTTCTGACAGTACAAATTAAAAATCAACTTTCAACGCAATTACGGGATCTCTAGCACTTTCTTACGGTATTTCTTATTCTAAGGCGTAGGGAAGTAGAGCAACGAATGTATAAAAAGCTTCTTGGATTTACTTTCTAAAATACTCTTTCATTCCACCAAATGATAGACAGGTTCAAGCATTCACAAAAACTACTGAGCAATGGAATTGAACCGTCGGAGTAAACTTGTTAAGTGTTGGCTTCCCTGTTTAATATACTATCGCTGACCGTACATATACACATTACGTCCATTACGCAAATAATTTAAGCAAACTAGGTGAAGATTTAGAAGCACCATTTTGGATCGAGAAAAGGCTTTTAAAACCTGATTGATACAATCTTGATGTACAAGTGCTGTTAGGTTTCAAATGAGTAGTCTAGCATCCAGCCACAAAATGCGGCAGTATTGCGAAGAACACGTGCTCTGTGACATGGCACCACTGATGGGAGATCGTAAGATCGAATCCAGTGGTTCGTCGAAATCAATTGGAACCATCGAAAATGTATATTTTACAAGAGATACACTGAAACAACCGTTTGAACGACAATGCTAGTTGTTCAGTTCTTTCATAAATTGCTCTGATCACATCATCAATTAACACGTTAGAACGATGTAGAAAAATATCAAATTATTGGAGCAGAACTAAGCAAAGCAAACTATTGGAGCAGTTTCATTCCTGCGAATAATTTATTCAAACAAATAAGTGGGTTTCCACTTTCCTTTTAAATTATAAAATCCGTGTTGGTCAGTTAAGCAATAATACATGAAGTACATATAAGTCAAGCATGCAGGATATAACCACTTGGAGTCATTAATAAAGAGTGCACGTTTCAGCAAGACAGCATTTGATGTACGTAGACATTCGGTGAAACGTTTTAACTTCACAGCAGAGAGATTCCAGAAATGATATTAGCGGAAACAACGACGCGGAAAATTGCAGAATTCTAGATAAAATATATTTAAACACACCGCAATAATCTTAAGTGAAGACGAAAATGAAGACGAGATTGACGAAAATGACACCGCAGGCGGTATTAAGCCAAAGAAAACAGTCCTCACGGAGGAGCATAGCCCTTCAACTACGACGACCGGTACCCACCTACTCACCTGCAGTCCCGCTGGAATTCCAAGTATTTCACAGCGGCGCTCCAGAAATGCAGGGTCGTACTTCTTTCAAGCAAGAGAGAACATAAACTTCCACCAATGGCTGCAGAATTAAAATCCGAGATTCTCCGAAAACTACCTTCCAACGCACAATAAGTGCACTCAAGAATCCAGTTCAAAAAACAGAAAATTCTAGTTCAACATTTTATGGTCAAAAATTACATTAGACAAACGTTACACCGACTTAATAATAGAGAGGAAAAGTAAACAGGCAAACGCGAACAACACAGTGTTACCTCCGCAAACGTGCACTCTGTGAACTTGTTTACAAGGAAATTACAGAGGAAGAGTTCGAACGAAAGAGGTGCTTATTATAAAACCGACGATTTACGTAACAAAACTACCGACGGACTTATCACTGGAGAATTGCATCCTCCTGCCCAGACAGCGGAGGCAGCGGCGGCGGCGGCGGCGGCTCCCAGGAACGAAGAAAATCAGCCCCGCAATTGTTTACCCAGTACGCGCGAGGTGTGTTTACAAGCGCGCAAAGAATCTCTCGGGCGGTCCGGCCACGAAGCGGCAGCGGCGGCGCCGCCGCCGTTGCCGCCGCCGAATCCGCACGTGGGGGGAAGGAAGCGCTGTTTGCTGAATCAAGAACCTCGAAAGTCCATTAAGAGAGATGCTTCCCGCCACCTCGCCGCTCGCCTACACTGCCCAGACGGCGTCTCTTGGCGGCAGCGGGTGCATGAAGTAATCAATTCCTTCAGCGGTGCCCGCGCCGCCGCCGCCGCTTTGATTCTTTGCCGCTGGAATTTTTTCAGTAGAAGAGACTAAATGGCCAGAACTTCCGATAGAAGAGAAGTTATATACTCGGTTTCCAGATGTTTGTAGTTTAATAGTAGAGCCTGAAAATGAATATCAAAATGCCACGATTTATGTTTTATAAACACATTCCTTAAGAACTCGAAATAGCAGAAGTTCAGCCTCTATAATCTAAAATAAATCACGACATTTAAAAAAATTCAATTCATTCTGACTTATACGTAAAATGAATTCCTGTGAATTCTACTCCGCACGTTAATAGACTCGTATAGACGTCACTGTCAGATCGGCGCGAACAAACACTCCCTAGAACCTTTTTTATAAATATAACATATTGATCGTATTAGAGAAAACTGAAGTTTGAGAAAGAGTAGTCGACGACATACCAAGTTATTTTGGAATGTTTTCAATCCTCGTGGCCAACAGCAGTGAATTTCCGACACGATAAACATTTTAAAGATTTTCATTTGCTAACAAAAACTTTTACAGCCCAAAAATACAATGTTGTAGTGACGAAAGTTTAACAACTGGGTTCACTAGCTAATTCAAAATTTGAGCATCAAGTTAATGAATCACATGGCATTCTTTTTAAAAGTGAAATTATATCAATAGGCTTTATTTAAATAAAAAAAATGTTTTAGATAACAGTATAGAAAGCAGACCTTGACTTCTGAGTGTACGAAACTAAAGCAAGAAATAAAATCCTCACACAGAAATTTATGAAATCAATCATCCATGGAAACATTTTCTCACGCATTTCATACACATCTGAAAACTTGAAGACACTAAGAACTTAAAATGTATGTATTCTGTATGCATTGCTGTTCTTAAAAATACGTTTACCACCGACTTCACTTCCATAACAAGTTTGCACCTGGAACCGACCACTTAAAAACCGGCTCTGTTGTTGGGCGCGCAAGAAGCAGAAACAATGCCTCCAAAATTCCAGAAAACCTGGGAGAGGCTGCGATTTGGTCAGAGCGACCGCAGCGCGGTCGAAGCGTAACCGCGCGTGAACAGGTCGGAGGGACGCTGTAGCGACGTAGCTAGAGACATAAGGAAAGAGATGATAGTGAGGCACAGCGACGCTGAAATTGATAATGGTGACTATGTGTCAGGGAAGCGAATACAAATTATTTAATGTAAACAAAGTTTCTGAGTTACGACAGTAAAAAATTACGAATACTCGAAAGTGTGAATAGAATAGATGGACAGAATAAGTACAAACAGCCTTGTTAGAACAACTATGCCTTACATAATTATACAGCACAAAATAAAATATACCACTTGGAGGCTGGTGAATCAGCCAAACACACCTCCAACGTCGTGGCGATTAGATCAAATCGAATCAAAATCAAATCGATTCAAAATCAAATCGAAATAATTCCCAAAAGGGACTACTCGAGGCTATGTTTCAATAATGTTGACGACTGGATAGGAGTAGTGTAATGAAAGAAATGCTTTAACGACTAATAACTTTCTTGACTTGAGTGATGCTGAAGGGCGAGATCAGCATCGGCAACCATGGAACGACTCAGGAAGTGGAAATTGAGTGATGCTTATGAACACAAAGATAATGGATGTATCCTCCGAAGTTCTGACCAAGCCTCCAGCGCTGGCGGAAGCAGTAATGTGTGTAGAGGGAGCTGCGGGGGATAGGCAACCTCCGGCTCTTGGAAGTGCCTGGGGTGACCTGGCAACCGCCCCCGCTCGCCGCCATCGCCGCCACCGCAATCGCCCACCCGGCGGCCCCGCAAGGTCGGCGGTCCCCAAGGACGCCGAGGCGGCGGCCGACGCGTCCGGAGTAATGAACTCCAGATCTCGCGCGGGCCGTTCCACTTTGCTGAGTCCTATCATCGGATGTGCCACGCGCTCTCACACGTCCCGCCGTCGCCGCCTCCGCCGCACACAGAGATTGCTTCGTACCTTCGGCGCCGCAGACACCTTCCCCTGCCACAGCCCGGGATGCCCAGTGCATAATGGTCCAAAATGACACGCCAGGCGCGCATAACAAAGAAATCAATGTTTCCTCCACAGTCGTAACCTTTGGAAATACAATAGAATGGGCGAAGTTAATGCTCTACAATTCTGGTAAACAGCTGTTAAATACAAGTGACAAATTACTGCAATTGGTAATAACTGAAGTTGTTTGCAGCTCATTAAATTATGATGTAAGATGAATCCGAATAAGAAAAAACGTATCCTATGGAGACTACAAGAAGAGATGAAGGATGAAAATTTTGTGTGCTTCATCCTGCAATGTATTCTAGTGTAAAATGAATGTATTGCTTCTAGTGACAATAATACATCGGTCATAATGAAACAAACTCTGAAATTAAAAAAAAGTAAAAGTTAATTAAGGAACAGATAGATCCAAGTGGTAATTTTATTTTCGCTCTTTCTCAGCAATCTTACACCATTTCAAATATTTGAAAATAGCAGAGAAGTCATGGGCGCATTTGGATTCCTTTCGGCCCACTGTGCCTCGCGCGCTGCGGTGGGTGCAGTGGTGCACAACGCCCCGGAATTCGCGTATCCGATCAGCCCGATACCTCCGGAACATTCGCACACTCTTGAAAGATGACGGGTGAAGCGCGCGCAGTTATCGACGAGCTATCGGTCTCCCTCTCGTTTTCCGGCGGAGAACGCTGCAAATTGCTCGAGCATAAATTTCGCGCACGGAACATGAGTGGCCTCGGGCTTAATAAGAGACTGGAGAATAAGTGAACGCGAGATAAAAGCGGAATTATGTGTTAGAGTAATATGTTACTGGAGACGTAGAGATGGCAATAGCTTGGAGAGTTGAATGCTCGAATAAGGAAGGAACCGTTTGCCATCCTGTTTGCGGATTACCAAACCGTACAAATGAATTTTCATAACTGAATGCAATATCATCAGAACATATTTTACATTCAACTCTACATATATTAAAGAACGTAGAAAATTTAGAAAATATATTTGCGATTCACACCTATCTAGAAAGTAAATGTGACAAATTTTCTTCAAACATTTACGTCGGGATAGTAAAGTTTACCTTGATACAGAACAAATCATTACATCCGGCAGGTAAAATTATGGAACAGTTTAAATAAACAACTAACCTTGTTTTTTCTCGACACGTTGTCTATTATGTCCACCAGGACTGATACATTGTTAGGAAATTGAAATTCTATGTGACATTGTATGCAGAAGAGAGATTCCTATCGGTGAGAAACATCAGAGTTGTACATGTTCTAAACGAAAATAAGAAGGGATGAAACATGAGGCTTCCATGACCACACGCTGTGTAAAGAGAAATTGTTTTAAAGTATGTAGCAAGGGAGAAGATAAATGCCGACTTCTTGGGTCTAGTGATCATGAATCTCTACTACTACAGGGACTCCTTTTATTTGAAACCCAATGATTTTCAATTTTTAACAATAAATGTAACAATTTTATATAAATTTTAACAACAATTTTAATATTCTGTTGCATTGCACACTACATGTATGTATTATAAATTCAAAAATGTGCACACAGTATCAACTACTGCCGTAAACAACGGTAGCACGGAGCCATCTAATTTCCATTGTGTCTGTCACGCAACAAACAACTCAACAAAGAGTTCCATCATTCCCGAGAAGAATCAGTTCATTCTTCACCACAGCAGGCGGCTCACAAAAATAAAAAAAATGTGTGTAAACTACAACTCCAGGATTTTTGGAGTGGCGGGAGAATCTGTTTGCTTCCTGGCGTTTATTTCCCAGAAACAGCCACATCAAGTTTGCGGGTCTCCCGTGCAAGCACTCGCGGCTGGGGCATACCGGCGCACGCTGGCTACACGACGCGACGGGAAGCCGAAATTACGCGCCACGTGTGCGATCCTTCCGCCTCCGCTGTTTGGAGGCGGCGGCCGCCGCAAACACGACGACACGCTGTCGGGTAAACAAGTAGAAGCTAAATATCTCCTGCAACATGCAAGACTCCGTAAATTCCCCGCGCGGGGATGGGAAACTGTTTACCGCAAATGCGATTCAACGGTTTTTGTTCCATCTCTCAAGCGAGATTGAGTCGTCGTATAAAACCTGGCGGGGAATACAGGTGCTCGAATATGTTGTTTCAACGGAAGCTCTTGCATAACTTTCTTTCCAAAAGCGGCGATGATGTAAGTACAACAGATTCTTTCAAACGGTTGTTTCGGCGTCCGCCACAGGAAATGTCACACTAATACATTCAGAGAAACGAGAGGAATGTGGTCAGTAAAAAATCATATATATTAAAGCTCTAAAGAGAACGATTTAGATGGCCCTCCTAATCGGCTCCCAGTGAACGGTTTTAAACAAGTTACCACAACAAAAAAGAGAAAAAAATTAATAGTGGAGATCACTATGTATTGAATAGATCGCAGCAATCTTTTCTTTAAAAAAGCTCCGAAATGTGCATGGTTTCAAATGCGCGGCTAGAACAGATATGAGAAGATGACGTGTTGCAGCATTGCGAGTTCGCGGGAAATGGATGAGCAGTTGGTCTTGCTTAGAGAACATCGTGTTGTGTGATAGTTAAAATGATTGTTTGTGACTACCAATTGTATGTATTCAATGTGTATGCTTATATATCATTTTTGTGATATCCACGGAAAACTTCAATGAGGTGAGGGTGTTCTAATTATTATTTGGAAATTGTATTGCATACATTTTGTTTCTGATGTCAGTGATGACAATACAAATTTCAGTCATTACATTAAGGTATGGTTGGTAGCAGGATATACTCTTACAAGCCAAAACAATATCCATGTGTATACATGTAATGATCTTGGTAAATATAAAACATATGTATATTCATGGATATGCAGTATTTTCTGTCATAACTTCGGCTTTTCCACGGCTCTTCCTTCCGTGTGATGTAAGTTGAAAAATACTCCGTAAAGCAATATTTTAGACTTAATAGGCATTTTACATAATTCGTACACAGAAAAATCACGGACTAACAGTCGCGGAAAATTATTCTTAAATATGGAATATTTAAAATTTTAAAAAATCTAGTCGTTAATGTATCTAAAGTTTTTTAGTACATTTGGCGATTTCCAACCCCTTCAATGTTTTAAAAATAAAGTGCTAATACATATACTCATAACATAAATAACTAAGTAAGTGACTTGAAGATAACAGTTACACAAAGAATATGAACAAAACTTTATAAAGAATGATTTATTACATTAATGTTTTAGCATTGTTGAAGTATTATCATTTTCAATATCTGCAATTATATACAAGTTTTCAGAAACAGAACACAGACTCTAAAAACAAAAAAGTTAGTTTTTCATTAGCTGGAATAATATGAAATTGTAAATATATTTTTTGAAGCTTTATATAAGACAAGTAATTATCAACTTCATTTATATATTTTTTTGTAATAAGACTTTGATCATGATTATACTGCTCAACCACCGATGTACGTTTGGCTATCGACCGACAATCGACCTCTTGATCATCACTGACCCCTTAAAATGTAGTCGACGACCAGAGTGTCTGTGCGGATCCCTTTGAAAGTCCCTGGTCTAGAGCTTTCCCGTCTTGACAATAAAGTTGTAATGTCTAAAAGAACCTGTTGAAATCTTGAAAATATTCTCAGTCATTTAACAACAATTGTGACTTCGCCCTTCGAAATGAAAGAACAAGAAGTCAACAATGAGCGGAAGAGGAAATTATACTACCAACCAAATTCACATTAGTAGCGACATACAGGCAACCGGAAACCTACACTATAGCGTATTCAAAGACGGCGTTAAACCAAAAACCCAGGAAATATGCGCTCCGATACCAAGAAGATCCGTGACCCCGCTCACTTCCGACAGCGTCGCGTAACAAAACTGGCGTCTGCACGGCGTGAATCACGCCGCGGCCGAGACCGCCTTAACGAGGGAACTTCTTCGGAAAGAGTTCTCGAAAGCCTGTATCGCTGATCGGAAATCTCGAGGTGGACGCATCGATTCCCGCGCGCGCGGAGTCACGACGCGGCGAGACGGGACGGGCGTTCCCGCGCGGGCCGCGGCCGCGCCGGGCGCTTGGGCGTGCACGCGCGCCCGCCGCGGAGGGCGAAAGGGCGCGCGGCGCACACGGGCGGGCACCGTTGGGCAGCACGCCGCGCGCGCTTGACGACGGCAGGACGACTCGACGGGGCGGGTCACGGGAGGATCAGAGAAGAAGGGCACAACAGGACACATGAGAGGGCGAAAGACGCCTGAAGAGAAAGGGGACAGGAGGAGCGAGATTGGGGAATGAAGGCGCAGTGAGATTGGGGAATGAAAGAGGTACACCCGTGTAATTCAATCACATAGAACATCAAGTAATTAGTAATTTCACATACAGTTGCAGATTCTATAGGCTCTGAACAGGTTGGGTAAAATCGAGAAGCGTCGAACCAGCAAAAATGTAATAGAATCGTCAAGATCTCATCCTGTAGACTACGGTGTGAGGAACGTTTATTTGAGGCCCTTGGCTTCTAAATTTTAGTTTTTAAGGCCTTAGAACGCTTCGTTTATGAGATATTTAACGACATATATTAAAACTCCTGACGTGCGGTGAGGGTTGCATTTTACGTGAATATTTAGATGCGTTTTTTAAAAAAATCCTTTACATTTTTAAAGTCAAAATGCAATTCCTGACGTCTCCGTGAAGTTATTTTTCTTTAGAGACCTCATTTATAAAGACTGGTTGCGAGCGACAGCCGCAAAGGGAAGGTATCTTACTGAAATAAAATAGGAGACAATGCTAAAGGAAAAGTGAACAGGATGGCAAAGGATTCGAAATTCAAAGAATCGAAATTGGAGTGGACGGATTCTTTGGAGTGGCAGGTGCCAGATTCTTTACAAAGGGCACAGAAGGAGATAAGAGAGAAGAATGGAACGGAACAGGAGAAAAGAGTGGCAAGGGAATATATTGGGTTGAGTAACAGCAAGTGGAGACGAATGAGGGGGGGGCATACCTAAGAAAGAAAATGAAGTACAATGCAAGTAGACGCCACAAGAGACTCGGAAACAAGGAAACTAAACGAAGTCATCATTTTATCCGGATCTGCCCACAAAAATCTAAGAAATGTCTCGAAAAATAGTTTTAGGTACGAAAATGCATTTTGCGTCACTTACAGGACTTTCAGAGGTGATCGATAGTTCTTTCGATTCCTTTCGACAAGACAAGTTGATTGACACAATTCTTGGGCAGATTACTCCATTATGTTCTGGAAGAATTATAGAAAATCACGTATTTTGAATAGTTTCAATGCTGTTATGAGAACATGGGTGAAACGTTGTGAATTTTTTTACTTTCTTTTCGGCATTTACATGAATCGTTAGGAGACGATTCATCAGATTGACACTAATTAAGCCTAATTTTTTAATGAATAATCGAAACATGTTGAGGGAGAGGGTAAGAACTTAAAATGCGTTTTCACGGAGTTTTAAATTCCATCTATGGAGATGATAACATATCTGGTTGTTCTTGGCATGACGAATCGATTGATTCTATTTCTAGACGGATTTCCACAGTATTCTCGAAGAATTCTAGAAAAAAAACTTTTTTATGAGGGATAGAGGTTAAGGCACCGACAGTGATTAAAGGCAGTGGAATACTATAATGCTTTACGTGCTTAACATAAATTCTTAGGATATTATTCAATATTTTGGCGATTGTTTTCCATTTTATGGACGGAAGTAAAATCTATTAGTGTAAAGAAAAAGTCTTCTATCGATACTTTTTCGTATGACTCTTTGTTTCTGGATAGACGAGCCAGACGATATTGTTTTTAAAATTTCTTTTATTAACTTTCCATAGCACAAATAAAAATTGCCAAAATGAAAGGATCCGTCACCAGAGATGCCAGGTTATGCTAATAAAAATAATATCTAATTAAATGTTTCTTGTACCTGCATTCATACACCAAACGTAAAATTAAACGAGTCTGAGTAATGCTCATGTTAACACACGTGTTTTCTCTTTATTCTGTCACAATAACTTAACTATCCCTGTTGTATCATTTTTGTCTTATTACTGATATTTAAATGTCATGTCCATGTATTTATGGTTCGTATAAAATACTAAATGGCCAGATTCACCATTTAGTATTATGTCCATCAAAACGTCCACTTAAATTGGCATCAATAGTAGCCATTGGGGGAAAAAACGCACAATGCAACAGTCGACCAGACGGGTGGGCTAGCAGTCGCGCCAACGATCTGCGTGCAGCGCGGCTTCGCTGCGGGCCGAAGCCGGGCTCACCGGAGGCGTGTAGGGCATAGCACGTGGGGAGTGACGTGCCTTCGAGGGTCAAAATTCTCCGAGCCCGTCGACTAGCCGACGGCCGAGGTTGCAACTTCCCTCCCCGCGGCGCATGTCCTGTGTGTTGGGCGGCCGATCCAGGCTATAAATAAGCGGGCGTCTGCAGCCTCCGGCTAATGCGGCAGCTGTTTTTGCACGTGGAAGGATTTTTTGTGTGGGAACACGCACGCCTGTGTGTAAATGACCCACGTGCGTGAAATGGACGGATGAATTGGCAAAAACGAACTTGTTTACGAGAAACGGTGAAACAAAGAGACGTTCCATTTATTAGAATAGAAAATTAGGAAATTTTCAAAAATGCACGAAGACTCTCTGATTACGAAACACCAGAAATACTGAGTCCAAATTAAACAAAATTTGGGCAAATATTGAAAAAAATATTTAACTCAGAAAGAGCAAACATAATCGATTTGTAATTCTACAAATACGGTACTACAATAGTAAAACAAATATCTGTGGTCCCCTGCGGCCGAAATTCGACCATAAATCATATTTTTTTGTAATTTTTATCATTATTGAGATTCTTTTATCAAAGAGTATACATGTATAACCTTTTCATATATTTTTTTAAAACTTTTGGTCTATTACGTCATCTGAAAGCGAGTACAAATAAGTCGTTAGCATGTGATGTTTCCCTTAATTCCCTACATCCATGAAAATTGAAAACATATGTACGTACGAAAATAGGGAGATCATTGGGTTTCTCGTCCATCCCGCATGAATGAGAAATTGAACGTAATCTGGTCTCGAGACCTCAACCGCCAATAGAGCAAACTTTTTTAGAAGTCCGATATAAAATCTCCATTACCCTTTGTTTTTGTGTAATGTAATGTTAAGTGAAAAAATAACATTTCTACGAACTTTTGTAAAAAATAATATCGTTCACGTGCGAAAATTAATCCTTTCATTTTTGAGATTAGAACTTAGAAAACAAAACTGATTGTGCACGAAAATCAGATTCTAACGATCTAAAATACGAAGTTTCCGAGTTATATACGACAGTAATGTGTTGCAGCATGTTTGGGCTGCATCTGTACGCTGTATTATTTTAATTTGTAACTCATACATAGATTTTAGCTATGACTCCTCCTCCATTTAAACTTTCAGTATGGCGAATTACATACTCCGTTAGCGCAAAATGCTTAAAAAGGAGTCCAAAGTTTTCCCTATGCGTATTAATGTATAGATGATTTTCAACAGCCGACTTAATTATGAAAAATTATTAGCATTTCAAAATGTATGGTCTTGTAGAGGATTATTTAAAAAATAAGTACATGAAGGAAACAACAAAACTCTGAACATAATTTTTTATTGGGAACTTTCGCCTCACTCTGTCTTATGGCTTTTCAGTTATCAGACATATTATCTGATGAGTCTATTCGTATAATAGGCCCCAGCATCCACTATTAAAAATCGAAATAGGTATTTGTGCATCAAGCTTTTATGTTTCTAAAGAAGAGCGCGTACTAAGATGTGAGATATAGTGATAAGTTGGTCGCCACGTACACAGAACAATATAAGATAGCTACCGAGATTTCAAAAGCAAGTTTGAACTCAAAATCTAAAAGAAATTACAAACATGGACTGAAGAGAGCAAATTCACAAGCAATAAACGAAAGAACTATTAAATATAAACAACAAAAATTACATAATACAATTTGGACAAAAGAATACATACATACGTATACTCATAATACAAAAGTTTGTTAAGGCATCTGTATTCAGATCCAACATACCCCATAAATCCACCGGATATTAGAACTCATAAATATATTTAAATAATATAGATAATATTGCAGAAATGTGAGTATATCCTAAATAGATGAAGACTGCAAGACTATGTTGTAAAGATCGTATTTTTTAACCGCAAAAAGAAACAACTTCCAATTGTAATAAGAAAACGAACTAGACACACTTTTATTTTTAAGTAATTATGCTATTGTTTCTTTTGAAACCACTTTTCAAAAGTACTAAAAATTAGTGGTATTAATGGCGTGCTTTAGCACAAAATTTTATAGAAAAGGTAAAACAGTTAAAATAGGAAATAACCGTGAAACAATTTTTTTCGAGTTTAGTTTAGTTTTGAAATTCACAGCTTCAGTCATCCTTATTGATTCGTACGTTACGACAAGACTGAACTTGACTTTTTTTTTCCTTTTTATTTTTGGGCAATGTCAAACTCTGCGTGGTCATAAATTCGAATGTAAAATAAATTCGAATGGACAATCAAATTCGCAAAGATTAGTCAAAAAAGAGCCGTATACACCAGTCACAGTAGAATTACAATTTTAAATACTACTTTTCTAATTTTACAGCTTCAGAAGAGCTGCAAGTACAACATTCATTGGAATGTTTTTATGTGAAACGGAGATATCCATGAAATGTATAATGTTAACCCAATACAAAGCATTAAAAACTACAGTCGTAGGAAATAATTACGATTTACCTCTCTGAGAGGAAAATAATAACGCTGTGTAATAAAACTGCCACTGTCACATTTCATGGTATAAACAAGTTGTAATATTCCATTGAAACATAATTCCACACATGTTGCATGAGTTGGTTTACATACATTATCAAACACGTGTATTACGACGGACATTACGTGATCAAGTTGAAAAGCAGAAGGAAAGAAAGTCATGGAGAAAATTCAACGCCATTTATGGCCAAAAAAATACCTCACACTTTCAAGTTACAAAAGGATGCGAATATAAAGATGTCATCAACCTCAATTTTCAGTGAAGCAGCAACTAGAGCACACTACTTCGTGACCCAGACGGCTGTCATTATCACGTAACAACTCTTTTTGTCCGTCTGTGTTCCACGTAATGTCTGACTACGAAACATTCTGTTGTCCTGCCAAATTCCCCTTCGAAACGCTCTCATTTCCTTCACGCCCACGCTACATTCCTAATGTTCCACTTGCAGACGTCCACTAAGAAGACAAACACAAAATCTAAATCCTCGGCAAACAGTGGGACACGGGACCGTTGCTGAAACGACACACTTCACACACTGCCCAACCGAGAGCGTTATCTCAAGTCCAAACCAAACTCGTTGCGGAGACACACTGGAAGAGGTCGAGGGCTGGGCCGCGGCCATGTGCTCTTCCGCGTTCGAAGACCCGCCCGTCCACGCAGAGGTCGCAGTGCCAAATGTCAGAGACGGTTCGCTGACTCCCCAGCAAGTCTTACGGTTGCCTTTTTCACTTAGCTTGTCACAAAATTATTGGTTAAGCTCAACAAACTGCAAAACTGTTTCTATACAATTAGAGACTATACTGATCGCGAAAAAGAAACAAAAACAAACATATAAAAACAAAAACAAAGATATATAATGAATTAGTTTACGTTTGCATTGTATACATTTAAAAAAAAATATTTAATACGCCTGTAACAAGTAATGTACTTCAGCTTCCGGATCAATGACCCCCATCTCGATCAGGTTTTTGTCTAGTTTCCCTGATCCATTGAGCAAATGCTGAGATGGCCCCTTGTTTTGCTTCTGGACGTAAATGTAGCTTCACTGTGCGCACGTTTTGTTGAGCACTCCTTTTGCTTGTAGTTCATTTACCGTTGAAATTGATTTTCTCGGGAACAAACATTTTTCAAATGTTTTTATTTTTCTAAAATAATTATTTTCTAAATTCACTTTTTTTTGTTTTTTTAGGGGGGCTCAAGAAAATGTGCACAGATAAATCTCTTTCCCCACACGTCATATACAGTTTTTACTGTTTTTGACAATAAATAAATAAATAAATAAATCCCCATATATCTTAAGAAGGATCTTGCCAAAAATATATGAAAGAAACTGGAGTTAATGTTAGAATTATAAAATATACTGACGACCCTTTCTCTAAATTAAGAATACTTTTTAGAAACTAGATGAAATATAGGTATCCGATGACACATGACACCTACAATTGTACAAATAGATCGTATATCTCAGACACCTGTGGATATTTTTATTTTCTAAAATATTATATATATATATATATATATATATATATATATATATATATATATATATATAGGGTGGAAGGAGTCTAGCGAACAAATTAAGAAAGTGCATTTAAAAAGCTTAAAGAATTAAGTTTGTGTTAAAAAATGCTAACTCTTGTTTTAACGTGAATTAGTTCTCTCAACAATTCAAAACAATGACAAAACTAAATTATTCAAACCTGAACCAAACTTGGCAAATATTCAAAGAGGTAAAAAAATATTAATTCACATTCGCTTTTCTTTTTAAACAGTTTGGACTTTGAGCTGAAAATTCTTCTACTCACACTCAGCAATTTTTCCTTCTTCACTTTGCTTCGGTGTATAACTTACCTGAAACAAAACATAAAAGCAGGTCATTTTATGCTGCAATTACGCCGTTCAAAAAGATCAAATACATCATTTTTAAGAAACAGTGTTTTAATACATGTACATGTGAATATCTTCATTTCATCACACGGACATAATCACGGAATGCATTTTATTTAAAGAAACATGACAAGGGAGAAAGCAAATTTGATAATACCTTCGCATGAGCATCAACGTTTCGAAATGGATACAATCTAATTACAAGTAATATGAGGTCTCTAGTTTCTTAAATTAAAGGCAAAATACGTAACAAACTCATGTCGAAATGTTCGTACGCCCTAACACAACGGTCAGTACATTCTAACATCCAAATACAGGCACACACATTAATTTTCACTTTCAATCTCAAAAATGTTTTCCCAAACAAACTTTCATTAAAATTTGATATAAGATTCCCTTGATGCATTAGATTTACCAGCAGCAGAATGATGCGCCAACTTCCGTACAAACGTTTCTCTTATCTCTGATTAACTCAACTTCCATATTAACGCTCATTTTCTTCATTTTGCCAAAGGTTTTTATTTAAGTAAAACTTGCTCAAAGTGGAACGTGTATGCGGAAATCTAATGTGAACATAAATCGCGGTCCCTCCAATCACAAATTCTACAATATACATTGCATAAAACGGAATATGGTCTAATACGGTAAAATATTCTGGTCCCTTGAGATTCCGCTATGAGCAAGAATAGTTGACATACTCGGAAACCTTAATTAATCATTCAATCAGGTGCATTGTCTTTCTGCCTCAGATTCCATACCATCATAGATCTCAAATTGAAATGAGAGGGTACGGTACACTGAACATACTCAATATTTCGGTATTGATCGGTTTTACTGTACTATAAACCTTTGGCAAAATGTTCAGTCTGGTCATAAGCTTGACGTGGTTTTTAGTTATCACGAACGATAAGTCATTGCATAACCATACACAGTCTCCCATGTCATTTCCTCGGATACCACCCTTGATACGATGAAAAAAAAAAAAAAAAAAAAAGACAAGCGATGTCCTATTGTCAGGCAAAACGCTGGAGTCCCAACAATGACCGGAGCACGGCGGCGTAACTAAAGGCGCTTGACCCGCGCTCTTCCGGGTCGGGGCGACCGGTGTACCCCCCGCCGGGCGCGACGCGGCGTGGCGTGGCGCGGGGTGCGTTTAGTATGCACTCGGCAGAGGCCTGGCGCCGGTCAATGGAGGCGAACGCCTACCTGTCCGCGCCCGCGCGTGGCGGCGGCGGCGGGGGCAGGCGTCGCGACGCGTCGGGAGAAGTGGCCGTGGCGCTGCGTGCGGGTGCGGCAGCGGAGACAGCGTCTGGGGCGGGCGTCGCCCTCGACGAGACGCGTCCTGACGCGCCGACGCGGCGACGAACAGACAGACGAGGCGGCGGAGACGGTAGACACGGGGAGAGTAAAGAATCAGGCGAGGCGGCGAAGGTTTTGAAGCCATCGCTACCTCAGATAATGACAGAAGAAATGATGGTTGAGATTGTTAAAATAAAAGCTGTGGATGCGGCGATGTCAGTAGAGGAATCCTATAGCTTGATGAAGAATGCAATGACGTGATGATCAAATATGCATGAACATGTTGTGTCTCTCTACATGATAACGTAGGTACGTGATTATTGCGTATGTGGAGTCGGTAACTTGGGGTAGAAAGAGGTGATATACCCGAGAGAAAGAGCCCAAGGCGACTGAAAAAATAAATAAAACTCTAGTTTTACTGATATCAGAGGTCATAACCATTGCTAGAAAGTCTTTTTTCTGTTGATTCTTAGAATGTTTGCCACCTTATTTTGGTTTTTTTTTCTATTTACGTATTTATTTCCTACACTCGTAAGGGTTATCTGTGTGTGTGTGTGTGTGTGTGTGTGTGTGTGTGTGTGTGTGTCAGTGGAAAGAGACGGTATCGACGATGCCAAATGCGCATTCTTAAGGAGGGGCCGACACGAGTGACTAGCTGTGACGCATGCCTCAGTATTATGCTTGCTTTCATGATGTAACGCTGAGCACACAACAGTGGGTGGACAGGTGAAAAGTGAAGTCTGAAGAGGTGAGATTCAAAATAATTCACGCTTGTCAAGCTACACTGCTGTCTCTGTGCACAGAATAGTTTGCACTGTTGCTACTGCTTACTGTCATGCAAAGTAAGCGAGCATAGCACACGCCTTGTTAATATGATGCTACCAGATAGACAAACATTAGTTTTTACAATTGGTTTTATCGTTGAAGCTACCTAAAAAGTAGCAGAATTCGCGACCAAAAAGTCAACACAATGCTGTTTCTGACAATATGCAGAGCAAGCGTTGATTTGTCATTTTTAAAAGTGCAATCTCCGATACATAATGTCTAATTCATTAACCGATATATTAACAGTTCTGATATTCGCATATGACAATGGATTTCATAGCGGCGGTATGTTTGAACTCTGGTAATGTGCTTCATCTATCCCAATTTCGCGTTAATAAAACACGCCGTGGCAGAGACCCAAGCTAATAACAACCGTTCATATTTCATAAGCACTTGTGTGATTTTGAATAGTCAGAGATTTACATTCGCACGTATCACATACGTTCAAATGCACAAAGCAAATACGTACTGGAGATCACGACACATGTAGCAATATATTTACATATTAGACTATCATGACAAGTGGAAATATTTATGTTCACAATAGAGGTAAAAGAGGAGGAAAGACGAAATCATCTCTACATTTAATACGCTATGTTAATAAGATGGTGATGTATCATCTACAAGAAAACGTTGACATAAAATTCTGTAAGAGTGCTGCACCTGGATACGAATTATCCCTCATTTCAGCATTAAAAAAACAAAACAAAAAAAAACACGTAAAAATAAATGTTCGCAGTATGATATGGGGAAAATGCTGGCGCACATGCAACTCGCAACACACGGTCGCGAGTGAAGTTTTTATGCCGTAAACTACAAAGATTTTTTGGGTTGAGGACTTTTCATTACAGTTTTGGTAATAGAAAAACCTCATTCTGAAGCTTTGTTTGACAGAAATATTCGTTGTTGGGTTCAAGCTTCTTACACATTTGATTTTTAAAAATGCCATCTTTTGGCGATTGAGATGTGGGGGAACGTACGGAGAACATTTCGGAAACATGTAGGGATATATGCAGAAGAAAATGCAATGGATATTTGGGGGATCATAGAGGGAAAAGAAGAGGGATCACGCAGGATACATGCGTGAAACATTTGAGGAACATGTAAAGGAATAGGCGGGGAACTTGCAAGCAAATTTGGAGAACATATGAGGCAAGATGACATTGTGCGCGGAACATCTGTTGAAACATGCGGGGGGAGGGGATAGGTGGAACTCAAGTTATTAGGATATTGGGCAGTATTTTACAAAATGAGACCTTCTTAAACATTCTACGAGTGTCATCGTATTACATTTTGGGAGTTTAGCTCTTCTGGGAGGAACGAGCAGAAACTAAAAAAGTGGTCTTTTAAGTTGAAGAAATAGGTTCAGAAATAATCTTCTGTGATAAAATTGAAGTGAATAGTATTTGATATTCAGTTACCTAATTTTAACGCTAAGCAATTTTTACACACAGAATTCCACCCACAATGCTGTAAGGAACAGTGCAGAAGCTGCCTGAGCGAATCATCATCATCATTATTATAATTTATTATTATTATTATTGTTGTTGTTGTATTAAAAGGAGCGAAGTGATTAAATGGACGAAGTAATTGAAAGACATGTCACAGTAAAGTGGTTTACATTATGAAGAATCATGAATGACATTTGCTTAAAATTATTATATACCATTACACATAATCATTAATTTATATAATTGTAAGTAAGAAATTATTATTGAAATAGAATGTAAATTTAAAACAGTAAACAGAGTAGACTATAGATGCAGATTACATCAAACAAATAAATAGATATCAAACAACAGATCCAAGATATCATCATAAATTCATGTTCAGAATCCATTGTGCACAACCGCGGATTATAATTCGAGCTTCGTGTCAGAAATATTAATTTTCATTTACATGTGAAAGAATGTACCAATGTCATACCAAATTGAACAAAAGTCATTTTCATTTACTGAAACTTAGTGTTACCACATACGAATCTGAACCCCGCCACCTCAACTTTTACTTTGCGTGTATGATAGCGCAGTGGGAAGCGGCGCTAAAGAGCGCGCGTGGAGGGGAAGCGCGAGGGCAGAGGGCGACGGCCGCCGGAGACGCAGCCGAGGACCCTCCATGTCGCAGCGAAGACACCACGACAGCTGGCGGCGGACGCCGGAACCCACGACCCCGGAGGGCGGCGGGCGCGGCCGCGTCACGACCCACGGCGGACGCGTGGTCCCCGCGTAAGGAGACGTAAGGATAGAAAATTATGTTGGAGGACATTAAGGAAGACCAGTACTAGGGAGTGGATGAAAAAATGGACATGATTTAGAATGTACTTAAAAAAAAAGCGGGAGAGGTGGCTCAGTGCATCAACTGATGTCACTGCAGTGCCTCTGACCGGGAGGTCGAGTCCTGGCGGCGGCACTATTTTCGACACTAGCTTGTCAGCTAGGTCGAGTTCAGTCGCTGTCTGGAGGAGAATTCTAGCGGCCGGCTGCTAAGATCGTAAGTTTTCCGTGGTTTCTCCGATCACAACCTGGCAAATGCCGGAGCAGTGCCCTAACAAACAGGCCACGGAGAGCGCGAGATCTTTCCTACCTCTTCCTTGTCCTATCCTCATCCCTTACACATACACACTAACAAGCATTATACTACCACACTTGCTGGGAAACCGGTCGGGGGCTTAGAGCTTGTCCCGGCTGGGGTGATGCCCGGCCGGTGGGAGATACCTGGTTGGGAAAACCCCCTAGACAACGGTAGGTCGGCGCCGGATCTCGCCGTCCAGCGGGGGAAGATCACCGCCACCTCCCGATGGAAAAAGTGCACAACACTTTCATGACTAATGATCTCAGTAGTTGACGCGCCCAGAATCACTACAACTCAATCCACCAATCAATCAATGAAGAAGTTGAAAAATAATCTATAAAAGTCTGTGCCATTATTTTTGCATGAAATCCGATTTTCAATACAATCAGAGCCTTAAAACCTGTTCCTATTTCGATGTACGCTAACAGCCACTCCCTTACATAGAATTATTGACTGTGTAAACATAACCAATTTATTTCACTGATTCAAATTTTAAAAACGCAGAAATTTGTGGTCTATTGGAAAGGAAGATCATTTTAGTATGTAATGTTTATTTATTCCGACACACAAATTAAAATAGATCTGAATGTGACAAAAAGTCACGGAGGTTTGCACCAATTCGTTCAAAAACACGGCTTCGAAAAGCAAAATGTTTCGACGTTTAAACTTCCGGTTTATCCAGTAATGCTCGTATATTTACATTTTTTATTGAAAACTCAAGATATCCATGTGAATTGTGCACGCTGTTATGGAAGTGACCCCTATTCGTTAGGGTGTTTGTGGGGTTCGATTCTCGGGTAATTATTTACGAATTCTCCTATCTGGAAGACCAAGGCAAACAACCATTTTCATCTGAACCACATCACAAAAAGGATAATATAATCCAAATCATCGTTCATCATCTCAAAATTTCCTAGAAAGCCAATAATCACTTCTGTGAATTTGATAACTATCCCTAACATGCCGTCAGGGATATAGCAATAAAGAGGAGAAACACTTGCAGACGTATTAGAAGAAATAAGTAGTAAAAGAAACATAGCATTTCCATTTTCTGTCACCTACGGCTTATCAAAATATCTCTTCGTTTTAAACGATCAGTTCATGCACCGGGTCGCAACGATTACCCCCGGCTCTCAGGCACCGCACACGCACCAAGGCGGAAAACGTCGGTGGAATCCAACTACGGATCGTACGTGGCGGAGCCTGGCTGCCGACGTGACGCGCAGGGCAATGCCGACGCGACTAGTTGCACAAACAATGGAGGGTCCAAGGGGCGGTGCCTCCCGCCGCCGATATGAACGATGGTTCACGTCGCTCTCTTCTCCAAGCGTCGATTTGTGATGTCAGTGCAAGACGCGAAGTGCTTCCTAAGAGACGTGGCCGCGCTGGAGGATTGGTCCCCAAAGCGTGAAAGCACGCGCGCGCGCCTGCGTGCGTTCAGAAAGTACGGAATACAATGGACACAGCTGGAATGTATAATCAAAAAAATTGCAACCCCCGCCCCCACAAGTTCATCGTATTAATTAAAAATTAATAGTCAATAAAACATCAATAATAGGTTCGAAGTCTATATAGAAAGAATAAGATAGTTTATTATACATATTGTATAAACGTTAAACATTTTTAAACAAATATTTTAGTGTTTGTTTTAATAAGGTCAGAATACTATTCCAATGAAATGAGATAACAGACGTTTACATATTCCCAAAAAAAGATTAATTAAAAAAATTATGTTAATAAGCCATTAACAGCCCGTCCGGATAGCCGACTTTGCTGAAGACTTAGCTGCCTCATGCCTGATGGATTGCGGGTTAGAATCCTGCCCAGGGCTTGGATGTTTGTGTGCGTCAGTATGCGACTTCCGCTACTATAATCCTCAGTTTCAAAACAAATGTTAATTACAGTGGTCGCTGTACGATTATAGCTGTTGAAAAAGTGATTTTAAAATAAGAAAAAAAATTACCGGTAACACACTTTTGATAAATTTAAAATAAGTTAATCTGATAAAGCAATTTTACATATAAATTTTGATAGCGAATTATCGTCAAGTAAAAACTATAAGAATAGTATCAGGTCGCCTCTACTAAGGAAGAAAAGAAGTCTTCATATTATTTTCCTCGCTTCCCTCTCATGCTCTTAAATTTATAAATTAAATAACCAAGTTCGCGAAAAATAAAAAGTAAAGAGAATATAATTAATGGACTACTAATTATTCCTCACTACAAATCCTCTTTTAAACTCTTTCCAGAAATATTACTAGGATAAACATATTAAATGGATGATTGGAATGACATTATAACTAAGGTATTGTATTCCAATTCATTTAAATAATGGAATCTGATAAATCCAACATAAACTCGTCAAGTATGTAAATAAATAAAAAACATTTTAACAATATAGTTACTTACCTTTTTGGTAGAAAAACACGCGCTTATTAACTGAATTAAATTCATCATTCAAACCTTATAACTAAGGTTATTTGATATGCTCTTCTAAGAAGATTAAATTTTTTATATCGATTACGCATGAAAACAAAACCATCGAAATAAATAGCGTTCCTTATGTCATTGCTTAAACATTCATAGATAATAGCATTCCACAATAATTTTCTCTGTTTCAATTGAGTTAACTAATAAACCAATAAAGATATTTTAGTGGCAATGAAATTACTTCATGACACATAACTTTCCGTTAAGTTGTGCTTTCAACATATTTCGATGACTATTCAAAATCTCAAGACAAGAGGAGGACAGTGAACTTTTCTCACAATGCACTCACTTCTTTTTCTATGTAACTGCACCACCATTAAATAAATTTTCATGAGAAGGCATTTATACTCATATGGATAGACGGAAATAAGTTGAAAGGATCATTTGAAACACTAAACGAATTTTTTAGATGTATTAACGTAAATAACGTAATAAACAGCGGTTCTTTTCTTGCGTAACTGAGAAATATAACTGAACAACAAACCGCTACATTCCACAGCAGTTTTTAGTTCATATAAAAATTCCACGTACATCTGCATCTGCATTCTCTATCTCTTCTGTTCTCTTTAGTCGCAAGTGTTCAACACTATAAGTAAAATAGTCAGCTCTCCATTTTTACTTTCTCGCCCACTACTTACATAGTATAGAGAAAGTATTATAATGATGAGAAAAAAACAAAGGAGATTTTTCAACAGGAAAAACTCCCATTGCCGGGTACAGATATCGAAAAAGCTTGATCCTATATGTAGTTCCTCTAACACATTGTGTAGTCGGAATCAATATTTTGTGGTTCTTGATACAGAAAAATTGGTTGACAGCAACACAGCTGTCTGACTATCAGTCAGCCTGGGATCAACGCTAGTGCCTAAACCGTTCAATTTCTTTCAAAAATGATATTCCCAAATTGATATGGCCGAACTCGACGCCCTGAGAATTTGAAATCATATTTTGATTTTGGGGGGTACTTTACACTAATCCTTCATAACATCATCTAAGTTTTCTTAAAAATGGCTCCAAAGTTATGGATTAGATTAATTCCTGGGAGAGAGCAAAGAATGCCGAAAAATTAAAGGCACGTACCATTTTCATTAAAATTTTCAGAAATTTTCAGACTTCTTTCTTCCTTGAAAAAAACTTGTTCTTCTAAGACAGCTCTTTAAATATGGTCACTCACAACTTTAGAAAATATGAGCAGTTTAAGCGTGCACGAAATTTTGCACGAAATTTGTGTAGGAAAGTTTTACAGGATTATTGTTTAAAAATAGCTCCAATTTTTTCTTTATTTTTTCCCTTCATTATAGAGAGCAGAGCATGTGTATAAAAATGGCGCAGGTCCCATGTTCTGTTAACTTTCTTTATTTTCGAAAAGTGTAAAAAGATAACATTGCAAAAGTAGAATATTAACGATAGAATTGTTTTCCCTTAACGAAATGTTCCAAAACAATAGATTTTGAAATGAGGTCATGCATTTTTTTAAACGAGTAGTTTTTGCGTACTTTATTCTTGAAGTAAACAAAATTTGTAATTTTTTCTCAATAACGGCACCAATTTTTTTCTCTAAATTATTTCCTTGGATAGATCATAGTACGCTCATTTGGCTCAAAATGGCGATAGGACTCATTTTGTTCAACTCTGCCTCAGAATTTTCGAACATTGCAAAAGTTACAAATAATACTGCTATTACATCATTAATTTGAACAATGATTGTCAATGTGAACTTTCTTATCTGCTCATCGTATTTTCTTGTTGTAGCCCTTATACATAAAACAGAGCGGAATTCGTTTAAAAACTATCTCGGATTAAATAGCAATTAAAACTGATTTGTACGTAATATTCGCATTATAACTACAAAGCAACTGAACAAAACCGACATTTTTTCGCACTTATATTATTCAAATAAATCGCAATATTCCTTTTTCTTTTGACCCCACATGAGAGCACCAGCGAATTCTCCACCGCTGACAAAAAGCGAATCTATTGGTTGGCAAAGAAATCGCGGCCACAACATTCCATATTGGCTCTGGTGCTCTCGAGGTGCGAGGTGCGCTGTTTTTACTGGAAGTCATGGCGGGTGGGCACAACCGCGGGGCACCTTCTCACACCGCCACCGCGCCACCTGGGCCACACGCGTTGCCACAGCGGCCCCACAGGGATATGCGCAGCGAATTACGCATTCGTCGGACCACACTGTATTGGACCCAGGTGTCTCATACGGTTCGAGAAAACATTTTCTCCTATAAGCAGATATGCGAATACATTTCAACATATATGCGCTGTTTACGTAGTTCCAAATGTTTAAGACGAATAAGGTCACTACATTGCTAACATCGACCAGAAACTGCATCATTGTCACAACTCGAAAAACACTAATTTTGAATTATGAATGTTATTTTAACACATTATTTTTATAATAGTTATATTTAAGAACTCCAATGAATTTTAGAAATGCTTGAGTCTATCGCTATGCGTATGACTGTTTGCATTTCTTTGCCAGCGAAAACTTTAAAGACGTTTATATCGTAACTTCATTTTTTGAGTTCTTACAGTATGGCAGTCCATTATCTAGATACTTTTACAGCAAAATAAAATTATGTACATTCCATGGAATTTTAATTACTTACAGCTTTATTTCCTTATTTGTGCAGATTCTAAATCACTAACACTGACAAGCCTGACAGCTTCAGTTGCACAGTGGGAAAGAATACTATCCTTTGATGGTAAAATTTTGCATTCTCCGCACATCTTAGAGATATGAGAAGATATAATGACGACACAATCCTCTTCATTTATCTGACTGTTTTTAGTGTTATCTATATCTTTGTATAGGAACTAATTTATTTGTTTGAGTCATTTGGTAGGGTAATTGCGGCAATCCCAACCGGTACGGATAATTATAAAGAAACTGATTTTTGGCTAAACCCCGGAATTATGGTTAATAATGAAGATGATTCTACGGTGGTTTGCCTCCTACGCCATAATTTCCTGGTGAAACTACCTTGGCCGGGATTCGAAGTCACAAACCTAGAGCAGAGCGGTGCAAGCGCAACCATCTGGGCTATTTAGGTCGCTTTAGTGCGTCCACGCCACTGCACCTGCGCGTAGCAGTGTTCTCTTTGGCAAGGGACGGTCTGCTCCAAAGACCTCCAACTCAGCGCGCCCTGTGACCGGGCCCCGGACGGGCGGGCGGGCGGGAGGGCGGCTAGGGCCCGTTACACTTGGGCTCCCGGGGCATAGGCGCGCCGCTGCCGCCCACGGTTCACGGCGCTGTACCGTACCGGGCGCTCGACTGTGAAGTTGCCTAGTCCGCGGAAGCTCAGCAATTTCCCCTCCTGGCGCGGGCAGGTGTCGGCCGCAGAGCTGCTCGGAAGCCCACGTCAATCTCCCACGCGCTGACCCGGAGGAGGAAGAGGAGAAGAGAGAGGAATCGCCGGCATGACAAGGATGACGATCTTCGGCGGCGACTAGGGAGAGAAAAAACGCAGGCAAGCACAGCGTCATGACGTAGGCAAGAAGGAGGTTGGTAGGGTGGCTATTTGAGAAAGGCAATTCCCATGCCAAAAATGTTAATGACTGCGGAAAAATATCTGTGAACAGGGTCTTAAGACAGCAGAAAGTAACTTAGAATGAAGCGACATAATTCATACGCATTTAATTGCTTTTGTTACTCTCTTTCAAACCACAAGAGAAATCATATACAGTAAACCCTCATTAACACGAATTCCAAGGGACCGGAATAATCGGAGTTCGTGTTATAATAATTATATGAACCGAATATTATAAATGTCCCCATTACCGTAATTTCTTGCTTTGACCGAAGTTTTGTTCGCGTTACGGAGAAATTCGTGTTAAGCGAGTTCGTGCTAACGAGGATTTACTGTATTTTCTATTCTTTAGTGAAATAAATTAAATACAGAAAAATATATTGAATAGGGAACCACTAAGATGTCTAGGCAAATATTATATGGATGGACATATTGCTCAAAACGAAGGTTTGGAATCGAGGAAGCACGATTTCGTACTCTAAATACAATATAATGGACATTCATATAGGAGAATCATAGCACACACACTGTAGCAATAAAAGAAAACCTCGTCAACAAAATTGGAATTGTATGACCATATAATTCATTCAAAGTATTGTCCAGAAGTAAAATGTTTCAGCTGAAAGAGCAAAAAGGAATTGTGACAGATGATTATAATGTATCGAAAATACATCATGAGGAAGAAACTTACGATAGGCATAATTCACTAATTATTCATTCACAATCAGATTCAGTCATAAAAAGTTCAAATTGTCAGGATCAGGCTGGGAAAATACTGAACCCCATAAATCTCAAGGTCTTTCTCGACAACTGAATCCGCTTAAGTTAACAAAAACTAGTAATAAAATGATGACAAGGCAAGAAAAATGAACCGCTGTCGACGTACACCGAATTCTCCGCTTAAGTTCCATCGCCCGCTGAGCCTGGCAGGAACCTAGCTGAATATTCTATTCTGTCACTCACGTCTACACAGATTATGCATAAATTAGTAAGCGAACGCGTCATTAATATTCGCAACGTCTGTCAACACGTCTCGATATAATGTATTTATTACTTCGTCAAAACTGTTGGGTGATTTCGTGCGCTGAATTTATGATATTTCCTACCATCAGCCGAATGTTGTTCCCGCACTTTGGGTACAGAGCAGTGAGCTATCGAAAATGAATATTCCGCCACTGCTGCTGGTGAAGCCAAACCACATCTCACATTGGAGTTGGGAGACATTCATACGCACCGGGAAATTTGGCACTAGAAATATATTTAAAATATACTATTGAATAATAAAATCCACTTATTTTAGGCACCATACATAGTAATAATAATAATAATAATAATAATAATAATAAACCCCGTGTGGTGACCGGGGGTTTTAGTAGAATAGCACCACGGAATCTCCCCCTGTCGTAAGAGGCGACTAACCGGAGCAGCTGTCCGCTGTCCTTACCTGTGAAAGTTATCCGTCTCTCATTATCTCTCCTGCCCCTATCCTAAATTGTCCTCTCAAGTCGTTTCCTTTCCTCATACATCCCCCCCAAGACATCCCCCTATTCCCCATAATACTCCCTTTTCCCCTCCCCCTCTTTCTGCAAGTCTTCTTAAGTCCAACCCTACGTGTTAGCAAGAACAACTGTGCCGCGTGGAAGATGAGCAATTGTCACCGACTCCAAAGGTGCTAGGGGCAATGGCAATCACCCATTCTGAAATGGAGAGACGTTTAAGAAGTCGTAAGGCCTCGGAAAAAGAGCCGCTGCCCGGGGAGCGCCGGTGCACGTCTGGAGCCGGTGCCGGCCGTGACAGCATGCGAGCCACCGGTGGTAGGACGCTGAACAGGCGGGCGCCTACCGGGTCACCCGAACAAACTACAGCCGAATCCCAAAGAAGCAACCCGCAATCTGTGGCTTCACCTGCCGACAGTGTTTTGCTCGAGCAGCTGCTCGCAACCACCAAAGCAGGGAAAGTGAGGCAACGTATGAAGTGGACGAGTAACTTAAATGAGTATATAATGCGCGTCTACTACAGAGCCACACGTTTAGAAACAGAAATGACTGGATACAGACAATCTCTGCATGCTGAATTTAGAGAGAAGTTTCCCCATATTTTCGTCACAGAACAAAGGCTTGTAGATCAGAAAAGAGCTATACTTACAAACAATCTAATCCCAAAAGTAAGGTTGGAACAAATTAAACAGGAAGTAGCAGAAGAAATTTCTTCCTCCAACAATGGGTGTCTCTTGACACAAACTATCGCAGATTCATACGTAGTTCCAAATTCAACCCAATTAGATGAAGCAGATCAGGATCCATCAACAACAGGTGCCAAGGAAGATAACATGTCAGATATAATTGATATATACCAGGAACTTTTTCTCAAGTACTCAGGATTAGATCCAACACTTCGCCCCAGAATTCCGAAACTCAACATCAATAGAAAGGACAGGCTCACTCAAATTATCCAATATATAAATGAACATGTCTTGCCCTTCCAGATCAAAGAAGAAGACACTTTAACAGACATACATGCTATAGTTTACTGTGCAGCTGCTACCGTAGCTGTAAAAGCTGGTTTCAAATTAAAGGATCAGTCAGAAAGTCAGAAAAGGACTTCAAACATGAATTATACTAAACCGCCATGGCAGCAAAGACTCGAAAATCAAATCCAATATCTTAGACAAGAAATAGGCAGAGTAACGCAACATTTGAATCAACCAAACAACAAGAAATTAGCCAAGAAAATTAAGAAAACACTTGCAAAGATCAGAAAACACGGTAATCAGGAGCATGAATTAAGAAAACACAAGGACCAGGGTGATAAAATCGTTGATCCAAATTTAATAGCTGAACATTTAGATGAACTAAAACAGAAGCTTGCAGCTAAATCACAAAGACTTAGACGATACAAAGAAACAACAGAACGTAAACTAAAAAATTCATTGTTTCGTCAGAATGAAAAAGTGTTCTATCAACAACTCAGACCAAATTGCAATTTCCAACGAGAGAACAACGGAGCACCAGATCAACAAAATTTGGAACAGTACTGGTCAGGCATTTGGTCAGAAACTCATCATCACAATCGTGAGGCACATTGGATTAAGGAAGAAATAAATAATGTTCAAACTCTAGAGCCAATGTTATATCAGGAGATCACAGTAAAAGACGTCAGCACTGCAATTGCAAAAACCCACAACTGGAAAGCCCCTGGCCCAGAACACGTTCAAAATTTCTGGTACAAGCAGTTTACATCGCTTCACCATAAGTTGGCCCAGTGCTTCACACAAGTCATTAACAGCCCTGAAGACATGCCTTTATTCTTAACGAAAGGTATTACGTACATGAAACCCAAAAGTAGAGACACACAGAACCCTTCTCAATACCGTCCAATCACCTGCCTCCCCACAATGTACAAAATCTTGACGTCATGCATTACAAGTAAAATCCAAGATTATATTGAGGACAGAGAAATAATGACAGAACAACAGAAAGGTTGCAGACGACTACATAAAGGATGTAAAGAACAACTCCTAACAGATATGGTCATTCTCCAGCAAGCACATAAAAACCATAGAAACTTGCACATGGCTTACATTGACTACAAGAAAGCATTCGATAGCGTTCCTCACAGTTGGCTTATTGAAGTTCTCCGCATATACAAAATTAATGAAACCATCATTAACTTTCTGGAGCAGATCATGACTCATTGGAGAACAACATTGTCCTTAAGGCAGCAAGACTTCACAATCACAACAAAAGACATCAGAATTAAGCGAGGCATCTTCCAAGGGGCCTCCTTAAGCCCATTGTTGTTCTGTCTGGCTCTAAACCCCTTGTCAACACAACTTAATGGTACTCACTATGGATTCAAAATTCGTAAAAATAAGAAAACCATCCATACCATATCACATCTAATGTACATGGATGACATCAAACTTTACAGTTCGACAGACAGACAGCTTCAATATCTCCTTGAAATAACTCGAACATTTTCGGAAGGACATCCATATGAGTTTTGGCATTGACAAATGTAAGACACTTCACGTAGATAAAACAGGAAAGTTACAGAAGATAGACAATAGCCTCAGTGATCAAATGACGATACAGGCAATGAATGATGAAGAAATGTACAAGTATTTAGGATTAGATCAGGCAGCAATCACAGACAACAAGGCAATCAAACAATCACTGACAAAACTGTACAAATCGAGAATCACGGCACTCCTGAAAACCAAATTAACAGGCAAGAACATGATAAAAGCAATTAACACATTTGCAAGTACCAGTGTATACATACTCATTTGGAATAATACCGTGGAGCGACACAGATCTCGAAGATATCCAGAGACTGACTCGCACAATTCTAACAAAATTCAGACATCACCATCCAAATAGCGCAATAGAACGAGTAACACTCCCACGAAATGAGGAAGGACGAGGCCTAATAGATCTAAAGAATCTGTGCTATAAACAGATCCATTCATTAAGGAACTTCTATTATGAGAAACAGGCAACTTCAGAACTACACGCTGCAATAGTTCAAGCAGATACCAAATTAACCCCTCTTGATCTTAACAACAAACAGCTGGACATTTCTTCACAGTTTGCAGATAATAACCACAAAATAGACATGTGGTCAAGAAAGGAACTCCATGGACGCCATGCAAATGATCTCAAGCAACCTCATGTAGACTCAAAAGCCTCAAACGCTTGGCTAAAATATGGTGAATCTATTTGGCGAAACAGAAGGGTTCATGGTTGCCATACAGGATCAAGTGATCAACACTAAAAGTTACAGAAAACATATCCTCAAACAAGCGATAGATGACAAATGTAGAAAATGTCATACAACAGTTGAGAGCATACAGCACATCACATCAGGATGTAAATTAATGGCCCATACAGATTACACCTATAGGCACAATCAAGTTGCAAATATTATCCACCAGAAACTGGCGGCGAAATCCAAACTACAAGAAACAACCTGTCCATATTACAAATATGTTCCCGATTCTGTACTTGAAAGTTCAAACTATAAGTTGTACTATGACAGAGAAATTATAACAGATAAAACCATTCATCACAACAGACCTGACATAACCTTCGTAGACAAACAGCAAAAGATTGGCTACCTGATTGACATCACTATTCCACAAACAGCAAATCTTCAAACAGCACACGCAGAAAAAATAACGAAGTACACAGAACTAGCAGCAGAAGTGAAGGCACTATGGCATCTTCAAAAAGTCCATATTATTCCTCTGGTCATTTCGTGCACAGGAGTTGTACCAAATAACATCCATAAAAATCTGGAACTTATTCAAATACCAAAATATACTTTCAAAATGATGCAAAAGTCAATAATCTTAAACACATGCAGGATTGTGCGAAAATTCCTAAATTACGATGAAACATGAATTGGCATGTGTCTTGGTTACTAACCCGACACAAAGTCAAATATATATCCGGCGAATACCGAGAAAAACAATGTTGTATAATAATAATAATAATAATAATAATAATAATAATAATAATAATAATAATAATAATAATAGAAACATGAACCGCTGTCACGTACACCGAATTCTCTGCTAAGTTCCCGCACTTTGTGTACAGAGCAATGAACTATCGAAAATGAATATTCCGCGAAATAATAATGAAAGAAAAAATAGCCCATAATCATCAGAACCTGACAGAAAAATGGAAGATCAAGCAACTTCACGGTAAGCATTGACACGCCATCAATGCCGAAGATGTTGACAAAGAAGGTTTTACCAAAGGACTCCTCTATCTGGAGGCAGGTTTTCTGATTGCAATACAGGACTTAGACATAAAGACAAGAAGCTTCAGTAAACATAAAATGAAGAAACAAATTTCAGATTTCTGTAGAAAATGCAATCTTCACACAGAAAACATAGACCACATCATATCCGCGTGCCCCATCCTTGCCAAAAGAAATTACAAAGACTTGACAATGTTGCTGCCATCATATACAGCCATCATCAGCAGCAGAGAACATAACATCTTGCTGGAAAACAATCCATATTACAAAGTTATTACCAGTTATTGAGAATGAAGTTAAAATTCTCTGGAGTACCTCCGTTATCACCAATAAAACCATCCCAGTCAACAGACCCCGTATCACAATAGTGCTTAAAATAGAAAAGAAAACTTTCCACATTGATGTTTCAATACCCAATACGCATAATCTACAAAACAAATTTCAAGAAAAGTTAACAAAATGGGCCATGAGCCATATACCTAGCCGTAGAAATTAAACGTCTCTGGAAACAAGAAGTTATCAGCACAAATCGTCAAATCGGTGACAGGAGGTATCCCCAAACAACTGAAGTCAACACTACTACAACTAAAACTACCACACAGAGTACACCATCAACTACGAAAATCAGTCATTCTAGGCAGTTGCCATATTGTAAGAAAGTTTTTAAACTCGTAAAAGAGGGTAAATACTAAGTAAATATTTGTAAATAATTCTAAAACTGTATCAATTCTGGGGTTAGTTAGCACCGAATTTGTACAAAATAATCAATGTAAAAGTTGAGAAAATAATACATAATAATAATAATAATAATAATAATAATAATCCCCCATAGCGAAGACGGTTGTGGCACCCGTCGTCTGTACCGAGGAGACTGCAAGTTTGAGTCCTGTATAGGGATGGTCATATTTGTAATTGTCTCTTTACCCTTCTTCTTTATCATATCATCCCATAAACAACAATTCATGGTCTTCTCAAGAGATACATCCGAAAAGCTGATCCCCATAATGACACACGTTAATCTCTGTGGGGAAAAAAAAGGCCGGGCCTCGGAAGGTATGGTCATAAATGGCCATAATAATAATAATAATAATAATAATAATAATAATAATAATAACAATAACAACAACAATAAAGATTAAAATAAAACTATACAACAATATATCATGACTTCGAAAGGCACAATCTCGGGAAGGTGCTCCGACATTTGTCAACGAAAAGCACAAGATCATGCAAAATTTCTTCAAAATACATAAAATATAAGTGTTGACCCATACTAAAAAGATAACTGTGTTTTTTGTTTTTTTTCAAAGAGGACTATGAAGTGTTTAATATATCATGATCTACAGATAGAGGCATCGTATAATTTAACCTTTTCATTTTTAGGAATGTACTTTCAATGCTGGTCATAATGCGCGTATTTTAGAAACTATTTTAGAAATCCAATTTGATTTTTTTTCTCGAAAATTTTTGAATTCTATATTTTTTATCAAGTCGTCAACGATCCAAAAATGACCCTTTCCCCTCAAAATTACCGAAACAACCGTCGAGGCACATTAAACAGCGAATTAACATTTTAAAAAAACCTGGAATTTCATCTCTCAGAAACATTCCCACATCGCACAAAACCCAAACCTCGTTTCAACAGAGCACGCCGCCAACCGTGTCACAAATAGCGCAAAAGAACAAAAACCGCACCAAAAATCACCGCCCACACATTCCGCCATCACAAAAGCGCAGGGCGCAAAAGCCCAAGTGCTCCGCAACGCCACCGAACAAACACGCCCAGAGAGGCGGCGCGGCGTCGCGCGGGCACGTCAGCGTGCAGTGGCGGCGGCGGCGGCGGTGCGCGGAGGCGACTGCCGGAGGCGCACAGTGGGCCACAACGGGGTGAAAAGGACGCAAGAACTTTATTCGGGAATAGGGAAGGACATGTTTATTATTATAAAAATGCAAAATATGGACTTACGTGAAGCAGGAGATTCGGTAAGTCTGACATTTCACGGCGAAGGTCCGAAGGTCAGAAGCGCAACGCATTACATTGCTTTGTAAGAAAGATGATTCCAGCAACATTCATTATAAACTCACATCCGAAATATTCCGTTTGTATAAATATATTATAACCCAACGAAAAGTGTAATAAATAAGTAGTAATACGTAAAAAAACTAAAATAATATAGTAATTTTACCAAAATATGTAAAATAAAAATGGTTGTAATTCATTCAGAATGACTCGTAAAATCTAAAAATGCATGTATCTTCTTTCTCTAAAAATAAGTATTTAAATAATAATCCGATCCCTACTCGTGAACGTTTAGAAGAACGCGTACAAAGGGTTGGGGGAGCTATAGAATTGTTTTAATTCAAAATGTTAATTCACTATTTTTTGTACAAAGTACTGCAAATTACGGGTAACATTAATGCATTTAATACTGCATTATAATCAATTTTTGTTATTTTGAATAAAGGTTTTTTAATAAAAAGGTTTGTTTGTTTTCATTTATTTGTTCATTGATTTATTTTCACATTTTTACGGTCACAATTAGATGCATCTGGATTTGAGCTTAAATATATCTCTTTGAAATGATTTTTTCTCCAATAATTACAGTAACGCAGTCCGACACGCAAAATTTACAATTTTTTAAAGACAATTTCCAGGTGATATCAAATTCAAATTTTTTCGGTTTAATAACTTCTTCGTTGTCCTAAAAAAACGCGATCAACACATCACATACAAGTTGGAAAAAAGTTACAAAAAACATAATTATTCACATGGTTTGTCATTACGACGCAGTTGTTTTGTCTCCCCACGCGCGCCACCCCACCCTGTGAGCCCACTGCCCAGCGGCGGCGGGCGCACAGAGAGCGGTAGCGGCGACATCAAAGCCATCGCGCTCGATGGAAATCGCTCGGTGGACGTCTCGCGGGCGGCCGCCGCTCCGCATGCCCAAGGCCGCTGACGGACGCCCCACGCCACTCCACGCCGCGCCGCGCCGCGCGCGACCGGGAGACGAACCGACGCACAGGCGCGAGGCCGCGGACAGCGTCGGCGCGATAAGCAAAATAAAGCGACCACGGATCGACGAGTGGCGGACGGCCAGTGGGGAATCCCCAGCCTCTCGTGAACTCTCGAGTACTTCATCCACTGGATGTTTCGCGTGAATTCGCTTCCCTTTGCTCTGCGCCTGATCCGAAGGTAGATTGCGGATGGGGCTGTCGTGTGGTGATCGCCCCGACAACTCAGGATCGTGACAGCACCCGGGATTATATCTACGCAATGCTAGTGAAATTATTGGTCACGAGGTCGATATTGATGTGACATTCTATGTACTAACTACATGATGCCTAGTAAAAGTGCCAATAGCCAGATATGGCTGTACGCCTACATGATTTTTGTTCTTTGTAAGTGTAAGGGTAAATAACAGTGAGATAGTACAAGAATGGTTGGACAGTATAGTCCGACGAAGTACGTTGAAGTAAAGTTGTTATTTCATTGTAAAAAACAACCTGCATCTTTCAGCAATTACGTATATTCATCATCCTGATATCTAGGGGTGGAAAATCGTTCTTGGTAAGACGTGGCTATGACTCACCACCAGCCGTTGACGTTTTGTTAGCAGGTGGTAATACGTTTTAGTAGATCGAGCAACCTTCAAGAGGCACTGAAATGTAATAAATTAACAGGTTTTTGGTAGACTAAATAGGACCATGTATGTCAATAATTCAGTAAGGTTCATCAATAAGCGAGACAATACTAACAAGTAAACGACATTTATCACAATTTAATTTGAAGTGATATGTTCAACACCGAGGTCAAGTCTATACATCCTCACACTAAATAAAAATAATGGCAAGATACACTTTTATAAAATTGAACCAATTATTTGATCTTCTAATAAAGTCATGTTCACCCCCAAACTGAGGCACTTACATGATCACTTACAGACAGACCTGTAAATGAACTTAAAATTCACAACAGCGTCACTGTTTTCATGGATACGCAACAAGATCAACTATCGTTATCATAGACACGTAACACATTTACAACAGCATATCTTCACATTTTAATCCACTAATGTCTCTCTTGTTCCCATCTTGTCGTACTAAAGGACTCGCATCCCGTTGGATGATATTAGATTTATCGACACAAAAGGATAAAAAGACGTCACTTTCACAGGACTCAGATCTACTGGAATAAATACAACTAGAACCTCTATTGCCACCCAGCAAGACAAGAACTAACTTGTCGAAACAAAAATGTAATATTCTCTAATAGCGACATTAAAGGTAACCGGATCTTGAGAAGCCAATCGGTCAACATTTTTAGTAATATATTAATATAAATATAAGGAAGGACCCATTACTATGAGAAGTATGTACATTTACTTGACAGATCACCGAGCAAGTGAATACCGACATAAAAGATAGTCAAACATAGCAGCCCCATTGCCCAACTCACGCGGCACGCGCTCGCTTCCAAAAGGCTTTCTGGGAATCCACTCACTCCACGTGCAGAAATGTCGCCGTGGACCTTCCGCTCCCAAAGTCCTTCGCCGAATTTCCACACTCAAATACCGTACGCGAGCGTCCATTAGCGTCCTTCTGACCTACACCCCGCACTTCGGGCTGGCGTGGGCGACGACGACAACGACCCACGCGCCGCGGCGGCACGACCCGCTGCCCAAACGAAGGAGCGGGCGGCTCGCAGGCGGAAGCGCCGGCCGGCGCCGCCACGCAAACCGCACGTGTCAACGTTGGCCGCAGCGGCGGCGGCGGCGGCGGCGGCGACGATGGTGGCGACGGCGGCGAAGGCAGCGGTGGTGGTGGCGGTGGCGGCGCGGACGGCGGCAGCAATGGACGGTGGCAGCAATGGACGGCGTCTGTGACGTGACGTGACACGTCGCGGCGCTCCCTAGGCGGTGAAGCGGGGCTTGCTATGGCAGAAGAAGCGCGGTGCAACCGTCGAAGGTAGCGAAGCAAGCGTGGAGAATGTGACACCGGAAAGTATTTTACTAGCCAGTTTTCGAGCTGAACAGGTCAAGGCATTTGATCATAGATCAAGAAATTGTCGGAAACTGTCGCAAAATGTAATTTCTCTTTCAACCAAAGTGTAATTGTCCTGTCTGAAGAGCAGACTATCCGTTTCGTAGAATGTAGTGAATCGATGAAGTCTTGATAAATGCATTGGGACCTTCCCTCCATTTTATCCCCTCACCATTGACCATCCGCCTGGGCTTACTCAATATGTTTACAGACGTAAATACCCAGATGTTTAAAGGATTTATACAGTACTCGGTTGTTGATTTTTTTCTGACAAAATGTATGAAAAGGATCATACGACCTCAGGGTTGGCTTTGAGGATTAGGGAACTAGAAACTACTGAAAAGATAAAACTGACTCACTAAAAGACAAAAAAACACATCTGGTGCTCTGTATTATACAAATCGGTTACATACGCAGAGAAGAAAAATTCATACACAAACATTTGCTTCCTGTGAAATAAAAAAGAAACACATACCCAAATATTGTAAAAAAATACATCAACAGAAAACATCTCTATTTAAGAAATTATACTTTACTACACACCCTAAGCATAGGGATCCCACTATAATGTTATATGTTTGACTTAAAGTACGGTATTTTGAAAACTGTCCGTTTATTTAGGAACCTGAGAAGAATTTAACCACTGATTACAACTAAACTAATGATTTGTAGTTGTCGTTCCAACTTACGTAGCATTACGTGCAAGAATCAAATTATTCTAATATACAGGTGTCCCGCCAACTATGGATCACCCCCATAACGTCTAAACAGTTCAAGATATCGAAATGCAATTTTCGCTTAAAAATGCGAAATCACGAAGCAAGTAATATGATGTACAGATATTGTTTGAAAAATTTTTAGTTTTCGAGAAATTTAATAATTTTCTATTTTTTAAATGGAATTATATATTTTCCCCCCAGCAATTGGTAGATCATAAAAAGTGGAATACATTGATGTATAATATGTTAATATTTTGATAGTTTGAGGGTAAAATCAGCCTGTCAGACGAGTAATTTTAAATTGAACGGACAATATTTCCTGTAGCAGCACTTACAACTGCCGCGTTTGGGGAAGGCAGCTTTCGCGGCGCCGGCACTTGCGGAAAGAGGGGAGAGGCCGCGAAGTCACCTTCCCAAAATCGACAGCAGCAAGGGCTGCTATAGGAAATATTGCAGGTTAATTTAAAATCGACTGTCAGAAAGCATAATTTTATATTAAAAATTCTATCAAAACATTAACATGTATTACATCATTGCATTCCTCTTTTTATGATCTATTTCTAATGAGAAAAACATCCGGTTCCATTTAAAAACTCAAACAATTAAATTTCTCGAAAACTAAAAATATCAAACAATATCTCTATTGCATATCACTTGCCCCATGATTCTCCATTGTCGAGTGAAAACTGCTTCACGATATCGTGAATCGTTGAGAAGTTATGGGGGGTCCATAGTTGATGGGACATCATGTATTTTTATTTACATTAGTTGAAAAAATATACACACAAAAAAAATACAGTTCTGCGAGCAGGCCACTGCGGACCTCGCTGGCATGCAATCATCATGGGGGACCAGCATTATGCTGGGTCAGATTTTTACTCCCCCTGGTTTTTATCCCTGGGGGTATGGAAGACGAATGATAATGGGAGTGAGGGGTGAAAGGACGGCACATACACATACACATACACATACACACACACACACACACACACACACACACACACACACACACACACGTAGACATACACAAATACACCCATACCCGAGATGGGACTCGAACCCGCGGCCCTGTGATCCGAGATCGCCACGACACTACTGCTTTAGCGATCTCGATCACGGGGTCGGCTAATACCTTACTTCATAAATATTATTTAGAAAACAATAAACAAATATCAACTATTTATAATCTCAGAACCATCAAGAGTCCACAACGTTCCATTCCAAATAAACTACTTTGTTTTACTATTCTTCCTCACATTTCTACAAATGTTAAGAGTACTCCACAAACGTCAATCCTTCGTTCAGCTATCGTATACCGAAATTTCGGCGCGCTCTCTCCTTGCTAAACGATCTTCAGTGACTGGCTTTTGCTTCCATCTTTGCTCTTTCCTTACGAACGTGAGCTTGCTGGGAGGTTACCTAACCGATAACTTTTTATAACTTTAAAAGTCTAATAACTTAAACTAATGTATTAGGAGTTCATAGTACAGTGAATTACACGAGAACTAGTCAACTAAACCAGTTCCTTCCAATTGGTTACGCTGTACATCTGAAACACATACTGCTCCTCAACCTTAGGAGAATTTTTTCTACTTTCAATACACTCCTGACGAAGTTCTACTTTCTATTGTCGTCGTGTTGTCTGTCTTCGTGTAGATTCCGCATCTCACGTACGCTCTCTCTGAGCATCCTATCTCCCCTTCAGTTTACGATGTAACAATTGTTTTACCAATAATTGACGACCCAAAAAATAATAAAAAGCTCCAATTGTAGTCATAAAATTCCGCTGGAACACTAAAAATTGAAACAAGACATACAACTCCAATTACTGCGTGCTCGTCTCGTCTCGTGCAAGTGTTTCATTGCATATTACGATTCTCGTTATATTTTCTAATTAACGAACCATTAATTAAATTCTACGGTATATAAGAACAGATTTACCTGTTTTATTTCGAGAAGTATAGATTTTAACTTCAGACGATGCAATACGATTCGTTTCGTCGATCAGCAGAAAGTTTCAACGCACACAACAGATCTCCAGCAACCTCCCTCGCTCGTGCCCCTCCGAAAAACAAATGAATGTCCGTTCCGATCTCGCACTGACGCAGCGATCCTCCGTTCAACGGACGAGAGTTCTATGTCTTCTCGATTTACCAATTGAGTTGGCGGGTTATTTGAAATAGCAAAGTAGTTTTTCACATCCCACCATTTATCATGTGTGATCTGTCACAAGATCACATGGAAACTCAATATTAAACCATATACACATTGATGAGATCCGCCACGTTGCCCACGATGGATTTTTCAGAAGATCCTGAAACGATAATATAGACTTGACACACTCAGCGACTTGGAATTATGACACGGTGATGACAAGCGAAATGGAGAATAAAGGCAATACTATCACGCGTGTCGCTATTCTAAACTATTCTAAACGAAAGAGTAAACTTAAAAGGAACTTGCCTAGATGACAAGGGATGTGAAAATATACCTTTTACAAATTTCAACTACTGTTTGACAGCTACGTACCTTCGTGTACGGAGACCGTCGTAATTGTGGACTATTACACAACTAAATAAGCTTTACTACATGAAAGCGGGCATCATCCACAAAAATGACAAGTTGTGAAAATAAATGCACGAAGTATAGACGACGCTCGTAGGGAACCAATCAAGTGTACGCATTTGCTCTTCACAGAACATGGGGTTGTGTGCGTGATTACGCATCCTGTCTATTCCGTATGTGTGGCTTGTGTGCTTAATTCCGAGAATGAGCTAGATTGTGCCTGATCTCCACGTCCGCCCACGTGGCCCTCCACCTCGGGGCGTCAGCCGCGAAGAGCGCCGGGAGAACAGCGCCAGACAGCAGTGTCCCCTTCCTCCCCCTCGCCCCGCCGATAACTGGACCAGCGGCATCCGCGGAAGGCGTTGCGGAAGCGAAGGCTCGCATGGGTGCAGGCGCTCGCCCGGTCGCTCTCGCAAACGCGCGAGCGCAGTTCGGAGCGGCTCGCGCGACAGGGTGCGGCATTCGCAGCGGTGGCGGTTGCCG
Source organism: Acheta domesticus (assembly GCA_031308135.1). Taxonomy (NCBI): domain Eukaryota; kingdom Metazoa; phylum Arthropoda; class Insecta; order Orthoptera; family Gryllidae; genus Acheta; species Acheta domesticus. The sequence continues at coordinate 130,281,676 of JAHLJT010009436.1, read as the reverse complement.
CCGCCGCCGGAGCGCCTTGTTGACGTAGCGGGATCGAAACAACGGGTGGCGCGCCGCGACCGGGCGTCGCGACGCCGCGCCGCGCCGGCCGTCCCGCCAGGCGAGGCGCCGCCGCCGGTCCGCTCCGCCGGACAAAGCAGGGAGGGTGGGCGGGCGGAAGGCGCGGGTCCTCCAGATCTCTTCGCCCGCGCTGCTCAGCTGATGGCACGCGGCACGCGGCGCCACTGACAGCTGTCTTCCGCCGGCCGCACGTAACTGTTCGGTGGATTGCAGACCGGCAGAAGGGAAGAGCGGTAATCGAAAACACTTGCAGGCGAAATCTTTAAGTTTGGTGGTTCAGAGAAGGAGGATGATTGGGCTCTTCATTATGATTGTCAAGAGGTAAAATGCAATAGCAGCTGCAAAGAGACTCGTGAAATGACAGCAGGTTCAAATGGAATGAATGATTCAGAAAACTTAATGAAAGCTTGAATAGGAGTATCAATGAAAATTGATACTCATATTCGATAATTAATTGATATACTTCTCACAAAAAATAATAGGCAGCCTACTGACAATCATATACTAACAAAAGGAATCAAAGAAACTACAGAATGTATTGCAGTAACATAGCGAGCATAATTGTTTTTATGTTATTGCTTATAGGGAATTTTCAAAAACGCATTTTCTGTTTGCTTGATACTGTACAAGATAAAATAATACCTATACACACGACAGTTCCTCTCATTCTTTTCCCTAAAGAATAGGCTTCGTAGCTTTTCGCACATCCCTTCAGGATCTCACAGGTCCAGCATTGATATCTCTGTCATTCTACAAGTTCTCTAGGACGCCTCACGCCTCTCTCAAAACGCTAAAAAGGACTAATGGTGAACACCGTCGTAACCAAGGCAACAAGAATAGTTCCCAGTCATCCAATGCCTAAACAGGCGTTACACTCATCCCTTTACTTGTTGAACAAGGAGTACCATCTCAGAAAAAAAGGTTTTGGTAGGTTTGGAGGGCAAAGCCATCGTCCCACAATTCAGAGAGGAGTCCATTTTGTCCCGTTTGTCCCATATTGTTGTCGAGGTTAAGTGGTGGCGCTTGAGGTTCAGGGTACTCCTGAAGTAAAAAGGGCCGAGACAGGGCCTTCTGGGAAGTCAACTTCGGATGGCACGTGTCAATAGACTGAATGTTCCACTAAGGTCCCCTGGTTACGAACTAAAACCAGACGACAAAACTATGGACGGTGGCCGTTGCCTCAAGTGAGACATTCGCATCCCACGCATTGTTCGTTCGGTAGTCGAATGTACAAAAGATTCTGAACAAATATTGAAACGAGACAAATATTCACTAATACCAATAAGGCAAAAAATACACAATGAATGTAAACTTCCCGGTTTTGCTTGTTCTAAGAGAACCCACATCTTCAAACCGAACTGGCAAGCAGGAACAAGACATTGTTTGGAATAGTTTTGCTTACATACTACTTTATTTTGGTTTTTGATCTCGTAACGATATTGTTTCTTCTTTTTCACATAGCATTTGTAGGGATATACAGCACAATATGGAGAGGTATCGTAGTGTGGGTTTTGAGACTTCATTACGGAAAAGGTTTATGGGCAATTACATTTTTAAAATACAAAGTAGAAGGTAAGATAAATGCTTAGAAACGGAATTAGTAACCGCGTACCTGACTGCCACTAGCATTCTTGAATATCCAACTTCCTGAATACATTATTTTCTCAATTCCTTCGACGAATGCCATTAGAATACCTAACGAAGTAGGACCCAGTATAATCAAACTTGTTGACCCACTATTAGAAACCTGTGGCATTTAAAAGAAAGCGTTATTCTCATTTCCGTACCAAAAATAATAATGAAATTTGTATGATACTAGAGGGATCTTAGAAATGTATTAAAATGTAAAGTAATGAACAAGTGGTTGAAATATTGCATTCACATTTTGGTTTTAGAAAATGTAGGCTAGAATGTGTGTGCTGGATTCTTGAGAGAAACTCTTGCATACTATCATTTAAAAAAAATGGATTTTTTAATATCACAAAATAATACGTAGCATATAAATGCGGTTTTGGCAAGATAAGATCAATGCTGGTAAAAGCATTACCTCTTAAAATGTCGACTAACGTTGACCCAGTTTCTCGCTTTACTACAGTGCCAAGTAAAAAATGCACGTGTTACATTGTATACATCTGCTTTAAAAGCCCTGCCTCTATTGTGAACTAGATCCATCCAAGCGTATTTGCCCGGAACAGTCTGCGAGAGTCCGGTGATACCACTGGAGTGCAGAGAGGATAAACATTGACACAAAAAAATTCTCCTAATGAATCTTCGTCTATACGACAGAAGAGCCACTATCATTTTTTCTAAACACCTATCGATACATCATTGACATCCCTGCCAACACCACATACGACGCCGACGGCCTGCCGCATTTATGAATGGTTCAAGCCAATTTGCGATATAAAATGTACAAAATGCACTGGAATTAAATCCCTATGTTTTTCTTAGATGATGTCAACAGGTAAACTAGTGAGGCTACAACATCACATACATTCTTGCATTATTTGTAACTTTCCAATTAAAAAACAACGAAATTGAACGAAAATTAGACCTGTGCCATTTTTAAGCCTCCTTTGATCTATCCGATAACACATTTACAGAAAAATATTTGGCCGATTTTGAAGAAAATGTTTTTTTATAAATTCCCTTTTCTTCAAACAAAAATTACGCAAAAACTATTCGATTTTCAAAAAAAATGTACATGATCTTGTAATGGTTTCATTTATGATACATTCCTCAAAAACAAATTGTGGACAAGGAATAAATATTTATTAAACTATAGTCAATAAAGGCAACGTGTACATGAATTGATACTAGCGAGACAGAAGAACAGCGTGCCGCGGAAAGTAAATTTGGACAGTTTTGGAAAACACAATGGATTCAGTAGTTTTGGAAAGAAATCTGACCGTACAGGTGGTAGCTGGAAAATAAATAAACAAACATTGTGGTCTTTGTTTGAACACGATCGGACGACGGGTTCATTTAAAATTAGAATATAAAATTTTAGAGAAAAAGCCCCAGTAACGTGTCAGATATAATAACTTAAAATATCAAAATTTTATGAAGATATTTTAATTAGGCAACGAGAGGCGTGTGAATCGTCGTTGTATAAATTTAATGAAAAAATTATAGCTGATCCAAAGGGTTTATAGAACAATGAATTTCTGAAATAAAGAAATATTACGAATTAATAATACCAAAAACAAGCGACGAATTGGTGTGTAATGTCGACGGAGAAATTTCGCATTTTCGACGTAAAAAATATCGAAAATATCTGTTTGGGCAAGAAAACCTTAACATTGGGAAAAGGCATTAATAAATAAACACACAAGCATGTCAAAATAAATGATATTGGACATTTTAGAAAAATTAAGAAAACAACAATGAAAAGGCAAGAATGGAGTTCGCCGGCATTTTTTCTCTTGCGAGGTAACATGTTAAATCGACATGATTTTTAAGAGGAGTTCTGCCTTGTCAATGGTGAGAGAAACATCGTGTCCATGTTGGACGAACTCGAGATTTTTTTAAAAAGATTTGGACTTAGACATTTTGGCGGCGAATCGGTACCGTGCAATGGACATGTGAACGGATAGCGCGAACATCTCTTGATGCAGTGAGCGTATTGGAAGAGAGAAGAAGTTGTTTATTTATTTTGTGACTTTGTGCTTCGACGTGATCGGGCAATTTCTGGAATTCCCGGGGAATTTTTTGAAGAAACCAGCACACGCAAGATTGGAGCGTGCGAGTACGTCGGCGCGTGTACGTGGGCACGCGCAGGACGACCGAACTGGCGACGGCGCTGTCTCGACGAACGCACAACAGGAAAGTGTCGCAATCGCGGCGTAATTATTAAATCAGATATTCGTTTTGCGTACATTCAAGTAAATTAAATAAACTCCGACAAGATCGGTGGAAATATCGAAATTTTAAAGAACAGAACACACGCAATTGTTGTTAACTAGCAATGTAAAATTTAGTCTTGTTTCTCATTTTTTTTCATTGTTACATTTGCAAATACGTACGTACGAGAAAAATTTGTTAATGACATTGGTTTTTTTTGGGTAAAAGGAATTCCTGAATATACAGTAATTTGGAATCAGCTGATTAATATTAATTTCATGTAAGGGTATTTGAGCTATAACAATGTTGCCAAGCTCGAGTGAATTTATATTTCACGCATTGTTACATTGTTGTTGAGAGAATAACAAGAGAGAAAAGGATTAATGTTCTTTCTTTCTTTTTTTTTTTTGAAAAATAATGTGTTCTCATTTCAGTATTTGGCAGTCCTGTGTACGTTGCAATATTGAACGCTGTTTACAGGTATTTCCCGTACGGGACCGACCACGACCTACGATTCGACATAAATTTATGCAACGTCGTCATATAATAATAATATTGATTAATTGAAAAGAGGAGGGGATAGTAATATATTCGGTTGCATTGGATATTAAAAGGGAGAATACTGGTTGCATTGGCGCAATAACGTGAGGGCAAGTAGGAAGGACGATTGCTATCTCTTTTAAAGAGTTGATTTTTAGAACAGATTTTGGTAAGGAGAAAATCATGATCAATATTGCAATTTTTCATATCCCCTCTTTTTTAAAAAAAAAATTATGAGTTCATCGAAAATGGGATCTATGACATTTTTATAAACGTACTTTCCTCTATTCGAGAACAAAATTTAAAGAAAAAGAATTGGAGTCGATTTTAGGCAATAATTGTTTCAGAATTCCCTGTATTTCAAACAAAAATGTACGAAGTCTATTCAAATATTATAAAATTGTATATGATCTCATTTACAGATCTGCTTTTAAAGATAGATTTCATAAACGAAAAAATTCTCTATCTTCAATGTTGTATTTATAGGAAGGCACCGAAAAGAGTTTGAACTTTTGCAATTCTCAAATATTAGAGATTTCAACGCAAATGAGATTGCGCTATTGACGTTTTTCTACCTAAGGAAAAAATAAGTTTTAAAAAATTGGAGCAATTTATGAGAAAAATAAAATATTAAGGCTTCATGTAAAGTACCCCTAAATATCAAAATATCCGTTAACAACTTGAAAGGTCAACTAGCGTTGACCACAGATAGCCGTCAACCAATTTTTCGGGATTCGGACAAACAGCGTTTTAGTAGTACTTTACTACAAATAAGAACAAGATTTATTCACTTCTTCGTTTTCAAAACCCTACTTTTCTCTCGAAAAATAGCCGCTTTCGCCGCAAGCACTACAATACTTTCTCTTCTCAATGTAAATAGTTTGCGAGAACGTAAAAAATAATTAAATGAGTGCTGAGGTTCTGAAACCACCATATGAAACCATATGTCACGGCAAGCATTCTTCTTGTGAAAATGGTGAGGCTCACAGGTGCGTTACCAATTATTTCTTTTACAATATAATGCTGCAAATGTTCATTTTTAAAATACCTAGTAACTTTCCAGTTCTTGAAAAACAATCAAAAGAAATTCGTTTGCAATTATGTGTCGGAACAACAACTCCTATCCCGAAGAAATGCGTAGCAAGAATTTTTAATCAATAATCTAGTATGTAATAATTGCCTCCGTACATGAAACTGTGGTTCAAGAAACAATGTACTATAGTGCGATTTTTCTAACACTGCCCCTCAAGCCCCTATGGCAACGACTGAATATCACACTGCATTTCGCGTCTTTCTCGGTCGTGCCGCTAGATGTTGCATGACTGCAATCACTGCTTGTTACGTTCGTGATCGTGCGATTTCTAGCGGTACGTCTGAGTAAGACCCGAAATACCGTGATATATTTTGATCGAGAAGACGGGCTGCGAGGGGCAAAGTTACAAAAACCGCACTGTAGGCTCTGCGTGAGCACGTCCACGCGCAACGCTTCCGCTCAGTGTAGAACCCGTCGGAGCCGCTGTAGCCCACTGGGGGGGGGGCAGCTACCGAGGATGACAAGAGGAAGCACTCCTGGGGACGCCGCGGAGGACGTAGCGGTGTCGCGGCGGAGGACCGGAACGTCTCCGGCGGGCGCGCGCTCGCGCTGCCATTGCGGCTAATGGCCACGTCGATACTCACTCGGCGACAGAACAGAGGGCTCGCGGGGGACGGCGCCGTCGTCGTCAACGACGACGGGCGCGTGACAATGTGAGCGGTGGGAGCCAAGGGGGCAGCGGGAACTTGAGACACCACCGCCTCGGCTCCATGGGACCTCCGCTAGAAGGCCTTAATGATGTAGCTGTCTCTGGCGCGGGTTTAACTTACACTTAAGGTGCTTGGCGGCATTGTGATAATGCTTTCTGTTATTTTTGGACAGCTATCTCTTTGTGAATATCGCAAGGGAACTTGTTTATAGAAGTAGCGTGGGGAGACAACGGTTTGTTAGTGGTGGTAGATTAGTGGTGTACGATAGAATCGCACGACGCCGATGCACAGAACATATGTTTCAGAGAAATCATTAGCTTTTTTGAAGATAGCAAACATGTAGTAATTCTACCATAGAAAGTTATTTTTAGATGCTTGGTACATAGCGCACAACAGAAAAGGATTTATATATAGTAAATTCCCTTTGTCGGTGTGATCGATCGGTTGTTAGAATAGGATCATATTTCGCTTATAGAGACAACTAGTGTAATTCCATAAATAAAATTAGTTAAAGAGAGTGTTCTAGGTAATCTAGTGTCACCAATTTCATGAACTTTCACCAACTTCAATAGTAATGTAAACACGATTAATACTTTTGTAGTTCGTTTCTACCTGTATCTTAAAAATCGAGTACTCTGAAACTTAATTCCACTGATGGGTTAAGTCAATAACCCGCTCTAAACGCTCTAAGTGAACTCATAAAGGGGAAACACTGAGATTTCCTAAGTTCTTTAATTTGTTTACATGGGAAGAATACACAAGGCAAGAAAGTTTAAAGGCAAACTTGAAGCACACCAAGATTCAAAGCACTATAACTTTTTAGGGCAACGCAAAATACAGTGTTTCAATGCCTCATAACGTCCCGGCAAACAAGTGACAAACTAATTCCAATCATCTCACAGAATTCATAACTCACCTCCAAAAATGTAGGTCGAATAAGACAGCAGATCCAACTGCAGGGTTTGTTTACTGCCGCAAACCGTTCGGCAGTGCAATGCAAGCGAAAAACGGTCCTTGGTCCGGTGGCGGCAGCAGCTCCCGGTCAGCGTTAATCCTGCGGGTGATTACGTTTTACGCGAATTTTATGCGCGTCCGGCAGCTGAAGTAAGACACAAACCTATTTACGAGTCATCCCGAGGACACTTGGGCCGGGGTTTACGGGGAGTTTTACGCGGTGCGTCGGATTTCGCCTCGACTGTAAACCGCCCCGCCCATCCGCTCCCGTCTGGGACAAATATCCGCGAGACGGGAGGGGGGGGGGCTTGAAGCGGAGCGGTGGTAAATCTGCAAAGCGCTCTAATTACATCTGCTGCGAGAGACGCGAACGTTTGACATCGCTATAGAATTAAACGTTTATGCGCGGGCTGTCCGTTTTACAGATCCCTCTTGGGTTTTACTTTTCGACACTTAGTTGTCGTTAGAACTTACGTCAATGCGAGGGAATGGTTCATTTGCGCGCGCACATTTCGGCGTTTCACTTTCTTATTCCGTGGCGATGGCCTAAGACGGGATGCGAAAGTCTGGAAGAATCTGCTTTCAGCTTTATGTAAAGACAACTCCCGATCCAGAAAGTGCAATGCCTGTGGAAGTGTAATGGCAAGAGATGAAGAGATGCAAATAAAGAGGGACGATGAGTTGGCGGTATATTCCACCTTCGTTGGTAAAGTGGAATTTACAGATTTAAAGCTAAGGAACCGTCGAAAAAGAGAGGATCTCACTAACGAGAGGATAGAGGGCGTCTCTTTTATTGAAACCCAAGATAGGACAATCGGTGAAGGAGACAGTGAAAAGACTGGATCAAGAGGCGCAAAGGACTTGACTCACAGAGGGAAGATATTACGGAAGATCAATCTTTCCTCTATGCTTTATAAGAGAAACGGACTTACCAAACAAATCAAAAAGGACTAGCGAAGGAATACGACATGAATACCTCAGGAGGCAGCGTCGACCGTCACAATAAAAGGCATCATTATAAGTGATGAAGTTAATGATTTAATCCTAGTAGCATAAGGACGAAAGAAAAGTTTAGGTTTTAGATGACACACAAATTAAATCGGTAGGAAAAAACCGAATTGGAAACAGGACGTACCAAATGAAAACTCTGTCAAAGTAGCAAGGCATCAAAGAACGAGATTTAGTGTCGAATTTAGTGTAGAATTTAGTGTCGAATTTTTTACCAAGCTATGAATGGAGTTCAAATGTTTAAAATCTACACGTGCGCGAATGTAGAAAAGTATTATACTTATTAGTATTAACATATGCACACACTGGAGGTTGGAAAGCACAGTGCACCAACTACTGCCACAACGAAGTACCAACGAACGATTGCTTCAATGGAAGAATTCCTCAATGTTTAAACACCCACGCATATTGTGACAGGAGGGTTCGACGAAGCAAATATATCAGCCGGCCCATCGAAGAAAAAGTTCCGTTGGCAGGTATTTGCGCACGTATCTCGCGACATTTATTTCCGAAGCACTCAGCGGGGGAGGCCGAGAGAGCGCCACTACACGAGAGGAGCGCATCCGCAGAGGCACACACGGAGGCGGCGCGGCGCGGCGCGCCTCGTCTCTCGCGTAGGCGGCGCGTCGACGCAGCGCACACAGAGAGATTTGTCGATGCCCTGAATGAAGGAGTGGGGCGAACTGCGGAGCGTGTGGGCATAGTAAACAGCCGACAACACTCCGCCCTCAAGGTTTTTGTTGGCGGCTGTTTGGCGTCTCGAGTAAACCGATAGTCACGCCGCACAAGTGTTTACTTGCTATTCACGGACTGCCCGCCTCACACAATACCGCGTAATAGGATATTATTTTCCGCTATAACGTGCACCGGGTCGTCGGTACTTTGCCCAAAGAAGGCTCGGTATTTACCGGATCGAGAGGGACGCTCCAGAAGTGAAGCGCCACACGAAGAGCACGAGCAATTCAGATAAATGCCTTACGAGGCTTTTCATCTCAACTTCCTTTCTTCCTACTTAATTTGCAGATGAATATTCACAACACGATTCGATTTTCCATTAACCTCTCAAGTACGGAATGTGAAATCGCGGTGAAAGAAACAAACTTCGTTACCACGATCATATTCATCCCCAGCAATTTCACACAAAATTCCCCAATGATCAGTAATCCGTACTTAAAAGAAACGAGAAATTTAAAATTGTTTGTACAAAATATAAAACCACGCGAACCATTCGAAAAAATAATACTATTATTTCGTGGAGGTACATAATGATAATCATTAAGTCGTTTACACCCCGAAACAATCGCCTCAAATCATTTGATAAAACATCTCGCCCTCGTAACAGAAAAGTCTGCCTCGGGCCTTGGGCAATGACGTTAATGGCATCCCCCATCCCTCACTCTGAAGTCAGGATCACTGAACGATTTTAACAGGTTGCCTCGCGTCTGTTAGTGGCCTAATGGTGAGTAAACTCGAGCATACAAATAAGAAAAACGAGCTCTCACGAATCAGATAAAAAGGCGAAGGAAACAAGGAAAGGAAAACAGATAAGGTCGCAACAACGAAGTTATCCGCGGAAAATTTTTCCTTTTCTCCTTACTCGACCGTACAAAGTTAACCGTAAACTCTTTTATATTCCAGACGGATTTAATCATGTTCCTCAGCGGGGAATGCGAACGAAAAGAAAAACGGAGTGCTGAATGCAGGAAAAGGGGGAGGGGGAAGACGACGGCTCGATCGGAAACATTAGCTGTGGTCGTTAAGAAGCGCTTCGATCGGGTTATTGTGCGCGTTCGTCGGAACCGACTGCCCGCCGGCCGCCGCCGCCGCTGCATCTAAGGCCACGTCGCGGAGAGCAAGCAGTGCGGAGGAACTGCACACAGTATCGGTCGTGGGAGGAGAAAATCGTGCGCCGGGGCTCCCCCCATTATGGCGTGCGGACGAGCGCCTGTGGAAACGAGAGGTGCAACATGGAGCTGAGTAACGTCACGTGGAGCGCCTGCTGTATCTAGGTAGATTGTGACCCGAGTAATAATTAACTCTCCGCCCCGTACACGGAATGCGGTATGTTCCTATTTCGTGCCACTTTTTGTTTACACATCATCCTTTTAGAATTAATTACATTCTAATCTTACCTATTCACTGTCTTCAGCATCACGCATTATGAAATAGTTCGCGAATACTTTCAACCATACTACACTTTTTGGACCTACGGAATATAAAATAATTTGTTCCATTATACAGGACTTAGGATTCTAGTTCTAACTTTGCATAAATGTAGAGATGTTCATTTTTTCTAGTACGATTCATCTGAAGAAACAAAGAGCTACTTTATTCAAAACAAATCGACGAGGAAACAAGCTCGAGAAGATTAGAAAGAATTATAAGCTAACTTTCTTGAAACAGAAGTGTTTTAAAGAAACGCTGCAAAAAATCAATCAGACAAGAAAACCTGAAAAAAATATAAAACCGAACTATCAGTAATTAAGATACGCTCTAACTTAAGTAAACCCTGAAGATAAACTCCTTGTATTTCAAATAATTGAATAAAAAATAAAGTTGTTTCGTATGCTAAAACATTCTGGTAAATACTCACTTCTATGAAGCGAACCGTGTCAATATTTCGAAAGAAAAATTTCACAATTGAAAATCAAGATTTCAGGATTTTATTTATTTATTTTATTTTAGTTTAAGCACCAACTGTTATAATATAATGTACACAAAACATTGAGTATGTCATGTTATCAAGTGATAAAAATTACATTCCAGATGGTATGTATATTACAGTATTTTACAGTTAGTGATTTTGATTCCCACACGTGTCATGATCCACTTCTATCTTTTGCCTTGAACATAAAATTTAACAAATCTTGCTTAGTTTAAACATAGCAGGTTCCACTAAAATTTATCTGCAAGGCAAAATATATGTAAGAAGTCTGTACGGTAATATGGATTATTCAACACATATTCTTTAACCAAAAATTGCAATTGTAATGAAGAACGCCGCAAGTCTTCAAACTTCTTAACAAGATACAAAGCTTCGCGTAAAAAGGATGCATTATTTACTTGGAACATTATTCAACCGGCAGGAACCCGAACAACGTTTTCAATTAAACATTGGCAATGGCATAAGTAGGTCGCACGCGCACAGAAGAATCAACAGTCGACACGAATGAGGCGTCTACGTTTCGATCCGATGGAGGATGCACCTATCACTCACGAGCAGTGTTGCCAGACGTACCAGGATCCTGGTATTTTTACCAGGATTTTAATAAAGATACCATGAACCAGGATGAAGACACCCTGGTACACTTAAATATCAGGATTTTAAGTCTACGGTAACTGATGATGTACGATTTAAGATTCGATAATATTTTTTTATTCAATAATTTAACACGAACACTAATATTACATATAACTGTGATATTGGTGAAAATACTGCCATAAAACATTAAGATCGGATGGTATTTTTCCAGTACATGCTGTAGGAGAAAAGGATACAACATCTTAGTCTCCCATTCATAGCGGAAAGTTTTTTTTCTTTCCACTATGCTCCCTTTTAGTACATTGATCTAAAATGACTCGATAATCCAATTCAATTTAATGAACTTCCCGTGCGGGTTAAAAACATACTAGGGTTATGATATGAACAATTTCAGAATCAACTGTCATTGGTACCAGGAATTTTTGTGGATTTTTGAAGGTTGGAACTGGGTTACACATTTAATCACATGGCAACGCTGCTCACGAGCAGCGCTTGTACTGTGCTGGCGGCGCGGTGTTCAGGGCGTCCGGACAAGCCCCACTGATTCTCGCACTAATCTCACTTCAAAGGCAGCCGCCGCCGCCGCGGTAAACACAGAGTATCGGTTCGATGTGCAGCGGCTAACAGTCTCGTCATGACCTAGTCCAAAGGCTCGAAGAGTTCAATGGCAACCAGCCAATGAGCTTGGAAAGAGATCGCCAGGAATAAGAAAAAGTGAAATACAAATAAATGGCGTTTAAAGCGAGAAGAGCCAATAGTTTCTTGGGTAAAAGAAAAACAAGTAGCGTGAAGGAATAGAGGGTAAAGTAAATGTGATGTTCTGGTTTCTGACAGCCATCAGTGGAATGTTCAAATCCTGACCGCTCGTTCATACCAAGTTGGCTATGTTCCGTAACATCACTACTATATGAAAGATAGTTATACTGAAAATATGAGTGTGATGAGACGGGCTGGGAAGCTTATCCACGCTATTAGTCGTAAAATATGCATGCAAATATTCCTCAAACTTTTTTGAAATACAGAATCATTTAAAATGCGCACGTACAATATTTCACACAATATTTTTATCAGACAGTATTGCCTTGTATTTCGAAAAAATACTGTCCTTTTCACATCTCATCATGTGACGGAAGATATTTCTATTTTAAAACTTTGTGCTAAATAGATTCTCGTACACAGGGAAAGTATTTTATCATTTCAAAATAATTTTTCCACTTTTTCGAATTCCCATTCTATATTTACTCGATACCTACAAAAATTTAATTTGTTGTCCTGGCTGTCAGTCATCCAAATATTGTTGAATCCGCCTATTCGAAATTTCAAGAAAATTTAAGATTTTCATAAATATTTTTACTCAAAATAAATGCGTTCATTTAGGAAAAATTGAAAAACACGCAAATAAAATAAATAAAAAATGCATATATGAAAGAGTACGGGAGGAAGAAGAAAGAAGGACAAAGGAAGAAGCAATGAAATTGGTGCGTGGTCCATAGATGACCCAAACGAAAGAAGAAGAAATGCTTATGCCCAAAACCCCTAAAATCTGAGATACAACAAAACGCTTTCTATCTCAGATTCAATAATTCGTCGTGAAGCTAACTTTATATGTATCTGACAGATATTACCAATAATATAAAACAAACAATTTCTTGAACTTCTCAGCTTCAGACATTCGTTGCATACAACACATGTACTTCGTTACATACAACGCGTACAACGTATGTACTTCGTTACAAACAAAGCATCAATACGTTATTAACTCTTATTTTTACTTTTCCTTCCTGTACTATGGTATAGATAGGAACAGTATTGGACTCACCTCAACAATACGATCTCAAATTGACAGTCGTAAAATCCGTGTTTAAGATTCTTTTAAACTGAAACTTTCGCACATTCGTCAGGATTAAAGTCTACAATTATGTTCGAAAAATGATGAAGATTGGTGCAGTGGCAAGAAAAGAGATGCGTTTTTTATCCCTACAGGGATGCGGTTGGGACGTCTATATGGATAGATGGACCGCGTATGTGTCGCGCCTATCTCTGCCAGATTTTGAGCTCAAACATGGTAAATATGTAAGGATCTAGTTGCGCCATTCCGGGATTATTAAGATAGAATTTTAATTTTGAAGGGCCTTTTACGTATATCACCTGTAGTATTTCCAAACTTTTCTGACTACAATATTTTTCTGTATTTTCTTATCGAAACGGACAGACTGCTTTTATAAATATGGTATAGTTCAGTTTTTTATTAAAACTTCTGAAATGATTAATATTGCAACCATTTACACACTTTTTTCAAACCATTCTTATAGACCTCCATGTAATTCTTTCTCAGTGCAATTTATCCCTCAATTTTAGATCTCGAAAGAATCTCATGTACATTTTTTCAAAACATCATTTTTGACAAAAATCGTGATCTTTTTCCAAAAAATTCTTAAATGTATAAGGTACCGCGGGGTACGTGGAACCTATCGCAATGTTACAGCTCAGAGAATGGAAGATAAACTAAACATATAAAATACTGTTAATAGAGAAGGAAAAGTTTCGGTATTCCGCGCAATACGAGTAGTTTTGTTTTCCTATTTTTCTGACAAATGATTTGGTCAACTGCTCGTGCCTTAAGTTAGCAACACCTTTTCTCACTCATTGGAATACCAAACACTATTTGAAAACTAATGAGAAGCAATAGATATACAGAATGTACGGGAATAAAACTGAGTGAACATTTTAAAGCATAAAACAGATTGCTACACAAAACAATGTTTTTAATAGTAGACCAAAAGAAAATAGTTTACGCAAGTATTAGGAAAAAATAATTTTGGACAAATAGAATGGCCAATATACGGTCCCTGGCCCTGGCCCTAATCTGAAAATAAAGTACTAAACCCATAAGTTAATAATTCATTACAAAATAAGTATTCCTTTTAGTATGAATATTAGTATAATCTCAATAAATTTTAAAACGATATTTTTTTCACTATAGAAATAGAACTACTTCTCCTTCCGCTAATCTTCTCATCTTACAGTCAAAAATTGTGTTCACAAGATGCAAATGAACTTTTTTGACTGAGCCATATCCTGTAGAACCAGCAGAAACACGAAATGCAGCAGGCGAAGTCCTATCTCAAAGTGCTCCGACCTCTCTTCTCGCTTACAAATTAACCGGTGTCGAGTGAGGTTAATGATGAGGACGAAGAGCGCCGAGGGAGGGGGGCGGGGGAAGACGAAGAAGAGAACCGAGCAACGAAACAGGCGTGCGCGAAACGAATCAAATCTGCGGAGCCATCTACAAATTAAGTGAAAACGATTCCCGAGAAGGCGCCCGGTGGGTCGGCCGGCCGGCGGCAGACAGCCAGGCAGGCAGGCAGGCAGGATGCTCCCTCCGAGCGGAGCGGAAGCGCCGCGGGGGAACGGCCCGCCGAACGCTGTGAGAACTCCAGCGCGGCGCGAGGCCTCTGCCCGGGCACCGAACAGGGCCCGCGATAAACGAAAGTACTAACGAGAATGCGTTCAACGCGTCTTATGCAATCTCCTTTCTGAGGGATGTACAGACTAACAGCTGAAGTCACACAGCGTTGGTTTATTTTCGGCATGCAGGAGGGCAGGAGAAGGGGTCGGGAAACATGATCTACCTTAACTATAAACGCTGAGAAGGTAGAATTTTTGTTCATTATTTGAAAATAACTGCTTCTGTGTTATCACTATATGTGATCCTGATATTGCAGGAAAGGAATTTTCTGGAATTGATTGGAATTTTGAATATTTAGTTGTGATTCACTGTATTCGCACCAAGGGATACGATCTAGCAAGCGAACATATATTATAATGTTAAATGTAAATACAGAAACACCAAAGTCATCTGTTTAAAATGACAAATTCATCTTTGAAATACAGTAGCGATACGCTTTCAGAAAACTTATCTAAAAAAAATTGAATATGTTTCAGAGAGCCATTCGGAGGACGAGGAAACAAAAGAATTATTTTTCCATCAAAGACAAAGAAAAGCTTAAAAAAAAAAAATAGAATTTTGAAGAATGAACATCGACTTCGATGATCAAAATCGTACTTCAACTTGATAAATGATTTCCGTTTCGTTCTACATTTTAAATTAATTTTTATTTTTTAATATATTCAAAAATAATGATAACGCAATAGAATACCAATACGATATATCAAAATGTTTGACTATACCTTATCCTGCAGAACAAAGATATCAATAATTTAAACTAAAATAAATAAATAGTCAATGTTTGTTCTCTGAAGAAATCACACATCTGTGGTTTAAAATATCAGTCGCTTTCCCAAACGTAAAACTAGGGTAACAACTTACACGAAATTATCTTTTAAAACCCAAATTCAGATCCCTGTTATACTGATTCTGTTCCATAATTTTTATTTAATGAAAGATCAATGCTTAAAAGTTTCGGTTTGACGCTTTCATTGTGAGGTAAGTACAAAATGTAAACTTTTATTTAAATAAAGAAATAATGGTGCCGTAATATTTAGTTGGATAAGCTTTGTTAAAACACCTCACGAATGCAAGAATACGTTGGTTACTCAGGTAACACGAGTCAACCGCCAGAAGAATTTCCAGAGCGATGCTCCGACTCATGAGGTCGATTACGCCCGGGCGACGAACTCTTGGTCCGTCACGCGAATAGCACGGTTTTGTGATAAACGAAAGTAAGTTTTAACGAGAATGCGTTCACTGGTACTGCTGTAATTAGTTCTCAGAGAATTCTAAAACCACTGAACGTGAGATAATTGGATGCTTTTGAAGAAAAACTCCTACGTAACCTCTTCGCTTGGTGGTGAATGTGATTTTCATAAAACTGCAAATCCTGAAATATTTCACAGAATAACAGCTACTTCCTTAGCTTAGAACTTTTGAGATTAAGGATATAATCGAACGTCATACTCAAGGTCTAGGATGATCAATGGCAATGTTTCGTTGTGATAATACAATTCATGAAATTCAGAATCGCGCAATTTCTTGTAACATCAACGTAAGCAATACCCAGAAGTTGTTCATAAAGGATCGAGTCTTGATATTTCCGAAAGATTGCTCTAAAGAGCCGATGTTTTGCTTGACACTCAAGAGAACCATTCAGACTCTATTTGATTACGTCAGTATTTCAAAGCTAATATTTCGGATAATAATAGTTTCATTTTTAAAATAAGTCAAGTGGATTTTGGTCTTCTTCAAAGACGATTATATAAAACCAAAAAGTTGTACCAGTATCCGTTGATAATAACACAATAGCTGCATATAAAAAATTGCACATGTGTTAAAATTCTTATTATACGTATCATTACATTAGGTAGTCCTCATATCTTTATCGCTAACTGTTCACGATCAAAAAGTAGCATTCCGATCCTTTACTAAACCTACTTTATTGTCAAAATGATAATCAACATAAATCATATGTGCTCCTGCAACTGTTGATTTACGCAACTTGACAGCAGCTGATAGCATCTCCACCCTAAAATCATGAAGGAAATTGCAATTTGTGCAAATTGAATACAGATGTTGAAGTTATAGTATTCTACACGAGTCTATTATATCACGAGAAAACAATCAACACCAAACTTTAGAATCAAATGACGTGCGTACTATCATTTATTTTACCCGTTGTTTGAAAAATCCTTCAAAATTATGAACCATTAACTACTACTGCAAGACACGTTCGTTTTTCTTTATTGAACATCCCATCTCTCAACACAAAGAGTACCGTAGAGATGATATTTACGCCACGTTTGCTTTCATAATTGACGAAACGAGCCCCTATACCTTCTAAGTAAGTCCCGATAACGCAGTTTATTTTTACGTGGCATTACGCAACTTTCCCGCGAGGCGGCGCTTCCCCGGGAAAAGGTGGCGTGATCCACGATGCACGGGGCGGCATGGCGCCACGTCGTGACGACGTCAGACATGCTTCTTGACTCTCCAACAGCCGTGTACAACAGTTTTACAGCTGCCGAGCCTGCCCCTCTCTCTCCGGCTCTGACTGATAATCTCACAGGTTTGGCGCGCTCCATGAGATTTGCTGCTGTTCGGAAAAAGAAAGTGACAGGAAGTTCATGGGTGCTCAAAATACGCAAGGTTCCATAGGGAGCGTTATTTAAAGTATCCGTTATTGATAATAAATCCATAACCTACGTAAAATACAGTACGGATTCACCCACATTCTCCTGAGTTCTTTTAATATCTTTCAAGTCTAAGGGCCACTAAAGATAAGTGATTAGCACTGTGCAGTTTGATGTCCTGAAAATATTTCATAAATGACAAAATCCACAAAATGTTTTGAAATTGAGTGCAAAGTTTGAAAATAATTGAAAAAAAGTTCTCTCATTGAAATTGTGTAATATTTTAATAGCATTGAACCTCTTAAAAACAGACTGAAAAAACATGTACAAAAGACAATTACGTCTTTGCTAAATTACCTTTCCTTCACACACGAGACAAGATCAATGCCTCTGGATCAAAAGTACCAAAGGCAAAATGTGTCATCGAAATTCGACTGGGTGCAAATATCAAGTGAAATATTTGGGTCCAGGCCTAATATGACAACAGACGTCAGGAATGTAACCCTGCTGAACTCATGGTTCGGCACGTCTTTAGTAGAACAGGTTGAATAGAGAAATTAATTAAAATCCCATTAATTGAACTCTGCTATTTGTTTTGGTTATTTTAAAAATGAGTTATCGTATTTGATCTTACGATTTCCCAGATCATGAAACTTTATTATCGTTAACTTACTATCACATTATGGTACAGATGTGTAGACATGTTGAGTGCACGTGGAGCAAAAAATTGTAACTAACTTCCAAGATTTACGCAAGCAAACATAAGACCTTCACGAAAATGCAATCAACAATGTATTAAGTTTCTAATGGACAGAATTTTTGCAATAACAGTTACATCCTTTCAAAAAACAGTAATCGCAAAGTTCGTTACGTAATTTTTTCTAACATTTCATTCCCTTGGCAAATTCTGTAACCCATGGGATGCCTCTACTCATTGAAGGAAGAGAAAAGAGGCCGCGCCACGAAGCGTGGCCTAGACCGCCGTGAATACCCCGAAAGGGAAAGAGAATGAGGATAAGAAGCTCACGGATCCGCAGGAAGTGCGTGACTCCCAACGCAACGCACTCGCTGCACGATCCGTGACACTGACATTGCACCGGCTGAGCGCCAGGCACGAAGGCCGGGGGCAATTTCGCCACCGCACTCCCACAAGGCGAAGACCCAGAAGCGCACGGGGAGCAGCCAGCCAGACAGACGTCCGCGAGCCACAAAACGAAACGAGGGCAGCGATAATTCACAGAAGACGGAAAACTGGGCGGCGGCGGCGGAGGCATGTGCAACAGGGCACTGCACCACCACAGGTCAAACGCGCCGCGTCCCACGGCGTTTGAAAGGGAAAAAAGAGGGCGAAATACAAATCCTTTTTAAAAACCTGCGTGACTGCTTTGTGGACTTGACGTTGACTTTTCTGGGAATATTCTTTCTCAGGCTCACGGAAAGAGGCAGGAACATGAAAAGAACCCTGGAGTCCGGTTCTGCACGATAAGCAGACAATGTGACGCATCGGGGCGTCTCATTCATGAGGTGCTTTTGCGACTACGCCAACGTTTATCATTATTATTATCAGGAAGATTATACTGGAAATAAAAATAACCCTTTATAGAGACACTGGACTTTTGTAAATTTGCAGAATTTTCATCGTCCATAGCTGGTTCAAACTAAATTCCTATTTTGACAAAATAATGTGCCCAGCTGTACAAAATCATATTTTGAATGTGCAATCATGGGAACTCATATAACTTTACATTTAAATAGGAAAGAATTCAACCTACAGATTGCTTAATTAACCCAAGCAGAACAATCAGTATTTATTGGAACAGTATTATGCCCAACCTCAATTTTTCTGGAGAACCGGGAAAATATTAAATTGTTCTCTATACCATTCTTACAAAGACTTCATATATTTTTATGAAGTTCGTTAAAAAGAGTATAAAATTTTCAAATTATTACAAAACACAATGAAGAATCTCACGAGCAAATGGAGTATAAAACTTGGGAACTAATAATTGTACATTAAAATGTGTATTTACACATGATAATGATCGCACTACTCAATAATATTGTAAAATAAATTTGTGTTTTATCAGCTCCTACAATTATTAGTAATCAAATCATAATTAGCACGAACTATTGTTGAATCTATCTTTGGGGACTATTTTTCACCAACAGTTATTTCCTAAACCGAAATATTTTAATGACATGGAATAGTAAGTATTTTTACAGGACATTTTTAAATTTGACAAATCCTTTCCAAACAATTTACGTATCTCCAATGTGGTATTTTTTTATGAAAGAAGGCCAATACACACATATTCTTCATATGAACAAATAGTGAATTTGAAGTAAATTGCTTTCTCACTTCCGCGGGAATATAATGTAATTATGCTCATCGCTTCCTTCAGAAAAAAAATAATACATCACGTAGATATTTTCCCGAATCACTATTTCCTTACAGCTGGGAGACACGTTCATAGTTCGTACTGCAGAGCTGGTGCATCTAATGCCAACTTGGAGCGCAACGCTATCCGGACTTTAGAGGGAAGGACGCATTCGCGCAACTCTCAGACAAGGAAAAGGAGAAGCAACTTCCACTAGGCGACGGCGGCGTTGAGAGTAAGCCCAGCTCGGACACCCAACCGCCAGTGTACGAAGTCCATTGCACCGCACGGCCGCATACCGCTACGACGCAAAGATATTCGTCCGCAAGGCCACAAACGCTTTACGCAAATGGCCAGCCTGCGACCTTAATAAGTGGCACCGCTGCCGACTGCGACGTCGCCCGGGTACCGTTCGGGCGCGTGACGCTTCATTGCACATGCCGTCGACATACAATAATCAATTAACGACATGTGCGTGTTGGGTTGCGTAACGTATGCCCTCGCACGAAGAACCCAGTGGCATACTTCACTCAATATGCATCCGGCCACGTATCTTTTTGCCTCACGAATCTCCTGTCACAAGCTGTTGGAACGAAGTGGAGTTATGCCAACAGGAATGTGTCAACGCTCTCCACACGACAGAGTACACAAACCTATTTGCGATTTTGCGCGCCTTAGTGGGAAGATTGACAGGTGTATTTGCGTCCGTCAATAAACACTATTCAAAATGCGCTGCGGAGGGCGTGGTGTCTCTACGGCTAATCAAAGTGGCTCCGTGCGCGCGTTCCTCTCTGGTCATTGCTAATGAAATGGAGAAGCAACTGAAGAAGCAGGGCATTTTTATCCAGAATATTAAACAAATACATTTCTTCAATCCTTACCTTACTTACTATTCGCAAAGCTCTTTTAATTATTGGATCTTTACATAAATTTGCTTTATATTTCTCTTTCCTTTTGTTACCTGCACGAGACTAACACGATTGAGGATTCTTATCAATACATTAAAAATGAGGATTCATAAATCGATAAATTTTCATAAACCAGCGCCGCACTAACAAAAGTTTCATAGTTGCAATATCAAGAATTGTGTACCATGAGCTATGTTAAACATTTCTGTGAGAAAAATTGTAACTAAAAAAAAATATTAAATTGCAAATATTTTAGTATAATATTTGCGTTTGAATATGTTATTGGGATATTGCGATGTAATATAAATGTATCGAAAACTGAAGAAAATATCCATGAAAAAGCTCTCTTCAATATTCAACAAACATCGAAAATTATTATAAAACCTGCAGTATAGAATTCAGAAAATAAAATTCTGAAGCGCATCTTACATAACTTTATTTTATGAACCACTCACGACAAAAACTGACAGACTATTACTTTTCCCCAACAATATTTTAAAGGTAGAAGCAGACGTTGCTCTCCATTACAAAAACGAGAGTTCGTCGACGCCTTCCAAACAAAACCAGAGACATTTGAGTAAAACGTTGCTCGACAAGAGTGCGGCCCTTCACACGTCTGCGGCTTCAGAAGTCACGATTACACGCAGTCACAACCCACCCGACCAAAGACAAAACCCGACAATAATTTACTTAACAATTAAGACGTTAAAACGCCTCGTGTTTTCTTAGAGGCGACCAATGTTCGGCCAGCCGCAGAATGGGACGGCCAAGGACCAAGTCTCCATCTGAAGGACGTCGGCGTAAAAACGGCCGACTGTGCACAAAGCGCAGTCCAAAAACCAGACCTCGAAAGAACACAACATCCTTTATTAAAAGGCACATAAACATCCCGAATCGCTCTGCTACGAAAAACGAGCAATGCAGCCGGGCGTGGAAGAGCGGACGGAGTAGAAGAAGGGCGAGGACGCGAGAGAAAGAGCACCGAACCGAAGAAGTCATAAGCGAAGTTGGTAAAAACAATCAGGCGAGCTCTCGGCAGAAACACCTTTGCTCCATAACAGCTTATTCTGTTCCTCGTTCTGAACCCAGTTTCTTAGTGGAGATGTAACATGCTCTTAGGAATAAATAGGTACGTCTTTATACATATCCAGGCCCGCTGAAATGCTGCAGATGGTATCTTTGTCATTGGTACAGTTATTACATTAAACGTATACAAGGATTGGCATGGGATTCAACAGTCATCAACAATCATTAACAGAGGAAAGCTTTTTCGAACAACGAAGTTTTTGTTTGACATTTCATAATTCAGAAGTTCACCAGGTACATTCAATGCACAGTAAATATCTGCATCCTGCATTATCTGAACGACACTTGAAGATTTTACTAAAAACTGTTTTCATGGGATAAATATTTGCGCTATTCTGTTAAACAATGAGTAAAAGCCAATCCTTGGTGGCCGAGATCGTTAAGGCTGTAGTGTCATACCGATTTCGGACCGAAGGGTCTGAGTACCGCCTCCGGCATGGTTGTATTTATGTTCATTTCATCCCTATCATCATCATATCATGTCATCTTCACAGTTTCCATAACGTTTACACCCAATAGTGGTCGCTAATGACTAGAAGATGATGTGACCTTAAATAACAGAAAAAAATAGTAAAACTCACAGTCCCCCACGTTAGTTCTAACGTAAACAGTAGTGAGCCACATTCGTACAGATCTCTTTGCTCCCAGGGAGTTTGAATCGAATATTCTAAAATTGTAACAGATCATTAGAGGAAGATTCCCTTTACTAGATGTTATATATAACATATATATATATATATATATATATATATATATATATATATATATATATTCATTTGTGACGACATACAGAGATAAATCAAAGTATAAAGGATTCTGAACTTATTAATATAAAATTAGTGTTGTACCACGAGAATGGAAATTGAAAGCTTAAACGCAACAACCCGATAAAAGTCACAACAAAAATCGACAAATGCCGGTAGTTGGCCATTGTCAAACACCGGGGTCCAAAGAATTTTCCCAATTTCTCTCCCCGAATTTCCACCACCTTCACTTTCACGAGTTCCACTCTCCATCGTTCCAAGCGCAGTGCCCGGGCACTGAGTCACATCCACTTGCCTGGTTCCGCGAAGTGTGGCATTATGTCAAGCGTGTTGCGCAGCCAAATAACCACGGCGGCGACGGCCGCGGCTTGCGGGCGGGCGGGCGCGTGCTGGAGGCACGGCCGCGACATGCGACAGTCGCACAGCCTCCCGTGCGCCGGCAGCGCGGCGGGAAGAGGTTGTAGACCCCCTCGCGAGATGGCAGTGCCGGAGGCGGTCGCGACGCCACGTCGCGACGTGTCGCGTCGCGTCGTCGTGGCGTGGCTTTTTGCGTGCGAGTCCAGTCTCCACGCGCCGGCCCAGGCCTGCTGTTCAACTGCTAAGGCACGACGGCGCAAATGCGAAGAGCACGCACGAAAGTCGAGGAATCTGTAGAACGCGTTGGTGATCGCCTATCTACGATTCTCGCCCACGTTTCACGTTCGTACGACGTACGAAGAAAATTCCTTATTATGGAATTTGTTCGAGGATAATTTAAAGCCGCTTGAACCACTTTGTACAACTTCAAGTATGTTGTGTTCAATTGTTAGAAGCAGTCTCTGCCTTAGATTTAAGACAATGTTTGCAAACTTGACATAAAAATTATAACCTCTCTGTATCATAATATTGAATAGTACTGAAAATAATCGTTACATATGATACATATAATTAGAGCTGGGAAGTTTATGCAAGCTTTTAGCCCTGAAAATGACGCAAATAAGCCACAAAAATGTTGAAATATACCACACAAATTTTGAAATATGCACAGAAATTGTCAAGATATGAAGCGTTTGTCATTAAAATGTATTTTACAATGACATTATATATTTTTGTCACCTAGAGACAGGGAACAAGAAAATGAAAAACAGATAAGTATCTACTCCTGCACATTTAATTTGCATTAAGAGCACAGAAAATCACATGAATTTTATTAATGTTAGCTGTTGTTAGCAAGTGACTCCTATCAGATAATATCAATTTTTATGTAGAAAATTATATTTAGACATCGCATGATGTTATGGTAGACAATGTTTGTGCTCAATACATTGTGTGGAAGACGAACACTCTTTCCTTACAAGAGTTTACCCTTTGTCTGTAAAGTACGAAGCACAGATATATAGAACTAGATTGGAAGTGCTGCCCCAGCAAGTGAAGCCAAGCGGGAGAAGGTAAGATGGCGGCGCGCGCAACTTTTGACTTCATTTATACGGGTAGCAATGGTAATATAGTCTTAAACAACTTAAAGTATATCTTTTGCTTGATCTTAATTTGTTTGCCAACCGCAATGCTTTTATTTTGCATTAGGAAAATATCAATAAATGATAATTTATTACTGTAATAATTACTGTAAATTACTCCTTTCAGCTAGGAAATGATCTAGTTTAAACATAACAACCGATCTTTAGTACTTACTATATTTTTCATTTACCGCACTGAGATGAGAAAAGGTAAATTTTAAATGCCACTTTTTTGTAAATCTTACTCCTGCTAAGTAATTCGCTTTACTGGCGATTTTTAGAAATTGTGAACTGTTAAGAGAGACAGTACATCTAATTTTGATCATTCAAGTATTTAATTCTTGAACTACATATGTTAGCTCCAATGAACTAATTTCTGCAGCACTCAATAAAGAGTAATTTTTCAGGTATTATATAGAAAGTAATTGAGGTTATAGAGGTGCAAAGCTTACGAATACAGATAAGTATTTCGAATGTCATCCGCGGAAGGACTATTGAAATTTTTAAAATTAAACTCATATATCAGACAGTGGTTCACTTTGTTAGAATTATTACTCGTAACATTAAAACGAGTATGAGCATACAACTCATTTGCTTTGCATTCATGTATAACGCCTCAGATCGGGGTGATAGTAAGATGGCGTCACGCGCAGTTTCTTGGCTTCAGTGCTACCCTAGCGTCCAGCATAGGCATTGCCAATCTATTTACTATATATCTGTGGTACGAAGCCCTAGAATCTTTCCAAAAACTTAATTTGTTTTCTTCCTATTTGCTTTCCCCATTTTATTTGGAGCTACCACGAATTTATCCCTTGCCTCCTGAATAAAATAATTGCAAGTGCATCTACTAAGGTTTTCCTTGTATTCTTTATTTTCTTTATAAACCGATGACAGCAGATATTACCTTCTTCGACGGCGTTGACCGGTAGCAGCCTGAAACTAATTGTACTACTTTGAAGCGAGAAGAAAGTTCATTATTTTCATTAACAAACATTTTTAGTTGGGAAATCATATTTTGTGTTACTTTAGTCAAAAGACAAAAAAAAAAAATATATGCAAAACATTTTTCTTATTTTCAATATTTTGCCAGGAAACATACACATTTGAAGTTTCAGGAAAATATGACCATTAACAAAAAACCTGCAATTGCATGAACTTCTCAGCTCTATATTAATTCAATATATTAATTATTCATGTCAAATGCAACCCGCAGCACTCGGTAGCATTTTTTAATCGATATTGTTAAATAACTCCTAAACGAAGCGTTCTAGGGCTTTGAAAACTAAAATTATGAGGCCAAAGACCTCAAGAGTGAGGCAATCAAGGAGAGGGAGATGGAGTGAGAGAGAGACGGAGAGAGAGTGAGACGGAGAGAGAAAGAGAGAGGGAAGGAGAATAAGGGAGATGAAGGACAGAACACCGTCTGCCGGGTTCATGTATATAAGATTACGTATATGTATATGTATATAGAATGCGCGACGAACTAGAAAATAAAATGTTTTTCGATATTCCCACGACGAATACTCGCAGCTGGAATCTCAACCGTAGACCGGAAGCCAGTCGGTTGCATATTGCCAACGAGAGCTCAGAACTCCAAGGTTAACTAGAAATGTAGCGTCGTTAGAAGTAGACTGTAGTCGTGAAAGCTGGCTTTCAGCGAGGCTATTTCGAAGAAATAGTGGTCGTTCTAGAGGAAATGTGCTCGTCGCAAGGGTGGAAAGTCTGAGGCAGAACTGCAATGTGAGAAGTTTATGCAAGAATCTATTCTACACAAAAAGACAGCAATACAGTCTGGGAAATGAGGTAATAAAAAATGTATAGACTAATCTCGCATTACGCATGAAATGACTTCTTTAGGATTACACCCAGTAGTCAAGCAATATGTATCTTGGACATTTACAAACGTAATTCCTACACTGGCAGCGAAAAATTTGCATGTCATTACGTAATAAAAATGTAAGTGGACTACCTGGACACGCGCGAACATTCCGCACTTCATTGTTTTTAAAGAGATAAAAACTTCACACTGGATACCATCTTCAGGCCGAAACCAGAATTATACAATGAAGCATTAAAAGTCATGACCCGTCATGACGGGTCTACTTAAGGGTCAATTTAATTTGACATATATTTCCAGCTTCGGCTCGATCCTGACCACCCTACCCCGGAGTAGGGGTCACTAGAGGAGCTAAATCTTCAGTCAAATCTTCGCTCCATCTGACCTCCGCACACTTTTCCTATATATCCTCGTTGCATGTTCACCAAATGTTCCCTTGCTGATTGACCATACTTATTTAGTATGTTCATCACATGCTCCATTTAATGTTCACATGATCACTCGCATGTTCCCCACATATCTCCATGTATCCCTGCATGTTCTTATGCAAGTTCCCATTATGATCCCACATGTTTCCTCAGATGTTCATTCTAGCTCCCCCCACGTCCAAACAAATTTTCCCAGATGTTCCCCTTAATGTTCTCTTAACTGTTACCCCAAATGTCTCCTAAAAAGGTTCCCCACAAATTTCCGCCCGAATGTCCCTCCAGTATATTCTCAAATATTCCCCCGAATCTGTCTCAAACATTCCCGTATTTTAATTGGAAATTCAAGATTTTACTTTAAATTTTTATTCCGAAATACTTGAACAAAACATAACGAGTGTCTTGCAGGGACACAAAATATTGGATTTAATGCTGCCGGATGCATAGTTTGCGAGTTATGCGTCGTGGTAAATAGTGTTGTGGGGCAATGTGGTTTGCGGGCTGTATGTGGCAAATAATTAAATTTGCCGTCATCTGCGAACTTCCATGTTTTTCGTCTTACATTTGTTTGATGCAACCTGGAGGTAATTTTCCACTCAGCAGTAATGCACTTATTAGGTTTTGAACTCATAGTATATTGTAAAAGGAAGTAATCCGTCATCTTTACTTGGCGTGTTATATATATATATATATATATATATATATATATATATATATGGGGAGAGAGGGGGATTTCCTTAATACTATATAATATATAAATTGATGTAAGTAACTATTCATTTATGATTTCAGTGACCCACTGTTGTTAAGACTAGTAACAGAACAAACGGTAATATTAACACAATAGTAACATTTTGTGATCATAAATTCGCTGGATAATCAAAATGACTTCAGTCATTTTGACCTTCAGGTCAGCTACTTTTTGTTATTCGATTAATCTTTCCTCCAGAGAGATGAAGACAATAACTGTGGAAAATACACTATAACTTGGACACAAACATAATCTTAATCAATCTAATATTTGCACTTAAACAGAAGGTCGTAAAATTAAATGGCGTGTGACAGCAGGATCAAAACTATAAATATCAGTATTAAAAAACAGTATGACGAGGAAATTACAAAATTAAAAGCTTCTAAATTACATCTCTATACATATTTATGATAGTAGGTTGTTCATCAATTAACTTAATTTCTTCTTTAAAAACACGTTTCTAAGGCTTATGCAGCCAAATTACATTCATCATCACGGCGAAGAAGAAAACAACACAGCGATAAGAGATCGGGAATTTCTGCTCAACTTCTTGGCCAGAATGAGAGTGCGATTCGTTATTGACTTCGGAGAACACCCGCCCGCGGGACTAAGCATTCCGGCAATCCGCTTTGGCAGAACGCGCGTCGAGCGCTTCCACTTACCGCGCGCCCTCGCGCGACAGCCAGCCCTTTGGCGCGGCGCGCGGGCGTCGGAGGGGAATTTTCCGAGGGAGCAACAAACCGGCGAGAGATAAAGCGCGCGCGGGACACGCCACCAAAGCTCCGCTTTGCGGCGGAGCATGTGGGAGGAGGACGGCGGAGGGAATGGAGCGAGAGTGTAGAACGGTGAGAGGGATTCACACAGAGACAGGAAGACCTGGAGAGGTGGCAGGATTGTGGAGGTCGAAGAAGCGGGAGGTGTACATGAGAGTGAGTGAGTTGTCTTGGGTTCGGTACACAGAAGTAATAATGGAAGTGATGTGAAGTGGCAATGGGCAGAACAAAGGCAGATGAAATCAGAGTTTAATGGAGAAGAACCATGGATGGGAGGGGTTGAGAAAGGGTGGAGTTGGAGAAAGGATACTGCGCATACCAGATAGGTGGAAATTCAAGTGTGATGGAAGTTGGATGCAGAATAATGAGACAGAATGAAATGTTAGGAGTTTGCAGTGACGAAACGGGCGAGGACGTGTGAACGGGTGAACCTGGGATGAAGGTGTAGACTACAAGTATACTTGTGGTCCACTACTTGTATATTGCGGTTAAGAAGGATAGCCGTAACAAATGCGACGATTCAGCATGGAAGATAACTTACAGACAAGCAACTCAAAGGTCCCTGACGAAAGGACAGTGGAACGCCGTTCAGCGTACACTGTACCAGGCGGTGGAAGTGGTACAGGCAAGAATGGTTGAAGTTGAAACGGCAACGAACGCGGCGAGGAGCCGGAGGCGGCTGCGAGGCGGCAACGGTGGCAGGGGCATAGTGGGAATTCCGCACGCGGCATGGCGCTAATTACGCAAAAATCCCACATAAAACAAGACCTGACGGCACAAAAACGCCCGCTCAGATTACCGGGCGATAATTTGCACACAAAAGTGGAATCGCGATGGCGGCGCGCTGGTGCCGGAGACGGGAGCGGGGGGGGGGCAGTGGCGGGGGCAAGGACGCACCGTGGACAGCGACCTCTGGCGCGGAGGGCAAGACTCCCGCCGCCGCCGCCGCCGCCGCCGCCGCCGCCGCCGCCGCCGCCGCCGCCGCCGCCGCCGCCGCCGCCGCCGCCGCCGCCGCCGCCGCCGCTGGCGCAGCCGGAAGCCGTGTGGATCGCAGATGGTATCGCGGGCAGCCGAGTTGATCCGTCGAAGCCCCGCGTGGGTGGCTAAGCGCGCGAGCAACGAGTGGAAGTCCTCGTCAGTAATGAACTCAAGATGCAATGAGATGTTATGAACATTTAAACTCCAAGCCAATGACTCGCTGTTCAATGTTCGCATACTACCAGGATGGACATCGAAGATAGGTTGTCTACAATTTCCGATCATAAAGACGAAGGATTACATGCTTCTTTTTTCACGTTGGTGTACTGCAGAAGAACACTACGAGCATTACTGCAGATGTCCGTATTCAAGTTCATAATCATTTTTTCATCATTAACGTAGCCAGACACAGCTTTGCACACATTGAAGACAGGATCATTGAATCCGGATATACGATCTTACAATTAATACAAAAATTGGGTAAAAAATTAATTTGAGGGCGTCAATAACGTTTACAAACAAAGGGATAATTGTATGTATGTGAATCTTCTTTTCTTACTTCCACTTTAGACTGAAACGAAATGACCAGAAGCCGTAACCTTGTTAGTTTTGAAAAGTAAAAGTCAGAACTATTAATGAGTACTGAAACGGCCCGTCAAAGTGAATTTACGAGTTAAAAATGAAGTGCAGGAATGAAGTACAGGAACCTTTCCTTACAATGCATAAGAAAACAGAAACCAATCACCAAGTACGGTAACGTAAATCAACACTTTTAATTACGAAGTCTGAAGTTCACAGCTAAGAAACTCAAGAAATAACTCAATAAAAGGATAGTCGTCATATGGACATGCACATGCTGTTTGTACTTCACGTCCAGCATATGCTTTGGCAGTTCCCCGGCCGCAGCCAGTTGAGCTTTTTTGGGGGAATCGAAGTTGACGGCGCGGCGCGGCGCAGCTTCGCGGCGAAGAAGCGCCCGGTCGGGTGGCGTCGGTGGGCGTCGCAGGCGTCGCGGGCACGGCGTCCGCGCCGCCGCACGCCAGACCGCAGGCTCCGGGGAAGACCGAAAGCAGCGAGGTGGCCGCGACGAAGAAAAATCGC
The DNA here is from genome assembly GCA_031308135.1 of Acheta domesticus. Classification (NCBI taxonomy): domain Eukaryota; kingdom Metazoa; phylum Arthropoda; class Insecta; order Orthoptera; family Gryllidae; genus Acheta; species Acheta domesticus. The sequence goes on along the minus strand of JAHLJT010009436.1, from coordinate 130,251,682 downwards.
CCTCCTCTCGGGTTCACGGACCGAGGCGGCGCGGCGCGGCGCGGCGCGGCAAGGAGCGGGGCTGCGAGCACATCCTCCAATGCGCCACCCCCCGTGGCGGACACGCGGTTCTTGCGCGGTCGCCGTCTTCCTCCATCTAAATAAGCCCTTCCGTCACGCTCTACGAGGAACAGTTTTGCAAGACATCCATGTCGGCGAAGGGTGGTTCCATAACAGCTGGAACGCCAGGAGGAACTTTAGTTTGGGTTCAGACTCAGTTGCGGAAGCGTCGAAGCAATTGGAATCAATGATAAAAATGTCATATGGCAGCCATACTACATAACATTAATTCTAAGCAAGACTCAATTGTATTATGGACAGACCCGGCGGCAGAAACCCACTTATCACATTAAACCATCAATATTGATCGGTTGGAAAAGTACATAAGGAACATTCGGTCCTTATGTACATTCAGGTCCTATCTATATTCTGTCCTTTAACATGCTCCTGTTGTTTTTCAACATGTCATCGCAAATGAAATGCTGACAGAAACGAGTTAAGTAATTAAGCTTTAAGATCGTGCTTCAGGACATTTAGAGGGAAACGAGCAGGGAAAAAACGACAAAATACAAGTAAATCCTCAAAAACTAAGGAAGATGGTATCTAAAAATGAAGGCAAGCTTCAAGTAGGATTTTGTAATACTGGTGATTCCCTAAAGTAAATACGAGGTACAACTATGGAGTGGAATATAATGGCTAAGGAACTACAGCTTCTTGCCGAAACACAAGGACACGAAGATATACAAATTATTTTAGCAGTTTAACGAGCAGGAACAACGTTGCTTTTGCATTTTCTGAATATTTATTATTTCGCGTTTGTTAATTCCAAGAGGAAATGTCATTCCCAAACTTGTTGATGGTGGCAGTACGAAAATTAATTTGAAGGACGGATCCATCGATCGTCCAGAAACGAAGAGAAGTGAAGAAGGACAACGCCGTTGGCCGAAATAATATTCCCAAAAGTTGACGAACATTCAAAAACGTTCTCACGGAATCAACAACGGCGACAGCTCGGACAAGTAACGGTCATACAGGAAGCAAACAACTTGCATTGCATACTCTCGACTGCAACCGCATTTGACAATTTATTGTGTCCGGATAACTGTCTTCTAGACTGGAGCAAACTCTCTCGAAAAATAGTGAGGGTTATGTGAAATACTGGCAAGCCCAGAAGATTTTTTTGCACAAAGTTTTATTGCAAAATAAGTTCACGTAATGTAAACTGTAATGTGAAATATGTTTCAAAATTGTAATGTGGCGAGTGCAAAGATCGAAAACGAAGTCGATGGGATGAAGTAACATTACTGAAACTTTACAGTAATGTTAGAATTAAGAAAAGAACAAAAGATGTGATGAAATTCTATAATATTCAATGCAATATGTTAGACAAATTCTGTGATATTCAATGTAATTGTGTGTACTTTGGTGAATACTGAATCCTCATTATTAAGGAATGCGTTAAAATCTATTAAGAGTTAAAAATTATTTTAAAAATATGTTACAAAACTATGTAATTAAAAATAAAAACTTCAGAAGGAACATTCACAATATTAATGAAAGAAAAACAACTCTATTTTACAATTCTTTTTCAATATCGCCTCATTTATTATCTATTCATAGACAAAAACAAAACTATACATTTTTTCAGTGTTAGTGTTTTCCCATTTTCGTAATTAATGACAAAGTTTGTTTTTAGGTTTAATATCGAAGAGAAAATATAATCTTAATAATAATCCTTAAGACAAAAGCTAATTGTTACAAATAAATTAATGGTAGATTTCATATCAAAACAATTTTATGGATTTCAAACTTAACTGAATGTAAAGTGTACTGTTTTACTACAGGGATTTTTTAACAGGCTTCTTGTTGTGTAAATCATTGTTTCATGAAGTATTTCGTAATTCAAATATTATTTTATTTAAATCGAACTACAACATTAAGGAATTTCATTATCAATTTACTTTAAAAAAATAAATAGAATTTTAGAAACTCTTTCATTTCTTGGAATATGCAAATTTATAATTCGAATCAAATACACAGAGAAGTTTCTGCAGCTTTAGTTCCTGAACAGGGTGGAGCAGAAATAACACGTTTTACTGTCTCTCGTCTAACAAAGCAGATACAATCTCTACAGTCTGGCCATAACGCGAGAACGTTCGTACAGCGAAAAACCTCTTACGACACACCAACATAAAAGGAGCCGCATCGTTACAAGCACGCGCGGGTATGCGTTTACGTGCCTCCTCAACGCCAAGTTCAAAACGAGCGCGGGTGGTCGTCCGCGAACAGCTTACTCAACTCCAACGCAGTCTCTAAGTATATAGAGGCGCCTATAGAGGCGCCTATAGAGGCGCTGCGTGCTTTGCCGCGGCAGGTTGCAACTGCCGTAAGACAGGTGAACCACGAAACAGTATGCGAATAGGTGATTGTTAGGGTCAGAAAACATTGAGTGTTCTGTAGCCGTTCTTCAATGTTAGGGCGCCAATTGAGTCATTTTAAAATATCAATTTCAAAGTCGTAGAGAAAGTGTAGTCTTGCACTCACGTAGAATGGCAATTATTCACTGGTGGAAATTCGGACACTCGGTCCTACGTCGCAAATATTAACTCGTGAATAATAGCTATCATTCTACGCTCGTTGAGTGTAGTATTCCACGCCTGTGGGTAAGTGAGACATGTGGCGAGCATGATCTATTCCCTTCACTATACTTAGCTTACATAGCCTGCCCGAGCCTTTGTTTCGTCAAACAGCTATAGAAACAGACTATTTGCATTAGAAATCTAGTTTCATTTTTGTCGCGGCCGGGAATCGAACTCGGGACCACCTCACAGAAATCTAGCACGCTATATATGAGCCACCCGAGGGGACAATTTCTAAGTAAAGAATACATTTTTTTTAAGGTTCCACAACCCTGCTCTGTGCAGAAGTGTCACTTGATCACACTGCTAAAGTCATTCGAATAACACAGAAATTCATGACACTTTAAGTACATTCGCAGGATGAAAAGCATAGCGTCCATTCGATTACTTACACTGTTTTGCGTTCGTGAATACACTGAAACAACAGGAATCAGCAAGTGACAGCTTTTAAAGTACACCCCGAACACATCGAATGTCTCGAATGCACGATTATTTAAACTTATGATTGTAGTAATTCGTCACAGCCCGCCAAGGGACATGGGTTTTAAGGAGAATGTCAGATTATTGTATTTTGAATCTGAAACAAATATGCATTATGCAGTCATAAAGGTACGCGGTTAAATTTACATTAAATATTATTAAAATGTTAAATATTAAACAAAGTATTTCTTGGCTTATGTAGTTACAACTATCTTTAAAAAACAGAAGAAACTTTGCGTGTGTGTGTGAGAGAGATTACAAATGAAACGAGATACGAGTGAACTACAAAGACGAAAAAATCCGTTACATTTTTCTACTTCATGTTTGTTCCTATAAACTGCCTTAGGTCGTATTACATCGATAGTGAAACATCAGTATAAATAAAATGTTTGGGGATCTCATATCAAATAATGCCCTTTCTAGTCGAGAGTCGCTTACAATTCAGGAGCAGTTCAAAAACGACAGGCGCTTATTAACACAATGAACCCATCTACGTGCAAGTACATTAAACGACCCTTTAGAGCTGCATTGCAGCACAGATTTTAAATATTAGGTCGCGCACAACAATCTAATATCCTCACGAGCAAAAAAGATCACCATACTGAAACGTGACACCCCTCGTCGTGGCGTCGCTTTCCCTTTATGACATGATATCATTTATGGAGGGACGCCTTAAGAGCGTTGATAATCGCGTCTTAACGGTGCTCCATATACGGGGTGGTGACCGGGCGAGGGAGTACGGTACATTCGCTTCCTACTTTTCTCACGGCATGAAGAAGATGCCCCTCACAGAATACTTGTCACAGCTAATGCCTCTGCCATCATCAATGCTACCGCCAATTCATCACACCAGCATCGTCATCGTGATGTCCATCATTATTTTAATTTAGCCTATTATTTTAATTATAAATAAGTAAAATATACGTAAAGTTGATTGAAATGACCGATGCGTACGCGTTCATCATAAAAATAAAAAAAACAAAGTCTCTGCCATTGCTGCCACGCTATCACGGCGCATCCGCCGGAATTTCCGCCATCGTCTACACCTTCTCCGTCGTTTCCGTCGGCCGCCCCACATACCAGCACGGGAAGACGGTCGCCCATTGTTGTGATGTAACGACGCGACGGCTCCGAAGTGGGGCGCATGTAAAGCCGACCATAGCGAGCAGCGCGGCGCGAGCGCGCTGGTGTGCAATTGGAGGCGTGACATTACCGAAGCGATGCGCAAACAAGGCTCGAGCAACTGGGCCGGGAAGCAGAATGCATCTTGAGGGTTGGATAAGGAGGAAACTGCATTAAACGTGGGTGAAAACGTAACTCAGAAGTTATCTTTTTTTTTACTTTCATACCTATGTAATGCTATTATATAATGCTAATTGCAATGGTGCAGTGGAAAGTAACATCGTTTTGACAGAAAAACTCGTATTGATATCAAAAAAGTGGATAAATCTCTTTCCTTCACGTAGTAAATTATTTCCTCTACATGTTGTGTAGTCAGAATCCACGTTTTGTGAATCCCGATAGCGAAATATTTGTTTACGGCAAAAAATCTGTCAGTCGGTCGACCTGTTGTCGCGCCTAAACAGCTTTTCTGTCGATATCCCCCAAAACTGATATTCATCAGGTTGCACTCGAGCCCCCGCGAGTTTGAATTTCTGGAGGTATTTAACATGAAGTCTTAACATTTTCAAAATTTTCTCCAAAATGACATCAATTTTTGAATCCCCCAGAGGATAAAGCACGTTTAAAAAAGGCGCAGGCTCATTTTCGTGGAAAAATCTAAATTTTAGAATCTTGCAGAAACTCGAAACTTTTTCGGCATTTTCCTACAACAATAACATCTAAGATTTTTTCCCTCAACTGAATCTGTTCTTCAAAAACAGGACGTGCACATTTTTTGTTAATAGGAATAGTTAATGCGCAATTTTTGGGAATTTTTTTTTTCAAATCGCTCCGAATTTGTTCTTTAAATGTTTTTTTTCGAATACAGCAAAGAACGTTTAAAAATTGTGCAGGTCTAATTTCCTTTGAATTCTCTGAGTTTTCGAAAATTACAAAAGTTGCAAATAATGCAAGAAAGTGTTCTGTTGTGGCACCACTGTTTTTATTATCGTTTGAGGAAAATGGGAACACTGGTTAGGAAAATAAGGCTAGTGCGCAAGTAAAAGTCATACAAAGCAATACTTAGATTTCTTAGCGAAAGTCAATACCAAACATTCTTGCTTTTCAAATGGGAACCAGGAATTTAGAATATCTCAAGATAAAATATTAATAGTTTCCATTAAAGAAGTACATCGTTCATAATGTCATGTTTTAGCAAAAAATAAAAAAATAAACGGAACTCCAGTAATTCTTACAGTAAATTTCGGAAGAGAGTACTAGAATCGGAGAGTACTAGAAAAAAATTTACCGCGAAGAGATTTGGATTTCCCCACCCAAAACAACAAGCTCATTTTCTTTCAAGTGAAGCAACCTTATAAATAACGAACGTTAAATCTTGAAATAAAATAAAGAATAATTTACTAAAAATTCTATTAGGAATGAATGATACATCATATTACTAAACATTTTATTAGGAATGAAGGATACATCATATCCTGTGTCATTAAATCAAATCTGAAGATACGTGAAGTCTCTCTGAAATTAAATGTTCATAATACAAGTGAGCTTCACTACCAGTACCAGTTAATTAAGAAGCAAAAAACATCGTTTATTTCTTTTGGAAAACCAAAATAAAATGTGTATTTTAGCAAATGAGCGAGTACAATTTCCGTAAAATCTGAAACAACTTCCATGTTTCTTCAACGAACAAGATATTCCTTTCTTCGTTAAACCATACTCTTCCCGACGCTAATTTTCCTTGTCTGGAAGCAAAATCATGCTGGAGCGAAGCTCCACAAAAGGTGCAGTTGCACTGGAGCCGATCCGCAAATAAACACGACCCCAGGCGCCGCTCTCCACCGTTATTCCCGAAGTCGATGATTCACCCGCGGATTTCGAATGCTCGTGACCGAATCTTAGTAACCGCAATCTGAAATATTGACGAACTCATCACGAACGCGCCGCCAGACGTCTGCTTTTCTCACGAAGAGTTCGCCAGCGAACGAACTCTTCGACCCGTTCATCGGCATTGGGCGGCGGTGGCGGCGGCGGCGGCGGCGGTGGCGTCGGTGGCGCTGGCGTCGGTGGCGCTGGCGTCGGTGGCGCTGGCGTCGACGGCGGTGGCGGTGGTGTCGGCAGCGGTGGTGGCGGCGGTGGCGTGGGCGTGGGCGTCGGCGTCGGGTGGCGGGGGAGGTGACGAAGGCGACGGAGGTGTTGGCGATGGCGACGGCGGCGATGGCGGCGACGATGGCAGCGGCGAGGGCGGCGAGGGCGGCGAGGGCGGCGAGGGCGGCGAGGGCGGCGAGGGCGGCGAGGGCGGCGAGGGCGGCGAGGGCGGCGAGGGCGGCGAGGGCGGCGAGGGCGGCGAGGGCGGCGAGGGCGGCGAGGGCGGCGAGGGCGGCGAGGGCGGCGAGGGCGGCGAGGGCGGCGAGGGCGGCGAGGGCGGCGAGGGCGGCGAGGGCGGCGAGGGCGGCGAGGGCGGCGAGGGCGGCGAGGGCGGCGAGGGCGGCGAGGGCGGCGAGGGCGGCGAGGGCGGCGAGGGCGGCGAGGGCGGCGAGGGCGGCGAGGGCGGCGGGGGCGACGGGGGCGACGGTTGCGACTGTGGCAGTGGTGGCGGCAGTGACTTGGTGGCGGCAGTGGCGTTGGCGGCGGCGGCGGTTTTGGCGGAGATGGCGGCGGCGGCGACGATGGCAGTTCCAATGAGCACCGGAATCGAGTCGCTTGGGGTGCCAAATTGGTGAGATTCCTACAATACCGTTTCTCGTCTGGCAGAGAAAGAACGAGGTTGAAACATTTATCGCGAACGACATTTTGAATATTTCATGTCCGAAGTTCACGAACATTATTCACATCAAAGTTTCGAAGCGACGAGACACGAGAGAGAATAGCTAAGCCTCTTTGTGAACACTGCGAGACTGCTTTGATGTACGTAAAACACGACACTCACATATCGCACAGGGAATAATGTACTACACGTGCAGTAATTGTCAAAAAAATTATGCTCGTATTTTCTATTAATTTATATTTTAAAAGTGGCACGTGAGCTGGAGTTAACTGATTTCCGCTCTTATTTGGAGGGATGGGCTCAACAAAAATGAACACAAAAGATACCTCTCGAGAGAATACGAATATAAATTAAGGCTTATATATCTACATACATTTATTTGCACAATTTTAATATTAGTTTTAATTATTTCTATTATAGTAAAGGATCACAAGAAAAGTTGCCGGAAAAGTCTCATCAAAAATGTACGTCAGTCGGAATTATAGAATAAATTAAGTGGTAATTTTTAATAAAGTACTTGTTTGTAAATATACAACGAAACAGATGGAAATAACTGAAGTGAATACAGACCTCTCGGAAGAATTACTTCTGAGCCCAGATCAACAACTTACGCCAGCTTGATCTACTTATCTCAAAATCATCAACACACTTTTGAAGGCTACAGTATTTATTCACTCTTATCCAGAGACCATCTCATGATCTCCATGACCCTGGCTCACACGGGCGCCCCGGGGGCCGCTGGTTCGCTCCCCATGGAACCGGACTAAACCACAATCTCGGCTGCGGGTCACGACAGTGACTGATGGCTGAATAACGCGCTCTCGTCACAACACTTACGCAGCCGCGCACCGGAGAACGCGCGGGGGCGTAGGCAGCCACTCTCGCAATTTTGCCTAACGGTAAACAAGAGCACACTCGGGCGACCGGTGGCGGGGCGAGGCGACGGCGGCGGCGGCGGCGGGCGACGAGCAGAAAAACAGGCCGGGCGCCCGCCCACTGCGCCGCCAAGGAGAACTGCGACCGATGCAGCGCGAGGAACCCAGATTATTAACGACTTGTTGACTGTCGCGCTGACGTCGCGAGCGGCAGCCGTCGACGCACCTTCCGCACGTTGATTGACATCACCGTCGCCCTCTCCAACGGCACGGGGGGGGGGGAGGCGCATCTCATACCCGCACAGACTCGGTAGCGGCGGTGGTGATCGTTGACAGTCGAGATAGAAAAGATGAAGGAATGTGCGGACGGTGTAGAGAGGGTTGCGAACGATGGTGACAGTGGTAGAGATAGCTGTGATGGCTACAGGTGACTGACAGGATGCACAACTAGAGTTGGTGTTTCAGGGGCTGGTAGGGATAAAGGGAGGCTTAAGGATAATGGGGTGTCGGAGTGGTTAATGCAGTGTGAGGTGGCTGCCGTTACAACAGTAACAGCAGCAATAAGGCAATAGGGAAAATGGCAAGGGTAGTCGAAGTAAGACATCACGAGAATGGAGTGAAGGAAGGGATGAATTCTGAGCGGCATGTGGGGTCCGGTTGCACAGCGACGGGGACGTGGGCACTGTGGTGGTAACAGCAGCAACGTCGGTGACGAGGTGGGAGTGATGGCGGATGCGAGCTCGGGGGCGTTGCTGGCAGTTCTCGACAGTGAGGATATTAAAGGGACGTTCCAGCAGAGCCGCGCCCGGGCGCCGCCCTCTCCGCCGCCGCTACTTCCACGCCGCTCCTCTTTTTGCCAATTTCTCGTTTCGAAATGACGGGCGTTCATAATGCTGCCGTCGCGCACTACGGTCCCCGTCGCGTTCATCGCAGTGGCGGCGGCAGCGGTGACGCCCATGCTGGCGTCACCGTCGCCGTTCACGGTGGTGGCAACAACGGCTACTCAAAATCACTGATTTCTATGATCTATTAGAGAGACCGCAAGCCACAATTGCAATAGTAATTCAGTCGAAATACATCCTTCTTGCATTCATTCACATAAGAGTGAGGCTGGGCAAGAGAGGAATGTAAGAATATTTGCACGTAGGGCAAATTTCTGCATACAATGTTCTGTGTACCAAAATATAAAATAAAAGATCAAGCAAGCAATATACATCGGGATAAAATAACTAATTTATAAAGGAAGGCAGTTTTTAACACTTCTTATTTTTTGTGGAACCAAATGTCACCTCTTTTCTTTTTAAGCATCTTGTAAAATAACGATTGTTCTTCCTTCAGTTGGTACAGAAAACAGTTACAAAGTTGTAAGGCTCTGCAACATATTTCTTATGATCTCACCATTCCCTCCAAGAAATAACACACTCACTTAGACCGTCCGAGAAATAGCGAGCTGTAGTCACTTCTGTATAATTTTGTAGAGTCCGCAGACCTTTACATTTTTAATCAAATATTTTACATAGAGAATCGTCGCAGATAAGTGAAACGAAATCTGATTCATAATTAACATTGAAACATTGTCACTATCTTATTTTGCGAAGATATTTTGCAACAGTGCGTGGTATGGTTGTGCATCCCCACTACATGGTACGGTTTGCAACGCTTCTTTTAACTATAAAAATGCACACTGTTCACCTTTGAAAAACGCATATATACAGATATTCATTAAAAACATTGTAAAAACACTTAAACGGACCTTCCGTATCTCCTACGAACAAACACGAGTTCAACAGTTACGTATTCAATGCAACATTTCATCAACTCAAGTAGAGAGAGAGAAAAAGAGCATTCATTCACTAATGCGTTGATTCATTCATTTCACAAAATGAATATTCAGGACTATTTCTTGCTACTTCAGTCATAATCTAATCTCACTTGGCTTTGTCTTAATCTTTCGCCTATTTTCCGACATCATCACTACAATCGTCCTCGTCGCAACTGCCCTACCCTAACGTCCTCATTGTCGCTACCCGTCTCCCCGATATCCTCGATTTCGCCAGCGTTCCATCGGCCATCGTAAAGGCCGGCGGGGTCTTCGCCCAGCGAGGTGCCGCGCCGCGCCGCACCGCGCCGCACGCGGTAGGACGCCTGCAAAGTAGTTCCTCGGCCGGCGGAAGCACGCACAAAGGCCGATGGACGGAGTAACGGGACGGGGGTTAGTGGCTCGTCCGGAAGGACTCCGCCGCTCCATTGGAACTCGAGGCGATTCGCACAAGGTTGTCAATGGAATTGCGCCCTTTCATATTAATTACGCGTCTGTAGGAATGTGAGCGCACGACGTGTCGCACATCACACAGACTTCGCACTCAGCACCAAGATGCTTCGCCTTCTGTCGAATGAGGAGTTTGACATTGCTAGTGGCCTACACGCTTTAAAGTAGTTAGGAGAGGGACGCATTAGGTCAAGACCTAGATCAATGCTTTTATAAATACATGTTTTGGAAATGCAATATGATAAATTCCTTCTTTTCTCTTTTTTAAATGGAAAATTTTCGCAATATGCGACGTTTGGGAAAGAAGCTTCAAAAAACACGACAACCCTGTAAATTAAATAACAACCCAGAGCCATCGCAGAAGATAAAACTACACCAAAGGGAACCTGTATTTAATAAGTGAAATGAATCCTTCTAAAATCGAATACAAATTGTAAAAAACGAATATTTTTCAAATTGTTTCAAACATAGGAAACAATCGAAAACAAAAACGATTGCGTGTGCATTCCAAAGAATGGAATTTCACAACAGGAATTACAAATGCAGTAACAGTTTACAGTAATATAATATTCAAGATATTAAAATATTTAGCTTAAGTTATCACAAATATAGGGGAACTCGCAGATCCGTAACTCACTACAAAGTTATCTTGAAAGTCTTAAAGAAACTGCGTAGGCGTCTGCACAGAGAAGGGCACAGGGATCAAGGCTATTCTGAAAATTTCCAAAGAAGCCCCATCGTCCCGGATAATAAAACACATTTCCGTAAATATGATAAATTTCCGTTTTTCCACTTTTTTAAACGGACAATTTTCGCAACTAATACGCGACATTTGGCAAAGAGGCTTCGCAAAACACGACAACACTGTAAATTGTTCAACATAGAGTAATTGTGTTCGTTAGTAATTCTAGCATCAATGTTATAATTTCATTCTCAACTCAGTATTTCCTATTGTATCGAACTGTATTATTTCCTAGTTAAATGGGGCATATGAAACAAAAATAATGATGAAGGGGGTCCCGAGGAAACGAAAGATGTAATTGGCTCCGTTTTGTTTTAGGCTGCGCATGTTGCGGTGTTGGGTTGAAGGCAAACTGAAACGTTATTGGATAAGACACTATTTTCTAAGATTTGGACGTGTATTTTTCCTTAGATTCCAATCTTCAGAATGTATTCAAAAACAACTGCGGGGATTCGGTAAACTGTTCTTTGTGAATGTGGGTCATCCGCGTATGCACATATTGTCTTTTCATATAAAACAAGAATTTATATCTCTTTGGTATTGCAATTCTTTAAGTCAGTCGACTTTAGGGAACAATTCTCTATTAGTGTGGAGTGTTAGTTAATGTATTTTGGAAATAAGTTAAGAATTAAACTATATGTGCAATTTATTTTCAGTCAAGTTGCTTGAAACTGTTCTAGTTTTCACTTCCCGAGAACTATCATAAAATGTTTTGTGCCGAGAAGGAATCTCGTACAAAACGAAGAATAGCGGTCTTCTCCTTAAATCTCGCTGTTCGATGCACTAGGTCAAATGAAACAAAGAAAAGGAATCGTTACAGTCCACCCAGTGCAGCTGATATAAAAGATACGAAAAGTAGAATTAGAGCATATAAAAAGAAGGAATAAAACAATTTTCCACCCGGAGCGAAGTTTCTGATCTTGCACAGTTACGACCGTGGCCTTTGAGTAAGCTCATGCGGGAGGAAGGAAACACGCTTTCCTCCTCCGAGAAAGAAGGAATTTAATTACACGTTCGAGTTCGTCCAGCGCATCACGACGCAGGGGAGTTCTTCTGTGGCGCATTTTTGCGCGCTCAATCACCATCCCTTTGTAGGGCGACCAGCACGCACAAATCCCATTACCCTCGCTCGTCTCGTACGCTATAGAAGCCGCGGTAACAAGACAAAACGTCGTGACGCCCAGAACACACCGGCGGGAATATTAATTTCGGGGCGAACGCGGCGGGGTGCGCGGTCGCCGAGACACCGTTAAGCTCCGGGTACTTTTTGCTTCTTTCTTTCTATTTTTTCCCCTTCTTGTTCGTCGACGGAAAGTGTGATCTGCAGCGGGACACGCGCGTGGACCCCTTTCGTCGGAGATTCCGACACAACTGCCAAGAGGAGGTTTTCAAATAATTCAGATGTTCGATACAAGGAATGACAATGGTCCATTTACGCCGCAACGTACGACTCGTGCGTGAAAGGCAGCGGGCTGCGGCGGGGGTCTGTTGTCACCCACTTCACGACTGACTTGCCTGCCGACACGCAGGGAGAGCAGGTTGGCGTGGGAGGGAGGGGGCCGCTGGCGAAATGGACTCGTGACACTCGCACACACGTACTCGGAGGAAGAGAGGACCTCGAGTCTGGATGGAGAGCGCGATTGTCTCCCGGAACTCGGGGATGAAATGCTGCTCCTCTGGTCTCGCGTACAAGTCGACTGCAGAGGTTCCTTGAGTAAGAGGTGCTATTCGTAGAAGATATGCGCAGTAGTGTTGGAAGAGGAGGATTTGATTAAGGAATTGAAAGTAGCTGCGAAAAAAGGAAAAACACTCTAGAGGAGATCTTAAATTCTCGGAATACATGAGTGACACAGTGGTGTAAAGAAACAAAAATAAGTAAAGATCGGGTGGTGAATTTGAAAAGTTTGGAAAAGATGCAGCTGCAATCGGAAAAAATACACAAATGGTAGGAAGTTATGAGATGAAGAACAATAATTCTACGAGGAGAAGGCAGGAGGAAAAAAACAGATGAAGTAAGGAATTGAAAGCAAGGCCTAACCAAGAATGACAAATGTTCTTGAATGACAAATGACTGCTGATAATACATGACGTGATATAGTGTAAAAATAATAGAATAACAAATGAAATAAAACATGACAATCAACAACAAAAGTTTATTATCATCTCCGTGACGGGGTAAGGATAGAAAATAAGTGTGAAATCGATACAAAGAAGAGTACAGCAAAAAGTGAAAAGAGGCGGCGAACGCCAAATCCAGACGAGACGTGCACACGTGCACACGTGCAGAAGTACAGGGATATGAGTCAGAATAGACAAGAAGCCAGAGGCAATTAGATCGACACCCCAAAGGCTTTGCTCCGCCGAATGAGCTCGTTACAAATGGGCGACGCGCGGCGCTACACGGCCTCCATTAGCGGCCTGCCCTCCGCGACGCAAGATGCGGCCACAGAATAAATATAGTTTCCATTCTGTGACGCGGCCGTGCCGGCCCCAGACCCGAGCCCATGCGCGCCGCGCCGGCCGCTCGCGAGTCTGCCACCCCTCCTCGGCGTCGCGCCAGACGCACCCGGATGCCGCGTTCCCAGGGCGCCGCGCAGCCGCTCACCACCCGAACAGTCTTTTACGCATTGCTTTTAACAGCAGGGCTTCCCAATGGGGTCGAAAGTGACCCCCGGGAGGTGGAGAGTCAATGAAATTCTAGAGGTTGGCAATGAAGATGAAGGGGTCGACTGGGGGTCGATAGTGGAAAACGCACAGATAGGTGTAATCAAGATCAGGATCTCACTAATTATAAATCATTAAAGTTGATAATTAATTATTTTGTACGTAAAATTGTACAACATTCAATAACAAATTACAAATTTGCTTCAGTTTGCGAATTTCTTATCATTTCTATGAATAAAAAGCGAACCTCTTTGCAATTAGGATGTTTTACTACTTAGTTTCTGAAAACTTGTTTACATTTGTAAAATTAAAAATGATAATACTATAAAAATAGTAAAAAATTGATATGATAAATCATTTTTCAATATCTTTTGATATTCTTTATATATTTGTTTTGTTATTTTGAAGCCATTTATCTGAAATTATTTGTGTCATGAATGTGTTGTGTCATGAATATTATATAAAAATATCGAAAGGGGTCGACCGACGAAGAGGATCATTCTTTCAAAAGCGGTCAATGCAAGAAAAAGATTGGGAATCCCTGCGTTACAGCGCACTAACATTTTCTTGCTTTCTTTCGATGAACGATTTCGGAGATTGAGCGACCGTGCGCATGCACAGTTTGTTTTCTAGCAACCCACAAGTGACACTACGCGTGAGCTAAAACTGCGGAACCGTTCGTCTACAGGAAGAGTGTAAATCGGTTCTAAGGGTCGAGTACGATGCGCAGAAGAAGTTGAGGGTTCTTTTCTGGGGATTGGCCGCTCCTCTCACGATTGGGTCATTCACGCAAACGGATAACACATACATGCAAATGTTAGAAGTGGTGGAATGATATTTACATCGGTGGTCGGAATATTTCAACACACTTGTCTCCTATGCATTCAGGCAGAGGCTGACCCGGAGACAATTTTTTTCTGGGGAGGGGGGATTATATTTATAATTACGAATTATGTATATAAATATATTTACACATTAAAGATTATTTATAATAACGCAAGCTAATCTCAGATCACGCCGCAATAAAATTTTATTCGTTTTAATGATTATCCCCAAATATTTTTGCTTGAAAGTTTCGTAACATGTTAAAATTAATTTATTGTACTATTACTGAATTTTTTTTGGAGGGGGAGAAATTTCCCTCATTTCCCTCCCTGTGGGTCCGCGACTGATTCGCATATCCTGACTGTTTTCCATCGTACGGACTGTAGATACAATTTGTATATACATTTTAAATTTGCATTTTGTTATCTCACAAATATTACGTTAGTAATAAGAAATTAAAAATATATTCTCAAACGATCTCAACAAGAGAAATTGAGTTGCGCATAAACATATAGAAAAATCATATTTCTTCTCAAACTTGTAGTGTGTTCTCAGAAAACTAACTCAATTATTTCTGCAAATTTTCAAGAACATGGTTTTTATTATGAAGAATTTTGACAATTCTTTTATGTTCAGTTATTAAGTGTATCAAAAAACTCGTGAGAGATATTTATTCACGAGCTTGCAGAATCTGTTCTCCCTCAAGAAATCCAAGAACTCATTCGGAACTTTATCGTCGTAGACTATTATTACATTACATAACGTCAAAAGACAGACATCCGTGTAACGTCAAGAGACACACAAAAAAGTCAAAAAGTTTTTATTTTGCCAATAACATAACATACAACATTACATTGAAAATTGTGAGCAAAATAATTAAGAGATCCCCCAGAAAAAACTGTGTGGGATCTCCATCACCTTTGTATTTAAAAAACAAAATGTCAGCAGCGAGACGCAACTCGCTCACTCGAATTAATATCTAATGAGAGAAGTATTTGCAGACATTGGAGGAATAACAATAACATTTCAAAATACCCAAAATATCCACAACAGCCCTTGAGAGAGAAATTACACTATCAGAAGTTCGTAAATGCTAAACGAAAACACATTGAATCAAACATTGGGGTTGACAACTGAATAAAAGCATAATAGTTTTCACAACGAACTTATTTTCAACACCAACCCACCAGATTTTCAATAGGCACTCATATAATGTTAAATTATTATTTACCAACAGCAGATATTACTTGTAGACATTTCTTTCTTCACTACGAGGGTGAAATTGGAGAAAAGAGTTGTAAGGTGCAACACCCAAACGCGTGCTTTGAAAAAGTCACGAAAACCTTATTTTTCATTAGAGCAATTCAGAAGTGTGATTAAATCCTGAAATAAAAACTCCTATTATTAATAGTTCTAATATATTTGTAGGACGAGTTGTTTCATGTATTAGTTACATGCCGACAACAGCAAATATTAAATGTAAACGAGCATTTCTGTACACATGAATAACTAAAAATTATATCTAACGAAGTAAGGAGTTAATTTTACTCTCAGATGCAAGACGAATGTGGAAATATACACACAAATGCTTACAATATAGAAAACAGTCTATTTTATATTTGTAGTGAAAATCCATTTTCCCTCCAAGAGAAATAAAATCTTGCAGTTTCTGAAGTAACAGGTCGCAGACTCCCCAAGAGTTAAGCGAAGAAATCGAAGGCGGCGCTTGGGCTTCCCTAACGACGCCGCGTTTTGGCGGGTGCCCCCGCCCCCACCTCTCGCCCCCACCTCCACGACACTTGAATCTTCTTGAACTACTCCCGGCGGCGCCTCTGTACATCGCGGTTAAGTGCTCTTCGAATACATTTCCCGCCCGAGAAAGTTCAAAGAGATAAGCTCCTGCAGGGAGCAAAATGGGAACCATTCTGTAACTCCAAGAAGTGCTAACAAATAACGCGGGCGCACAGGCTGGAAGGAAACTACTAATGTCCTCGTTGCCACGGTTTCCATATACATTCTTACAAGCTATTCTTATCTTGCCCTGTTCATGGTATCCCAGTAACCGCTGGTTAAAAATGGGATAGATGGAATTACGTGTGTGGGTCAGAAAATGGGTAGGTTGTAAACGTTTCCAGTCCACATGTCATAGAAGAATGAACGAGGTTCCTGAGAGAAGAAGAATAAGAGATGATGGACATGAATCAAAAAGCAACGAATGATAGATACGCAACACGAGGAACAGGAGTATTAAAAAAGTCTATTGCGCACGTTTTGGAGATGTTCCTCATGACGTCAGCTGCTTTTGGAAACCAAGCGCAGGTGGGACGACGCATGCAAATAGTTACAATTCCAGGAAAGGACTTAGTTAGAAATGAGTGAATTTTTGAGAGAATCAGTTAAATTAGGCAAATAATACATTTCTATTAGGCACATTTCAATAGCAAGCAATTGCGCTACTGAAAAAATGCAATACATTGTATCAGTTAAAAAATTCAATTGTGATATTCGCCATGGAATGCACTATTATTCACGGGAAGATTTCGAAGAATTATTGAACAATTGTGTTAACAGAAACATTTCCTCTCAGTTTGAAAAAATAACAAGTTTTCAGTTTGGTTTCAAAAATCTTTTGATTATTGATCTGAAGACTTTTCACGCGAATTGCATGCAAGTATTGGCTCGATAATAATAAACAATTTATAAATCTCGGTAAGTCTCGGTAAGTATGTGTTGTAATACCCATCCGTCGAACTGCAACTCTTTTTAAACAAGACTGCATATATTTACATGTGGCTTTTTATTTTCTATCCAAATGTGTACGTGTGTTTGTAAATAGCCATCAATAAACACAATAAAATAAATATAAAAATACTGCTATTTGGTGAAGAAATATATTTTTTCAGGAAACAGGATTTTTCTTTACTAAAAATTACGTGACGAGGAATTTTCATTTTAAGTGAGGATCATCCCTCCAAATGACAGTTGTCTTCCCTGAAATGTTATTTTGGAGAAAGAGGTAAATAAAAGATAATCTTCAGTTACAAGTGTGGGAATCTTATATTTGTAAGGCAGAAATTCGAAAACTTTTCCATTACGTTGTTAGTCTCCACAAATTATATCGCTGGAACAGTCAGATGAGAGGGTGTCACAATTTAAGGCGATGACTCATGGTTTACTACCTTACATGTACATTCTGAGTGATATCGAGGTTAAAAAGTTGAAAGTTGTACGCTGTCTTCTGTTTAGTTTTCTTAAACTGTCGTCGAGAACACGGATTTTCAAAAATCAGACTACTACTTTGTTAAAAATGACGCATTAAGCCTCATAAGCGACTTATTTTGTTGCTTCTTTTGGAAAATATATAAAAGACGAGAAACGCGTTTATGTCGTAAGACATCCCTAGAAAACTACAACGCACATGAAATGCAAGAAAACTATATTTTGTAAACGAAGAGAAATTGGCGACAACAAATCACGAAGCAGTAAATCTCGAAGAGACACGTGAGCGACAATTCTGCCGGGCGTCTGGAATTGCAGATGATATACGCAGTCACCTCACATAGGACGAGCCGTCCATCATTATGTCATCATCATTCGCGCGCTCTGTCGGCAACGGAGGCCGCGTGCCGTTCTGTTTCCATACCTCGCGTCCCAACCGACTAGGCACGGTTCCTCAACCACGTCACAGACTGCCGGTCGAAGACATCAGGATCTACTCACCTGGAACAGAAGAAATGAACGATCAGTTAGTTCGTGCTGGGTGGCTTCATTACAGAGTAATGTTCAAATAACTGATCCTGCTAATGTCTCATTTTAAAGAAGTGTCATGGTATTTCATATCCAAGATGTGTTGTTTGTTGGAGAATTAGTGACTACTTACTTTATTTTATTGCAGGCTACTGAACGCAATCACCATTTATATTAATAATACATCTTTGACAAACATAACCCATCCTAGTAAGAAGATTCAATTTTCATTTTTCTATTTCTCTTTACAAAACACAAGTCATGAAAGCTTAAAAAATTCACTATCATATTATACTGAGCAGATAAAAAAATGCAATGCAATTCAAGTAATGTGAGAGGTCAATAAAATTACCTATTTCGACATAAATTTGTCGTACGAATATTTTATCAGCACTGGTACAAAAGAGATGATTCATCGCAGGTTACTTAACATAATCTAGCAATGCCAATCGTAATATTTGGGTTACATGCCACAAAAATCTATTAAAAAGCATGTAAGTCCCACAAAAGAATGATTCCATGCAACTCAGGGAGAAAGCTCTGAGAAGTATAGTTCAGATGAGCAAACCACGTTCGAAAGCCCAATTCAATGACTTAAAGCACTGACAAAAATTTACTTTTCACATAATTACAATTCGCCTGGTTATTTTCAAAGCACAATCAAAAGAAAACAAGCAAACAGAAATATACATTTTTTATTACCTACAAAGCCTTTAATGAAATTCAGTACACAATATAATTACTTGTGTGCTCAATGACCGGCAATATTATTGACAAACATTTTTATAAACATGTTACACATAACATTTCTGAAATATGTTCTATAAAACATGTACGTATCCACTAGTTTTGATGACTGGCATATCAAAGACATGGCACATTAATTAAATTAACAAAATGGGACACCTAATCCTCCCCGTCTTTGAGTCATGGACATCACTTGAAGACATATACCAACTTCCCATACGATGGACCCTTTCATGTGCACAATAAAGAAGCAGAATATTTCACCAGTCTGCAATGCAAACACGAACATTCGTTTGTAATGAGTTTTAATTTTGGATTGTGGCCAGCCTGATGCAATCGATTTCCTTCGCAGGGCAACGCAAGCGGATCTTCGCGCCCGGAGTGCCCTGCACGGCTCAGAAGCGATCGGGCGAAGACCGCGCCAAGTGGCAGCCGTCGCAGCTGCAGGCGCAGGACCGCTTCCCGCGCGCCAGTCACGCTCGCGCTGCACGGCGTCGAAGGCCGGACCGGACGGCGCGCGCGGCGGCGGCGGCAGCGTTCGAGGGCCCGTGGAGAGCGCTCCGACATGATATGTCCATAAGACTGTTTGAACTGTGCGCCGGATCAAAACGACCAAGAGGACTTCGCGTCACGACCGCAAGGGACAACAGAATTTCATGTTTAATAACGCGACCGTTCATTAAGCGAAATGATCCGTATCTTTCAAGGAGTTGTTCCCAGTCTGAGGAATTCCGGCGCTCGCTCGAATATATGATCACGTTTCGCGGATGGGAGGCGGTTTCATCTCCAGAGCTTGTAGTCCTGAGGGTACGTTCTTCTCGACGGTCGTAAAGAAAGACGGCCGACTCCATAACTCACCACAATCACCATATTAAGAGACTTCAGTAGCAATGGAACAGCAGTAGCTACAAAGCTCAAGAGATACGGAACACAAGAATGCTCCTCACGCGCGATGTGGCCGCGAGCGCTTCCAAATACGAAACGTGATATGACAGTTTCAATTGGAAACGATGAGGACGCTTGTACACAATGACGGATCAAAAATTAGTGCAGAAAGTCTATGTTTATACACAGACAGCGAATTATAAAGTGGGAAAGTAAAATATCAGAAATATACCCGTCGATCAAGGATGTACATACAATTTCGTTAGTGATGAATCACTTTCAAATGGTTAAGTAATACTGAGCAGTCGGCGAAAGTATGTTTATGTTCGTTTTCTGAAATTACAGGGAAAACCATTTTGCAGAAATGAGCAGAGGTAGTATTCACTTTTTTTTTTAAATTTACATTGCGTTTGATTTACAAAAGTTGAAGGATCACAGGTCATAGATACGAGTCAGTTACCTGACTTTCGCAGTGTAATACATACACGAAAAGGACACACGGCAGAACATACTGATTTGAATGCACTTGATTCAGAATGCGAAAAACAATGTTGTTTTTTTTTTCAAATATACTTGTTGCCATCTGCAGACGAGGTACTGCCTAATCCGACTTCCAAAGTGAAAGGTTTACTTGTAAAAATGTTGAAGGAATAATGAAGGGAATGAAATGAGTGAGAGAAAACAGAATGATGTCCAAAGCAGATAGAGATAATTTTGAGTATCGTCACTGAAAAACATTCAGAAAAAAATACACATGGGATATTAGAATAGTGTTTAAGTATAATATTATAATTAATATTATAAACAAATATAAAAGAATTACTTGATATCTATTTTAATTTGAAATTACATAAAAGTTGGTGAAATATTTTTAGAGAGAAACCCGTGTCACAGATTGGTATTGAAAGACCTACAATTATTACACGAGTGTTAAAACGAGGCACGAAACCCAAAATGAATATCCGCCATCGTGCCAACCTCGGCTCTTCGTCCTGGGGAAGCATTCTCTTCCACCCGTCGCGCAAACGAGGCATTCAATTCCGTGTGAGGGGCGTGCAAAACCAGCGGGGAGTGCGGGCGGGCGTTCCGCATGGACAGGGGTGCGGTGCCCGCTATGGCACCGCTTTGGGCCCGCCTGATGCTCGAGGGCGGGCACCGCTGCTTAGCGGAGGAAGCGCCGCCGGCGGCGGCGGCAACGAAGGGAAGGATCTGCTGTTGCAGCTGCTGCGACGACGGTACCGCACGAGTGGATGCGCCGGCCAGTGCTCGCCTTGTTTAAGTCCAGCTGCTTTCACGACGGCACCCCTCGCCGCTACCGACGATCGGGCACCGTTTGAAAAATGGGCTTTCAAGGAGTTATTCACAAAATCTCGTGGATGAATTGTACATATTTCAGAGAATAAGATAGTGGAATCCGTCAAGATGATCACTTTATTATAATATATAGATCCTAAATTACACAAATTACTGCGCCACGTTGATGAACTTTTTTTGTAACGCTGACCTATATTGTTAGAATTAAGAGTACAGTTTGGGGCATACATCTTAAATTTGAGATTAATTTGATAGAAGGACTATAATTGTGCGAACAGATTCGAACTTATTTTTACCTTTTTCGGTTTTTTACCAACACCATTGCAATTGTTACAAAATTCAAATTCCAGGCAATCTATATTTTGTGAATTTTTGTAATATCAGAATTAAACTACCAGCAATTTGTAAGCATTCTGTATTTCTCTAGATTACAAGTCAGTTTTTCCCACGAAGAATGTTCTAAAATAAAACTAGTATTTTTAAGTTCGATGACTCGAAAGTGATCTGACGGCGAATTTCCCCACGCGTATTGTATTCACTAGCCGCCTTTCGAATAACAGGAAACATTTTTTTCTCTTATTGTTTCTTGATATCTTTTTCTATTAAATAGTTTCCTTTTCCCTTCAATTTCTATTCTTTCCCCTTCAGTTTTCTTCTTTATCCTTCATTACCATTAACTGACGTCTCATTAGCTTCCCCACCTCCGGTCTTGTCTTAAATTTACTCTCCCTTCTCTTCTTTTAGACCCCTCGTTAGAGTGGGAAAACCCATACAGCCCCGGGGGCCGCCGTACCTTCGCGGGGACTGCAGGTCCATTATTTACCCCAACGAGCGGCGACCACCGCACTGCAGCCGGCGGCGGGCGCGAGGAGTCAAACGTTAAATTGTGAAGCATGTAGCGGCGGGCCAAGGAATCAATTCGCTGACGCCGTTCGGCTCGGCCAGGCGCGGCGCGGCGCGGCCCGGGGGCTGCGTAGCGTGGCGCGGCGCGGCGCGGCGGGGCACGGAGAGGCCGATGACAAATGATAAATCGCGAGATAATACCCGGGTAAATGGGATCACATTAGCGCTAATCAATGGCGGAGAGCGGCAAGCGGAGGGGAACGTGATCGCTGCATTATAACTCCTCGGCGGGGGAGCCGTCGCGCGGTTCCGCACGGCCGCCGACGCCGCGCCGGCGTCGGGGCGCCTCGGGGGCATGGGCGCGGGGCACTCGGGGTCACGGCCCGTCTGGCCCGCCCGCTCCGCCCCTGCCCCCGCCCCCGCTCCGCCCAGCCGCGCCGCTCGGCCACGCTCCGCTCCGCTTCGCGTTTACGCACAGTGGCCTCCCCCACCCCCTTGCGTGACGCACTGGCACGGCGCTTCCGCTGATTTTTTTGAGACGCGCGTCTGGGTTGCGGAAGCGCAACTAAGTGGAAGAAGACACCCACGCTCTCGGTTGAATAACTTTTCGGTGAACTCGCACGGAAAAAAAATAGCTGAATTTTAGGGTTTAGGCGACATACCGTATTTTAAGATTATTCTACGTGGTACTGTCGTTTTAGGACTATATAACGTGGGATTATTTTCAAACAAAATGATTACCATGTAAGAAAATAACTGTAATCATACCATGATGACAGGGTTGTTGGGTTTTTTTCAGCGAACTGAAACAGTGTCACATAAACTCCCTTTGCTAAATTGAAATGCCCGGTCATAATTTCTTCCCCACTCCGGGTTCACGCAAACATCATGTAAATAATACACAATTAAATACGTTAAAAATGGACAAAAGAAGACAATACATCGTACAACGATTTTAGAATAGCAATTAGAATTTCCTGCGAAGTGCTTCATAAATACAGAAAAGTAGATGACACTATTTTATCTGTGGATTTCATCCAAAACATTCCTCTTCACGAATGCATGAAAAAATGCATTTTTTTCAATTTAGAATTTGACGATAAGTCAAATTGCACAACAATTGTTTGTGCTCAACAATGTGCTCAACAATTGTTCAGCACAAACAAGAACAATCTAATTATATTTGACATTTTTTAAATTAAATATATAAATTCCAACACTACTTTTAATTTTTATATTTATGTTATACACATACGGATATATTCTTCTTATCGTATTAAAGTAGCCATAACTATAAGCAAACATTGTGTTGAGAGCATGGGGTAGGGGACAGTAAGAGAAATTATTTCTTCAAATGTGTAAAAATGAAATATAAGTATGGCTTAAGATACAATCATTTTCACCTGATCTCCGTTACGACTACTTTAATATACGACTCCAGCTTTCTAAAGCAAAGGCTTAATTACTTCTTGGACCACGTGAGTTAGAGGAACACAAAAGAGTGCTGGCTAGACAACGGTATTTGTGTTTTTTTTCACTAAAGTTTCAATTGCTCTATTTAAAACACGTAGAAATAATTTCAGTGCACAGTGACTATTTTTATATAACATAGATCGGTACGACACTTCGCAAAGAGAAGAAAATTCATTCGAAAACGGACTTAGAAATACATATCTACAAAAAATAGAAATAACAACGACCATCACGAAGGAGAAACAATATTTTGAGGTCCATAAAACAACACGCTTAACGTACACTAGTGCAAACAATACAATCTCTCTTAAATAAATATAACAAGAAAATATATTTAGTTTACTTAGAATCACGTACACTATCCTTATTACTAATTACCTAAAGAATGTGTATTTTAGTTTTAGAGATCTTCGAAAATATTTTCATGGCTAATACAATTTTGATTTTCGTATTCTACGAATTCTACAGTAATAAAAACCTTTTTAACCTTAGACTCTTAGTCAATGATGAGTTGGTTAGTTTATAGTAATACTTCCTTCCACGCCAGATTCGGATTTTGATCAATTCCGTTCAGTGTGGTTATCACCAATACAATTTGAGTAACCTTGGGCGAAAATTCTCTTGTACATTATAATTTGTTATTATTTAAGAATGACTGACCCTAGTTAATTTACATTCTTTTTCCACAAACCTGTTTCTTCAAAATGCATATGGATGAAAAAATGCAAACTTACCTCAGAGACTGCGAAACCGAGTAGCAATTGCTTCACCACCAATCTTTACATCGCGATCAGCACGTTGCTCACCCCCATCCCGTTCATTCCAGCCGCCCCACCTCCTCACACGTCCGTTGCACTGTCTCACCCACGCCGCCCTCGCACAAGCACACTCCGCCCGCGGTAGCCACGCCCCGGCCATGTCGGCACACGGCTTCCGACAGCGGTTAACGAGACGCCATCGCGACGCGCCCGGCCACCCCGCCACACGTCCACTCGCCCACGGCCCCACCCCGCCCATGCCCCGCCCGAGCGGACGTTCCACCGACGGGGACAATATATAAATTCAATTAAAAAGAAATTAATTGGAACGCGCGAGCGATAAGATTAAATTTCCCCGCGCCCGCCAACTCCGTAATAACGCCCGCCCTTATTTGGACATACAGGACGTGCACCGCTCCGGAGAGCACGGTATATCTCGTGACAGATTGGGGACGACTTCGCTTCAACGTGGACGGCACGTTGCTATGCAGCACATGCATTCCCTCTGGAATGCACGCCGAGCATACGCAATCGGTAATGGCTGAAAATTGTAGGTACGCCTCCTGGGGATTATGGTTACCACGCCGTAATGCCTACATTTACTATAATTTCCGCCGGCGCCCGAGAGAAAACTACCAGCAAGAAATGAAGTAGATGGAATGGTTGCATAAAGGATATAACACTCAGCATGCATCAATATGACGCGGGCACGTGCTATTTTGACAGCAAACAGGGAAAATTACCTTACACAAAGGTACTACAATATCGAAGTTTGTCATCTGCAGTTTGTAAAAAGAACTATCTACGAAACAAAAACATTGCAACAAAAGAAAGTTATTAACTTTCACATATACTTTATTAGCATCAGAATAACCCTACATCTTGTTTCATTATTCTGGGAAATATGTTATTCTCCTCGGTCCCTATTTCATCTTTTGTACTTTAATTTCAATTGTTATGGTTCATTTCACGAAAACATGAAATATAAAATAAATTCTAAATGAAACTACATATATTTTCACAGAATACGCAACATTTCTGCATCATGAGAATACGTACACATGGATGCTGAATTCCCGAACAGATTACATAGGACATATTACAACCTGGGCCGTTACATGACTGTCATGCTTTGTCTCAATACACAAGAACACACAACGATGATTATCACAGATAGACGAAATTGAAAAAGGAGTAACAAAAATGAGAAGTGGCATGGTTGTGTGGTAACAAAGACGTTTTACGAAAAGAAGTTTTACGCACCTGAAGTTTATTGAGTACATTTATTTTTATTCCGCGATCCATGCAGAGGAAGGAAGCAACTAAATACATCACATTGTGAATCATCTCGCCCGCAAGTACATTTCCCAGACGCATGCTGTTGAGTTTTCGATCCGACTTCTCTAATCCTTACGGTAATCCGCAAGGGCGAGGGAGATGCCGTAAGACGCGGTCGCTTAGCGCTTAACAAGAAACGCCGGAGCGCAATTTGTTATGAAATCGCCGCGACCTGGAAGCGCACCACGACCGCGGGGAAAGGGCTGCGGCGGGACTCCGGATCATCACGCTCCCTTCACAGAACATTAGTTCCGAGTCAAAACAGCGCCCGGCGCGCCGCGCCGCCCGGGGGGCTCGGGGTGAAACGCCGCAGGGCCACGAAACGGGCCTGCCGAAAAAAAACAACAGTGGAGCTTCGATAGCACATACTTTCTTTTTATTACTTGCAATGGTAATATGTAAATGGTAAAGAAAACAAATTATAACTAGAACCAAAGATTCATAGAGAGGCTCTTAAAAATGAAAAAAGTTAGAATTTCAAGAAAGATTTAAAATACCAAGCAATTGGAATGATCGCGGAATGAAATACCAATAACCTTATTGAACTTGCCCAGGAAATTGCAACGTTGAACTTTCATAGGAAACATGCATGGTGGAATGAAGATCGTGCATGCATGGTGAAACATGCATGGTGAAAAAGCGATCAAAGATAGACTTTGTGCCTGGCACAAATGGAATGGAAATAAGACTCCAGAAAATGTAAGAGAAGTACAAAGGTTAAGAAAAATTGCTCACCAAACTTCACGGCCAGCTAGAAGAAGGTATATGAAAGACCAAAATACGGAAATAGAAGAAACTTTTAAAAAGAATGACACATGACTATTTTACAGAGCTTTTAAAAATGAAATCAGTGGATATGCAGCACCGAGTCTTAACTTCAAAAGGGAAGATGGTACACTAGCATTGAACAGCAGGGAAAATTGTGATATTTTAGCGGTGTATTTTGAAGTTATTAAGTAGTACAAAACCATAGGAAAAGTTAAGCTTTAAATTTACAACACAGAATTCTGACTCTACACCACCAGTTGTAGACGAAATTAAAATTATTATCAAATCACTAAAAAATAACAAAGCCTCTGGCGAGGATGGGCTAGTTGCAGAATTATGGAAGACTGTATATGACGAATTTACAACAGCAATAACTAACCTCTTTCAAAAAAAAATTGACTGATGAAACAATTCCAGAAGATTGGCTTGTCGCCGTAATCCATCCATTACATAAAATGGTCAAAAAACTGAGATCAATAATTATACAGGTATCTCGCTGTTGTCTGTAACATACAAAATATTTTCCAAACAACTTCTAATTACACTTGAACCACAGATCGAATCACAACTTGGAGAGTTCCAGAATGGTTTCAAAAAAAATATATCATGTTTAGAACAAATTCTTAGTATAAAATTGATATTAAAGTATTATATCACTAGGCCGAAGAATATCTTTATTACTTTTATTGATTTTCAAAAAGCTTATGATTCAGTGAATAAAGAAACGGTTTTTGACATGTTAAAGAAATAAGTTGATCAAGAAACTATAAATTTAATAAAATTTACATTAACTAACACGATTTCCAAAGTTAAATTTCGAGGTGAAGTCAGTAAGTTATTCCAAGTAAACGGAGGGCTAAGACAAGGGGACTGTCTATCACCAATGTTTTCTAATGTGGTCTTGGATAAAGTCATGTATACATTTTGGGGGAAGAATGATTCAGGGGCAAAAATTGGTACAAAGAACAACCTCGAAATTAAATGTTTGGAATTTGCTGATGATTTAGCACTGCTTGCATAATCAGAACAAGAAGCTATTAATCAAATAATCAAAAGAAACAGCGGAAAAATCGGACTTACAGATCTCGTTTGATAAAACTGAAATTATGCCAAGTGATCATAAATACCCCAAGAAAACAGTAAAAACAAATTATGGGAACATCAAGGTTACTGACCGCTTTAAATATCTAGGAGAATTAATTATCATAAATGGGACGTATAAAATTGCTATTGAGATCAAAGAACGGAAATAGGAACGATGAAATTTTTGTACCAGAAATGTATATAAAAAAGAAGTTGTCTATCAATGCAAAATTACATTACAGTACAGTTGTTAGCCCCGTCATCTTCTACGGCATGGAAACTATAAGCATTACTGGAATGGAAAATTTGCTGAAGATAGAAAAATTTTAAGAAGGATTTATGGTCCAAGAGAAACACGGAAAGGTTATACATTGAGATCTAATGCAGAAATTTATAGTAAAACGGAAAACCTAGAAGTGGTGATTAAAGAACAACTATAGTTCAAGGGACAAATGGTCCACATGGACCAATCAAGGCTAAAGAAACAAATGTTTGGTAAAATATGGCACTACAAAGGTCAAGGAGGCTATGGCAAACAAATGAAAGAATACAAAAATTTAAAATTACTGAACACGACTGTTTATATCGAAAAGAATATAGAAACAAAATGTTTGACCTCAAATTTCTTGTCGGTGAAAAGAAGAGCTGCGCAGAGCAGAATGGACTGCTGAAAGAAGAGCTGCGCAGTGAAACAGGATAAAGGATTTCTGGAGGAGAAAGAAGGAAACTATATATATAGTGATATTTGCATGGTCCATGTTGAACTGTGCGCTTGTAAAAAAAATAAAATAAAATTTAAAAAAAGGTTGTGTAATATTATAATACTTGTTGAAACCGCGAAAGTTTTTCCAACCTGCAAAAAAACTTTTTCGCGATGAATTCGAACTTAAGTGCATAGGCTCCGCAGGCAACCGCAATATTTTCACTCAATACAGGTATCACTCGTCGTAGGAATAATATTCATCAGGTGTCAGTATCAACAGCCCCAACAGAATCAACAGCTCCCGAAAGCCCCCTTATCAACTTTTGCCAAAAGAGCATGATGCTACCTTTATTCATAATTCAACTAAATAGTTACAAGAGTTAGGGCAAATATCCAAGAGCAAACGAAAAACGTGCGCAGATCGGACTTCTATTCACAGTAAGACACACACAGATTTTAACTGTTTTTGGCGAGAAATAAAAACAAATCCTTCACACATTAGACCTCACAGCTGGCTACATACAAGTTTCTCTCGGCAACAATATTTAATTTTAAAATTATCGAAATTTCAGAGGTTTTAATATCGGAATGCCACAATATAAAGGCAACTTTACTCGAACAAAAATAAAGAAAAATTGAAGCCATTTTTAGAAAAGTTTGAGAATGTCCTAAGGTCTTCATGTAAAGTATCACCAAATATTACCAGATCCACTTATAATTCCATAGGAGGTACCGTAACAACGCCCAGATTGATCAGCGGATCGGAGAATACCTAATTTGGTGAATGTTAAGAGTATGGTTTAGTCGCTGTTATTGTTCACAAATAGATGTACTGATGTTTTGAGAAAAAAATCACTTTTACGGCATCAGAATACCACAAAAAGGGTGTTTCTTTCGAAAAAACGACACATTTACAGCAACAATGCATAACTTTCTCATTTCATAAGAAACTTACTGAGAAAGTAAAAACGTCTTTTCACAACAAGGGTGGACCGGAGCTCAAGGGTCGGCAGTCCACACTCACTAACACTAAGAGGAGGTGATTTTCAGCTAATTCTCCTCAACAAGGAGGCGGCACCCCAGGAGGTTCAATACTTTTTAATGTTTGCAAGAGATTCCCGTGGAATTAATCATTGTCATAAACCTTTTCATGGAAGTAGTTCCACGAAGAACAATTTTAAGATTTTACTAAACGTAATTAATTATTAAAAAACTCTTTACTTTCCAGTATGAAATTTACAATAGAGTTTAAAGACTGAAGATGTATTTACGAGCCAGCGTCAGGACAAGTTCTCATGAAGAGCAATTTACCGGTCTGTGAGTCTCCTGAGGTTGAAAATTGCTCTACCTTATCTGGAAACAAGGAATGGCACTTAAGTCAGAAAAACGACTATTTTGACACATAAATTGTGTGAGTACGCCTGATCAGCACTAATTAAGACAACAGAGAAATGATACGTGATCTCTCAAAGACCAGCATGGCTTGTTTATTTTCCTGTGAATGTTTGGCAGAAGTGTCTAGTTAGCAACGGCTGGTGGAGAATGGTCTTGATCGCCACGGACAATAAACAAAGATTGGTTATATTACACATGTTTATGTAAGAATTCAAAATAATTCCACACGGACATTTGTAAAACATGACCAAGGTGTGAATAAGGGAGAGATCAACGACGTTCATTAACAGACGTATACCAATGTCATTCCAGTACATCCCGAGAACCCTGATGACTGGAATGGTGAGGGTGACCCTCAATCCCAGAAAAAATTGCAACAGGATTGAAGGAAAATGTTATATATTTAAAAACTAATGTTAATGTGTTCAGCAATTCATTGCAGTAAGCTTCTGCAAGTTTGTGTTAAAATATTTTCAGTTTTAGTGTTACGGCAAGAGAATAAATACTTTGAAAGTGTTCTGTTCTTGTGGTCGTTTCCTCAAATATTGAAGGCCACGTCCTTATTTTGAAGAACTAGTTCAATATTCACTACGTTGCTTGACATGTACAACTGTACTCTACATCAACAGATGCAATAATTTTACTATTTTTATAGGCAGCCGTGGCTGTAACAAAACGCCGGAGTTTCCTTTACAAAAAATTCGAAACAGTTGTCATTTGTAATCTTTTAAACATTTGATAAGCGTTCGAAGCCGAAACTACTCGGGTTAAGAAAGGTTCTAATAAACCCTTGACAGTGAAATTACAATTTCATACTTGTTAAACAAAGGCAGAGGAAAAGAAACCAAGCTGAAGTCTATCATGGCCCCCTCCCTCTCCTATTGAAATGCGACTGGAAGAGAAAGAAAGAAATATAGTAGACGTATGTAATTTTAAGAAAAATCAGTTACAACACTGGAAAGAAAGAAATGTTTATTAAAAGCGTTAGATTTAATAAGAAATATAATGTAATATTGCGTCGAAGCATAACAAAAGGACAATGTCTCCCCAATCAGCTGAAATTTGCTGAAGGGTTGTCATTTCGTATTTAATGGAATAAATTATCGAGAGACCAAATACAAATAAAAACGAAAGACACAACCTGCTGTTTTGTGTACTTCACACATTTTAGTGAGTAAGGAAGCAACCAGGGTATCTTGCAAACATTTTCATAGAACACATGTGAACGATAATCTCAATACTCAAGGAAAAGAAAACGAAGCAGAACATTTTACAGGTAATGGGATTTTACAGAAAAAAACAAAAAACAAACTACGGATGACGAAAGGTCATCAGGATCACGCTAAAGCGTACCATACCTTCGCCTTGTACGAATGAAAAATAGTCCTCGCTTGAAAGTGCTAATGAAGTGCCAAAACGTCACCCAACATAATGCACGTTTTTGAGTTAACGCCCAAAACGGACAACCTCTCCTGACCTAACGCGCCGATTGTCACACCGGGAAAGAGCACGACCGAGAACTACACAACGCCATCCTACGCCGCGTCCGCGGATGAAATAACGTCCCATGTTGAACGCGAGGCATTTCGGCCCAGGGTCGGGGCGCCGTGACTTGTCGCGCTGCGAGGTCGAGAGGACGCAGTCGAAACTCGTGACGCGGCCCGCGGAGAGCCTCTTGTTCCGGGGGCGGATGGAAGCGACAGCGCGTGGGCGGCAGGAGAGCGGGCGGGGCGCACGTCTCCATCGCATCGCCCGCACTCACGCCACTTGGACACGCGAAGCCCCCGACCCGGCCCGGCCCGCACTCGGATGCGCCCACGCACCAGCGCTCCATTCACCCAGCACGTAGAATCCCTAGATGCAGAGAGGAGCGCATTCCATTGTTCCACCGATCCCGCTATTTCATGTCCAGTTGTCAGTAAATTTGGGACCGTATAATATTCCGTATGTTGAGAACCATGAATCTATCCCGAACCAATATTAATATTCTTGAAAATCTTCATAATGTCACCAAATGTCATAATTTCCCTTCAGTTCCTGATTAATGCCTGACGGGATTGTCGGGTGAGTGGATTTTAAATGGCGGCTGTTACGCTCCTCTCTTTATCTCCTCTTCCTGTGACTTAATCAACTGAAATATTTGTACGCTCGTCTCTGTATCGCAGCACGCACACGCGGGCGGAGCTGCTTCCTACTGACAATCGGATTTTTGGGGGTTTTATTTTATTGTCACAACATACAAATGTTTCAATAAAATACAAATAATGAACTACAGATGCTGCAGTATATTAAATGCTACAAATAACGCCATTATACTGTTGTATCAAACTTCGACGTAACGGACAATCTATTCACAGATTAAAACGACAAAATAAAACTTCTTGTTTAATCTTCTTCTTCATTGGTCCTGTTCTTCCACAGACGGAAGTTACGTGACCCAATTGGGTTTTCTTGGGAAGACTTAATCAGGGTAGTTTCCCGTTGTTTCCGTGAAGGTGGCATATTATTGCTGCTGCTGTTGTTGTTGTTGTTATTGTTATTATTATTATTATTATTATTATTATTAATGAATTATGAGTTGGTAGGATGATGACGAGAAGAGAGGGATGAGAGGTGATCGTGACCTTTTGAAACCATCCCAGCATTGTCTTATGACCGAGGGAAGCCACGAAAAACCCCGGTCATGATGGCCGTCCTTGGGACTGAACCCGGACCTCACTACTGCGAAGTCAGCGCAAAACGCACTGAACCACTTCGCTCGGTTCTTTGCTACATAGTCTGTACATAATTTGATAATTAAGTTACACTTCATGGATGGAACATTACGCCATGTATTATAATCCAGATGTACAACTGTTGCTATATTATCTACATTAGACCTACTTAAAAACATTCTCTTCTTTAATTGGTGATAGGTCAAGTAGTAGTTTTATTATCATTCCATGAATTCAAGTTTCTATCACATTTCGCAAGAAGAAACTTGACAGGAAATCAATTTTGTAATGATTAAGCCCTCCGTTATTGATGACAGAGCGTCAGTAGAAATATTTCAGTTGATTAAGTCGCAGAAATAGAACACAAAGTATTTAATACATGACTTTCCCAGATGAATTTATATTGGCAAGTAAATGTTTTTTTTAAGGGAAACGTGCAGGGGTGGATTATCCAGAAGCAAACAGAGCGAGATTAGAACCCGCGCTAAGCCCCAACATTTTTAACAAAATTTATTTATTTCAAAAATTTGTAAAAATACTATTAAAATGTAAATTTCTAAAGTAATAGTTTATTGTCATTCTCATTTTAATTCCATAAGTTCAATATCTCAATAACATTAAGGGGATGCCATAACCAGCTCTTTACCTAATCGGACCTGGGAACGAGTGTTCAGTTAGAAGATTCGATTTCAAATGAATGTATAAGACGTTGGGTAAAGAGTACCCAAATTAATTTATACTTCCAATCAATGTGTCTCACAAGAGGGAGAATAGGAAACTTACTTCATAACATAAATGAGTTCTAGCGGGTACTATTAAATGGGACAGATTCAACTGCGTGCGTTAGAGACTTTTGGCGGAGTAGTTCTACTACGCGGGAATACAATGTGAAAAAGACGTCTAGAAAGCATTAACAATCCTCGCGTGCATCTGCAGACTCGGCCAGCAGCTCCGCTTACGCGAAGCGTCTAGAGTCCCAAGATACACAGAGTAGCACATTCCATTGTCCCACGGATGCCGCCATTTTATATCCAGTTGACAGGAACATTGGAAACGTGTGGTAGTCTGGGTGTTGAGAACCATGAATCTACCTCAAATCAATCTTAAAAATCTACATTACGTCATCAATTGTTATAATTTCTGTTCAACTTGTGAATTCTGCTTGATGGGGCTATCGGGTGAGAGGATATTAAATGGCGGTGGTTGCGCTACTCTCTGTATCTAGGGACTCTAGAAACGTCGCGCCGCGTCGCGCCGCGCCGCGTCGCGTCGAGCAGCCGCCCGCTTTGCGTCCCACGCGGATCGCGCTCGCTACTTGGCGCCTCCCACGTCCCGCGCGCGACCTCGCGCCAGAGTTCACGAGCTCTCCAATGCGCCCTGCCACTTGGAGAAAATGACACGCCCGCCAGTGTACGCCAAGGACCGAGGCGGGTATCAATGGCTGTCAAAGCACGTGCAGTTAAAAGCCTTTTTGATCGTACTTGCATTCTTTCTTAAACATCAGGGCATGCTCAATGTCATTCGAAATTATAAAAAGTGGCATACTTTTAACAGGTGGGTCGGATATAGACTAAACTTACGGCCATGTATATGAACAGCAAATACACAACAGCTGGTAGAAAACAACAAATTGACATTTTTTTTGTTTTGATTAATAAAAGTATCTTTAGAGTACAATAAATATGCAAGAAAATGTTTTGAATCTAATTTGCCTCTTAATTGGCCTCTCCATTTGAAAATATTATTGTTACAGTTACTAAATCATTTAATAAGCCATCTAACTGCGTTTTGGTGCAATTGTCTGGATGACATCATAGTTCGTTACAATATTATTCATTATTACTCCATATGTATAAGATACCCCAATCAGTATACACTGCATTTAGCTATATTCAGGACATTAAATTTTACCAACACCTTCTGGCTCTTAATGGTCCGTATATTTCAGACATGGTGATTCCGCTATGTTTCAAACACGCCATTCTTCTATAAAATTCTATTAATTAGGGAAACGACAGATCCTTTATTGTGACCATCCGATCACTTGTGTGTTGGTGCGAAGGTTGCCCTTCCCTAGTGTACAAGCATTCTCGGCAATTACAATTTACAAAATCGTTGTGAGAAGAAACTGCATTAAAGGGAAACACGACTAAGAGATATTTCGTAATACTGTTAAAAATCTCTAGGAACTTTATGGGGTAAAAGGAATTGCTCTGTTCACGTGAGAGGTTAATCACACCGTTGAGACATAATGGAGCGAAAATATATTTACCTTATCACCGTTAGACGGAACATTTGCAATATTTATAGGTGAAAAAAGAAACAGCAACGACGTGTCATTCAACCACAAGACGTTGATCATATTGGGAACGTGACAATTTATTATCGCAATAGTCGCTCTAAAAAT
The DNA here is from genome assembly GCA_031308135.1 of Acheta domesticus. Taxonomy (NCBI): domain Eukaryota; kingdom Metazoa; phylum Arthropoda; class Insecta; order Orthoptera; family Gryllidae; genus Acheta; species Acheta domesticus. Next base: position 130,217,088 of record JAHLJT010009436.1, on the reverse strand, counting down.
ACACACACAAACAGAAAATAAAGTGTTTCCTTATATCCTCGGCACATAGCCTGTAATAACTGTTCACATGTTTCTCAAACATTGGCTACAACTGTGGCCCGACATGATTCTCACAACATTGTCGCGCGAGCAAACTACGAAAACGACTCGGGCTAAACTCTCACCGCACCAAACATCTCACGAACAGATTCGACGCTTCGAAACCTCGCCTGTAACGCCCACACAAAACGAAAACAGTACACGCGATTTCGACTCCCCAAACAGTCGCGGGTCATAAAAAGCGCTCCGACTGCGACCCCAACAACACCACTTCGCGCCTTCGCCGCGAGAAATAAAAGCACGCGAGGGGAGGGGGTGGGCGGGGCGGAAGGGAAGGGCAGCGATCATCTCTTTCCGCGGCGGCGCGTTGTAAATACGCAGGAGGCAGCGACGGCGGCGCGGCTCACACACCCACGCCGGAACAGCGCAGGCAGCGCCCGCGGGAGGGATCGGGATAAGACGATGCGGAGCACAGCGGCGGACAGTGGGCCACGCGCACACACAATCAGGACGATTCAGGAACAGCCAACTTCGTAGAACGTGTTTCGTAGAACAGCGTACTTCGTAGAACAAGTATTGCCACAAGTGGTTCATGATATCAACTGGTGTGACTGCAATGCCTCTGATAGGGAGGTTCTAGGGATCTAGTACTGACGGTGGGAGGATTTTCGACAGCACCTAGATAGTTCGTTCGAATTCAGCTGATTTGTAGAGGAGAGTTCAAGCAGCTGAGGAGAATTCCATAATTTCGTCATAAATCATGTTTCAGTACCCAAAATTCAATTTATATCCTGCTTTATATTTACGCCAGACTCCAGATATCCAGAAAAAACTTACAGAACAGGTGATTTTAAAAGTTTAAAAAATTCAAATTAGGATTCAATGATATGTAATTTACAATTTTGAAACGCATGAAGCATTATTATTTCATGCAGAATGTAGTTTTTTTTTCGGCGCATTGATTCAATCTGAATTTTGAAATCTTCACATATTACGTTTCAACGATTCCAAATCTAGGAATACTACTGGAAATCGTAACTTGGTTGCAAGCGTAGGTTTCCACGGTCGAAGTCCATTTATACTTGGGGGATACCCCGTGTTCTAGGCACAAATGCCAACGTTTCGACCGTCATACTACGGCCTTCCTTAGGGCAAATCCTCGCACTTGATGAAGGTTAGTTAGTTAGTTAATGCCTTATTTTACGTGGCGAGACTCGGGCCATCAGGCCCGCTCTTCCGTCTGACCACGCGAATTTCACTACGCTCCTTTCACCTGGCGGAGAAAGAAGGTATTATCTCGGGCAATGAAACAGGCGATTTGAATTTAGCTCAGAGGCGTCATTTAGGCTTGAGGATCTTTTACATGCAAGTAAATCTACTAACATGGGCCAGCCGGCTTTACTTCCCCTCCGCGGAAGGCGTACGAAGGATTTTTTCGCAAGGTCTTCGTATTTCGTCGGTCTTCGGATTTTTTCGAAGGTCACAGTATGAAGATAAAAAACGTTGGCAGCTGTGCTTAGGACGTGGCGTCTCCCGGGCTACCAAGTGTGTGTTACTCGTGAATGATCTTGGCTGTCTTGATAGTAACGCCGCGTCGTCGAAGGCTGTATAGCCGACGTTCCGACCATCTTATCGTAGTCTTCCTCAGGGCTGGTCTGAGGCATACCAGCCCTGACAGGACTAGCCCTGAAGAAGACCAAGATAAGATGGTCGAAACGTCGGCAACACAGCCTTCGACGCGGCGTCACCCGGACAGCCAAGATCATTCACATCACTCCGACTGCGGAAGCCGACGACTTCATGTGTGTTAATTGGTTGCACGTATGCATTTTTTCCTGCTTTCCTCTCCAGCTGGCCCACCGTGCGGCGCTGCGCGGAGGCGTGAACTCCAGCAGACGGCCGCCGTGCGCGGGGGGCGAGCCTTCATTTATAAATATTTATAATACGTAGCGCGCGCCCGATCCGCGAAAAGCGCACATCCCGGGCGGGGGAGACGTCGACCTTTGGGAGAAGGCGCCGTAATCTTCTCATCTCCAGCAGGCGCGGGGCGCCGCCCCCCTCGCGACGCCCAACCCACCGCCGACGTCGCCATCGCCATCGTCTTCACAAAGCGTCACCATCGCTGTGGCAGTCCACTTCCTCGTACACCAACAGCTAGAGTACCCGAGTTCAACGCCACTGTCTTCGCTAGGTGTACCACCCATAGGGGAATGTTCCGTCCATTGCCCTATCACAGTCATCGCCACAGCGTCACTTTGGTAATTTCCTTCCTGGCACCAACCGCCATAATCTTTTAAGTCTTCTGTGACCATCCATACGGGAATCTGGTAGGTCCTACGTAGACTCGTATGTGCTTCAAACATCGCGGAAATGCATCGAAGTTTCAAAAATTATTGTTACACTTTATAAAGTTTACATCTCCATCAAACTCTTACTCAAAATGTCATCCTGGGTCTCAACCGTGTGTTTTCTTGCTTATGATACTTCTCATCATAGGCGTGCATACCCTAAAACGAGAGGGAGCGGAAGCAATTACATTTCTGGGCCCCTCTGGCCTCCTTTCCCATTACACATTTTTAATTTCCTTACGAGATATTTTACTAGTAAATAACGAACATGGAGAATGGATTATAACTTTCATGATACAATTATACATATAATCCATTTCAAGTTGAACCATTAATAGGGTTACTAGTTTGGAGAGCCTCTTCTCTAAATGTTGTGAATCAATTCCCCAAATTGCAAGTTTACAGAAAGGGAAAATAAGGAATTGAAAATATTTAACACAGGGCTAAGGGTACCCTGAGGGAGGTCCCTCTCCCTGAGGCACTCCTATACCCAACATGCTTGTGTGATTAACATCATAAAAGTCGTCATAAGTTGTTCTCGACATCATTGTGCAGTCACCGTTTCGCCAGTAATCACTCTCTGGATCTTCGAAATTTTAGAAGTCTAAATCACTGCTATCAATTCCTCACACGTGCTGCCTCTACATAACCACTACATTGACATTATTGTTCCACTCGTCGAAGTCATCAAAAAAGTGCGTCCGTAGTGACACTATTGCTTCCTTCAATAATTCGTCTTCACGGAAGTCGCCTCATTTCGAGACGTTATTTAGTCATCTACGCCCTTTTTCCTCATGACGACACGAATCCTCGTCTTCTACTGAATCGTACATCTTCACACTTTCCCTTCCGCTACTTCACCCATATCTCTCATCATCATCGTCTATATTTCATTCAGTTCGTCTTTGAGATCACACCCCTTACTCTGAACCGCCTCTTCAGACAACACTCCCGCCCACATCGACATACGAGTTTCTTGTGATCACGACCAAGCTCTTCTATCACCACATTCTTCTGCCCCCTTTCCACCATTTATTCGTGCGAGCACTGCCCCTCCCACTCGAACACACCCCGCTCCAAGCTCCTCCTCCACCTCCGCCGCGAAGCGCGAGCGTGCGATGGGGCAGCGATAGAGCCGCGCCGCGCCGTGGCGGGTGGTGGGGCCATGCGAGTCAGAGCAGGGGGAACGTAGAGATGGGGGTGAGCGGGGCGAGGAGTGGCAGAGAAGGGCAAAACGGCTCGGGGCGAGGGGTGGCGCAGGGTGGGGCGAGGGCGGGGCGCAGGGTGGGGGCGGGGGCCGCGGGGTGGGAGGCGGGGGGCGCGGGGGGAGCGCTGGTGAGGGGCGGGGGGTGCGTGGGCGTGGCGAGGGGGAAGCGGAGTCCGGGGGGTCGCGAGGGCGGGGCGAGGGGTAGCGGCGGCCGGGGGGGGGCGCGGGGCGGCGCAGGGAGGCGCAGGTCGCGAGGCTTCGTGGAGAGGGACGGAAGGGGGCAGGGAGAGTCAAGGCGGAGCGGGCAGTGTGAGGTAAGGACAAGACATGGCGGGGTGGGGTGAGGGCGGGCGCTGGGCGACCGGCAGGAAGAAAGCGCGCGCCATACATTAATGCTAAAGACAGGGCAATGCGTGGGACGCGCTGGCGGCGCGGCGGGCAGAGCGGTGGATGCGCCGGCGCGATAGCAGGCGAAAGGTCAAGCGGGCGCGGAAGCTCCGCCGCGACGCCATGTCCCCCGCTCCCCCGCCCTTGCCTCTCTAGCGCCGTCCTCTCTACACCGTTGGAAAAGCCTCCCATGCCGCCGCGAGGGTTACCACAACCACACTATGATATTTTGCTATGTCGCTCATCAAGTTCTTGGTACTACATTTCAAGATAACAGTAAAAAATGGTTCATAAATTAATCAAGTCATGGTGATAAAATCTTTCAATGACATTAAACATCATATACCCCCAGAAAACGTAAAATTAATAAGAAACTATAAATGACGTTTACCTTCAGGGGAAGCCACTAATTTGGGAATATCCCAATTTAAAATGTTATATTCAATAACTAAAGAACAGAAATTGGAAAGCAAATGGCAAAATATGGAAGCGAGTTCGACTGACATATATTGTCATAAAACCAGGACAGTCTATTCCGGATCATCATGGGAAAAAAAAAAAAGAATAAAATCGTTGTCATATAAGATGGATACAAAAGAACCACATTCGATTTTAGAAATACTTGTTTTACAATTGTTCTGCAAAAAAGAATTCAATAACGCTTATTTCAACGAGAACCAAAATCAATCTGCTTCATTTCATTGCAATTCTTTCAAGAATATCAATATTTCATACAAAATGTATCCAGTCATGTTTTAACAGAAAACCAGAATGCAATATTCTTTCTCAGACATCGCAGCTACCTATTCTCACCAATGGAAGCAACAAATTTTAAATGAATAAAATGAAAGTAGAAGAGTCAGATTAATGCTCCTCCAAAGAGTCCCGCGGGCCGAGCTTGGAATTTAATGGTTCACTGAACCAAATTAAGATTTTAAAATGCGTTTACAATATGTTTGAAAGAATTTATTTCCAAGAATAATTTTGCAGACTTTAACGTAAATACAAAAATTACTTTTAGCAATCTGCGTGTGAAAGGCGCGAATTTTACTGAGAAACATCTGTACTGAAAATCAACACTCCCCACGATGTTCGTGCCTTCCTCAGTGTACTCTCGTGTGTATGGAGGCCGAGCACCAATCAACTTAACATGCACTTGAATGGGAAATACACGAGTCCAGTACCCTAAGTAGGACACCCGCATCATTAATAATGATCCTTTATTACACTTCATATACATGAAGTGCAATCGAGGAACGTGCATATTTTTTATGTTCGCTAGGAACGTAGAGAAGAAAAATGAACATGTGAATCAAAAGAGTTGTTTCAATGTAACGGAAACATTATCTACAATTAATTGCAATGTATTGGAGGAAATATGAACAGAATCTCATAATGAAACTTCTGCATAAGAATATAGAGGCAGATAAATTTCTAAAATAACAACTTTGAATAAAATAGTGACTTTTGTACCCAAATACAAATAAATAATTGCTTTAAATAAAAAATGGTACGGAAAACATTTCCTCAATAAGAATGACAAAATAAATCTGTTAGATAGTAACACAGTAAAGTATTAGACCGTAAGGTTGTGCCACAACAAAAAACCTTCACGTATCGAACTCACCACTCACCCGGATTCTTGTAGAGTGCAGCGAACCACTCTTTCCAATTGCGAGTGTTCTAAGGATCTCATTCGCGATAACAAAGCGACATTGACTTATAGAAATTGCGGCCATCCATGTTCCACTTAAAGAACAAGCACTCCCCTCTGAAAGAACCGTTTACATGAGCTGTAACGTTTCTGTTAACAACGCAAGCACCGTCTTCGAAATATTGATCTCGGCAAGCCACAACGTTAAATGACAACATACTCCCACTGTCTCCGAAAAATTTACTCGCTCATACAAACCCTCGCTCCACATCGGCGTTGCTCCTAGCCCCGTCACAAACACGGGTTTACGAGCAGACGTATATTAGAGCAAGAAATTAAAACGTTCCCTACACGTATCTGAGATGTGAACCGACCACGATGCTATCGAACGAGCGAACCGGAGCAATACTCGACCAATAAAACACGAGATATAAATTCGCCTGAGATATTTTAACTAAATAGAATATCGGCGTTCGCCTCAATCGACGAAAATATTTACGACGTTCCGGCGGCGAGGAAGAAGAATTCAAACAAACGATTAAAGGGGGCAGTGTACGAGGGCCCGTGACCAGACAGCATGTAATCTGGCGGAGTATCGCCGGGCGAATCTAAATGCGAACGCAAGTGATGTCTAATGCCTAGAGAGGCGCCCGCCCCGCGCTCCGTTCCCAGGGCCAGTGCGGCGCAGCAGGGTTACTGCCAGGGCGGGGATGGGCCAAGGGTGGCGCGGGTGGCGGGTGGCGCGGAGGGGAGCAACGAGGGTCGTGAGTTCCGATCTCGGACAGCGCGCGGCTGCGGTCGTGCCGGGGTCGCGCGTCCCAAATAAGGCGCGGTCGGGAGGGGCGAGGAGGAGGAAGGGGAGGAGGAGAGGAATGGCGCGGGTTGTGAAGGGAAGGAGGCAGCGAGAGCCCTCCGAAGGAGGCGGAGAACAGATGAGTATTGATAGATCGGAAAACCAATATTCGAATTAGAATCGATCTCGGATAGAATACATACAGATCTACATGACAAAAAAGAACAATCTAAAAGACAATGTTAACTTCTTAACTATTGTAATGTTTTCTTCAGAACCTAAAGGAAGATTTAATTACAAATAAAATTTTGACACATGGTTTCAAAGATAAAATTTTGTGGTGAAACAATGAACGGAAGTAACAGAAACTGCCTATTTGAGTTAGTATGACACATCATAAAGTAAGTTCTTGGGCACATCCGCTGAATTTCTGTACAGTACATCTTTTGCGAGTAGGGTTGTTATGAATTAATAAAAAGGGAAAGGTATTTATCTTATTCGCTTTAAAATACATTTATTTTTGTCACAGCTTCCTTAGAATCACTCTTCAGTAAATCACACATCACGGCTGCAATTACGATACTTTCGGTATAAACTATAAGTTCACTCCAACTTCCTCGCAACAATTAAGCACTGAATAACTTCAATTTCCCCACAACATTAATCTACCTCATAAATCGTGAACCAATGCTACCAGACAATGTCGGTGAGAAAATAGGAGAAATTCATTTATATTGCAACGTAGGAAAAAAAGTAAGCAAAAAGGCAGGGTTAAGTCGGAGACCACGCGGAGAAGAGATCACAGAATGTGAACATTCGCATGTCGTAACTGTCCGACACTCATTGATTACAACTTTTTTAAATACTAAAATCTCTGAAATATATCATTTACGAGAATAGTAAAGTGATTTCAAAATTCCTAAACCGCTTCGTATTTCTTCCAACGACGAACGTTAATCAAAGCAGGTTGCTATCTTCGCAGCCCCAGAGCCGTAATTTAAGGTGTGAGCTACATCGGCGCCCGGGGGACAGGCTGAAAAGGCAGCGACTCCGCGCACACGGTCAGTCCCCACGGCTGGCGGCCGGCGGCGTCATGCATGCATTACGGGCGCTTAGCTCAGCTGTATCGCGGGGCGGCGCGGCGCGGCGGTGCGGTGCGGTGCGGCGCGGCCTGGCGGCGAGCAGCCCGAGCGACGCGCGCGCCGATTTATGACAGGCCCCGGGGTCGCTTCGGCGCGCCCCGCGGGGTCCCGTTGCCCGCTGGGAGGCAGCCGCTCCCATAAATCTGCCCCTTACGGTCTCGCCCGCCCACGCGCCGCTTCGCCGCCCGCCCCGCCCCGCCCCGCCCCACCCCCACACCGCCCCCGCGCGCGCACCCACCCTCCAAGCGACCGTCACCGCGCGCCCCGCCGCCGACGTCACTTTCTCTGTTTCCCCCCTGGCCGTGGGTCTCTATCCAGCCGTCCCCTAGCCAGCTCCCATCTCCCTCCACCACCGTACGTGTTAGCAATCTCCCTGTTACATGATCAAACCGATTATCGTTGTTTTCGCCGTAAAAAGTTATCCAATCTCCAGAGAATCTTCTCGTCATCTCTATTCAATGATCTTCATTCAGCCAAATCCACCCTCGCGGCTCTCCAGTCTTCGTCAGTTGAGAGGGGTCTTGCTCTAATCGGGCTTCGATTAATCCAATCACACTCATACTATTTTTTTCTCATTATTCGCTCCTCCCCAATTTCCATATAATATTCATTCACAAAATTTGGTGTTAATTCGCTCGATATAATAATTCACTAGCTTGATTTTGACATTTTGCGCTTACATTCTGTGAAATTATTTGGGGATGATTCGTGGTAGTTTCTTGCGGGTCTCCCGTTTCTCCTGATCTGTATTCCACCTGTGCCATTCACCCACCTTCGACATCACTTATTTCACCTGTGTCATTCACCCACCTTCGACATCACTTATCAATCATTTTAATCTGAATGAATCAACGGGCGTTACTGTCAACTTTAATTCAATACAGCAAACATTCGATTCACTTGATGCCCTGTGTAAACACTTGTATTAACGCCCTGTGTATTCACTTGATGCCCCTTAGCGCCCCTGCATTCATTTTTGCCGTCTTATTTCCAGCTTCATCCTCTCCCTGACTCCCCCAGTCGCCCGTGCTGTCCACCGGTGCTCATCTCAGCCGAGACGGTACAGACCATATAACACAACGGCGTGCCCCCTGCGGCCCCGTAAGACTTGGCCGCAAAATCGTGAGATATCCAAGGCGTTCCCACTGTGAAAACTGTTAGCGAATGCTCGGCCTCCTTGCTCCACGTGCGCCGTAAAAGACGTCTCGCTGGGATGCTGGGAGGCGGAACATAGCGGCACGAACTCCGTCAAGTTACAGTGCTCAATGAAAATAAAAATGCTACCAAGGCTATGATAAATGAGTCCCCAATGATTTTACAAGAACACCAGATGCATTTCCTCTTTATAGCAATTTCTTCAAGTACCTATTCACTCAATACAAAAATTACTCCAAATAAAAAACTTTTTATATTATTCCAACACACGCTGTGTTGTACTGCATTACAGAAATTTGGAAAAGTTACAAGAGAACAGTCAATGTGACCATTGTTTTTGATCAAAGAAACAGTTAAAGCTTTTTTTCATATACCGCGTATCATCGTATTTTCCAAAGTACAATTGCCAACTTAATTTATATTTATGAAACAAGATATCTAATGAATTCTGAATATAGCCGAATATTTTATAAAGCCCTTTGTTCTTCCGAGAGATTAGACAAATTATTTGTTGTAGAACAATCATCACTTCATACAAATATTTATGGATGTTATCAGAAATAATTACTTACGCACTGGAATATCTGAAAAAAAGATTGTCTTGAGAGCATTCTTTGAACAATCGATCAAAGCAAGTGGTTGCTCAATGACTGATGAATGATTAATACTCATTTGTAACTGCCACTGTAAAAATTACTTCAATTTAGTCTTCCTGGACTCGCAACACACTACAAACACAAATAGAGGAAGACATTAGTCTTATTATCTCAAGACACCTTCGATATTTACATTTGATATCTTTTGACATCCGATTGGTCGTAGATTCTGACCCTAAAACAAATCAACATGATCAAACAACAGTGCTCAACCACACTTGCGCATATTTCATTGTAATGAGCAGTATTTTCAGTTATCGTTTCATTTATCACAAACACTCCACAAAGCTGCAAGCATTCAATGCAAATCACTATGCTCCGATAGGAAGATCCTCGTTAAATACCCTATAACACTCGCATGGCACGCAATCAAAGAAACTGTTGTCGAACACCTACGTGTAGCACGATAGTGCAAAAATATACGACTTATTACACTCTGACAAACACAAGAATACCCCACAGTATTACGAGCACAATGGCATTTCTTACACATTAGCCATCGGACTACGTGTTCCGTTAATTGGTTTGATTAAACGATTAATCAATCGTTATAATTAGCACCTTTAAACAGATTAATGCACGGGACCTGTAATTACTTCGTGCTCCCCTGAGAGCGGTCTGCTGTCTAACCAATGAATTTATTCCTGGGCGAATTTAACGAAGGAAGGAGAGTGGATTAGGAGAACGAGGAACAGGACTGTGGTGAACTGACAGGACAAATACTTTGCAAGGCGCGGTGAGAAAATATTAGAGAAGTTGTGCAAGGAGAGGAAGAAAGCAAAGAGAGAAAGACAATGTAAAGGTGAACTGAGAAGGAAAGGTGAGAGTCGGGAAGAAGTGTGGTGACAAGTGAGACCGTGGATAGAACAAAAGAGAAAGAAGAGGACAATACTTTAAATACTGGAGACCAGTGGGAGGGACGATTGAAGAGGGGTAGGATGGGAAAACGAGAGTGGAGAGGGTAACTAGAGAGCGATAGGTAACGAGTACAGAAACGGCAGTCGCGCGGGACACAAGATGAGTCGAGAGAACAGGCAGTGAGTGGTGAGGGCCGGCCGAGCGGGCGGTCAAGGGAGCGGGCCCGGTCGCCAGAGGGGCCGGGGGGGGGGGGCGTGTGAGCTGCAAGATGGCGCGTGCGATGGGGCGTGTCGAGTGGCCGTGTGGTGACCTCTGGGCGGTATGCGGCTGCCCCGGGTGGCGGCGCCCTTTGTGCAGTGGGATTGCGACCCGCGGGCCAGGCCGCGCCGCGTTGTCTGGGGCCGTCACTGGCGGTCGCGTGCTGCGGAGAGACTCTCACACGACTGAGGTCACATGTGAGATGTGACACTGGGAAGGGCGGAGGCGAAATTGACTGCGCCCAGTGCATTAGTCTCTGTAAGTAAAAAAGAGCGAGAAGCCAAGACACTTGAGAAACAAAAAATAATATGATGCAACATTTGTCTTCTGTAAAACAACTGCAAAAATGTTGAATTTGGGAGAGAAAAAAAAAGCTAACAGTCCACACAGAAAATTTACAGATACTCGACTACAAGCAATGCTATATCAATCACGATGTTTCATAATTTGTTTAATGTACTCCGATTTTATATCCTCGGTTCAAGTTCCAGAGTATGATTCAAGTACGTAAAAAATTATATTACAATGACTCGAAGAAAAATTAATTCACTATTACCTGCAGAAACAAAACTTTTCCCTTGTTTTTGCGGTTCAATGATAAAAAGATAAATACACACTGATAAACATTTTAAGGCATACAGCATGTGGGACTCTTTTCGCGATTTCTGGTGTCCATGGCAACATGTATATCTACTTAGACAGGCAACACTGTAATAAAAATGTTTGACTACCTTCATTTGGTTCCCATTAGAATCGAGATTATCTTTAGACTTACCGAGTAAGACGTAAAGGCAAACTTAAAATACAGGCCTATGGGTCTCCCATTTGCAACATCGAAATCGTGAATGTAATATCAGTCGATGAAACATATTTGACACACCCAGTAAAATGCCACAACTCAATACACGGTTAATCCCACCGATTACCCCACCAATAAAATTTGCATAAATGTACATACATTTTCAGGATTTTCAATGCAAAAACATTCTATTCCCATTTGGAAATGACAGAGACTTCAAGAGAAAAACATTTCGAATTTGACGACCCATTTCCAAATGGGAAAAAATCGAAAATGTGAATTTTTAACTATCTGGAATGTAATTCAAATAGCTCTCATTTCGAATCTGTTGAAAGTTTGCTATCAATGTCAGCGAACGTTAATATATTATGTATGTAGTATTTATTGTATTTCTATAATAATAAAAAAACTGATTGTAAATTGATAATTTTTACTAAACTCTTTTATTTATTTTTTTACTTTAAAGTAGAATTTAATTTTCCTTGAAATAAATTATATGAGTCATAGCCATATTGTACGTTTGCGAATGGAAACCAATCCCCAAAGTAAATAAACAAACATTGCAAAATTCTGTGTATACGTTTGGCTTTCGTATTGTCTTACGTGTTTTGATGGAAAGGTTACAAAAACACAATAAGGAAAGATCACAAATCGTTAACTGGATCACAATTGGAAACTGAACAAATATTGGTTCCAAGGCTCTGTGTACATCAGAATAATACCTGTATATGCGATTATAAACCATTTCTATTCCGTAGTACTAATATTACCCGCTATTAAAAGCGATCAAACTTTTCGAATCAAACACGGAGAGCTATCAACCAGCGACCAAACAGCGAAATTTTCAATTTCCAATGAACCGCAGCCCAGAAGAGCAGGGTGTATGGCGTAGGTTCGACGCCCTGCTTTCCAGGGTGAGCATGAGATTCCGCTGTGGGGCTGTCGCCACCGTGGGACTAGCGGACGTCCAGGCAGCGGCGCGCCGGCGATCTCCGGGGCGCCGGGGCGCAGGCGGCGCCAGCGGCGGCGGCGTTCCATGCAAGAAACAGCCGGCAAATCACCCGGAAGCGTGCGCCTCACGGAACCTCCAATTAACGCTGTCGGCGAGCGGTTTTATGTCGCCATAATATGTTAAAGCAAATCACGGAGATGCGCGCAAGAAACGCTTTTACGCTCGACAGCTCTAGAAGCGATTCTACTTTTCGACGGACTTCGTTGCCCTCAGCCGCTCCGCCTCGTCTCTCTTCGGGGGTACTAAATGCCTTCACACACTGATGTGGCGTTTGCATTGCATGATAGACCGTACACTGATATTGCGCACACTCTCCGATACCTTCCGACATTTATGAAGAGTGAGTGAGGTAAGTAAAGAACTTGATATCACCTATACTTCCAATAAAGAAATGCCATTATCTGTGAAAATAGCTATGGACATGAATGTGATGTTACTATTTCAAGGTATACTATGAATGTTACTGTCTATCATTAAATTATTTATAGACAAGTACAAAAATGATATTCTGCCGAGAACAAAATTCACTAATCAGAAGTATTTTCCTCCATATTTTTGAACTTAATAGACCATGAAAACTGATATTTCTCCTTTAAATAGCAACTCCTTTAAAAGCCGCTTCAATTTTTCCTTTAATTATTTTGTAAGTATGGAACACAAATTCTGAGTTCTATGGCACTAGTATCATTTTATTAAACTTTTGATTTTTTAATCTTTATGAAACTCATCAGCGGTTGGTTCGATGAAGAGATGATTCTCCAAGAGGTGGCTCATGTATGATGCGGATACAAGTTGCAATACTGGAATATTACGGAACCGTTTCAAATTATACGAGAAACCATGTTCTGATACAGCACAACTATATGAATTTTAGCTTGCATGTTTTTAGAAGTTTGACTGATATAGAATAATTTATGAGCACCTTGTTTGAAAGCCACATCTTCTATAAATGAAATTTTCTAGACAAAGAATTGTTTTACTAGACCATAAGAAACAATTAGTAAGTGCTTGAGTATTTGGTGTTACTAAACTACTTAGGTGTTTGTCGTGAGACAAGTATATGTTGTAGCCGGGAGATAGTGGTGTTTCTCCCTCACTGATCGTGAGATCGTTGCCCCAAACTACACGTAGCATTACGGGCTTTCTCCCCATCAGGCACTTCTCCCGGCAAGGCATCGCTCTAGCCTATATGAGATCTCAGCTCCCGAGTGGTCTGTCTGTATTTAGGGTAGTGTAGCGCAGTAAAAGTGTGTGTGTGTGTGTGTGTGTGTGTGTGTGTGTGTGAGAGAGAGAGAGAGAAAGAGAGTAAGTATGACTTCGTATCTGCGTGTGAGAGAGAGTAAGACTGCATGTGTAGGTGAGTGCATAAGATTCTGTGTGTGTGTGTGTGTGTGTGTGTGTGAAAATGGAAAAGGATGAGAGAGGGAAGATCGCGCGCGGTCCTTGGCCCATTTGTTAGGGTACTGCTTTGGCATTCGCCCGGTTTAGATTGGAGAAGCGATGGAAAACTAGAGATCACAGCTGCTGGCCGCTAGAATTCTCCTCTAGACAGCGGCTGAATTCAACTCAGCCATTAATGTCGAAAATCCATCACAGTCAGGACTGAAACCATAGGACCTCCCGGTCAGACACGCTGCAGGGGCAACAACTGTTTCAATAAGCCATCTCAGCCGGTAGAAACCTCAAATCATACAGGCCAATTTCGAAACTAATTTATGGAAAGAGCTAATTAATGTTTTACTCTATACGACAATAGTAAGGATCGAAACGGGAAAAGGAATAGTCTAAGAACAAAAATGCTGTTTCTCAACAATCGGTACTCAGCATCGAAACGACCGCTACTAGAAAGAACTAGTGAAGCATTGTTCCAGCTCGACAAGTCAAGGGTGCTCTTCATTGGGCAGACCGCAATTCGACTCCCGGAAGACCCCGACTCGATAGATCCCGACGTTCGTCCTTGGAATTCCGACAACCGCGCCGCACTCACCACACCATTCCTTGCCATCCGCAACCTCCTCGAAATAACTCTGTACATCTTCGGCGAAGTGTTCGCAATTCCGGCTGCGCCCTCCCTCAAATTCCAACAGAGCAGCCAAGTGAAGAGCACTCTGCCGCCGCAGACACCGGCTTCAGCAGTCTTTACATTCGTACCTCCGCTCAACAATCGGATTGTTCATTTCCCGGAATCTGTGTGGGCAGCCGCTGGCCAGATATTCATCTTGGCAAGACGTCTTCCAACACGAGTTGTACACTTACCAACCCCCATGCAAATACCCGAAAGTCGGCAGCGTGTGTGTTCGGACACCAAGTTGTGTATGTTATATTTCGAAATGCCCAACCGAACATCCATCAACCAGCAATGAAACATTTCGCTTCTACAACAGCCAATTCATTCACAACTTAAATAGCATAGGGAAACATCCGGAATACAAATCTTGATTATCACTTGCGTCAACATTTAGTCCAATGTGAGCAAGCACACAGATGGTGTGTCGTCAGAAATAATTGATGATATGGTGTCAATAACCTTTGACGTACGACGTATAGTTATTACATTTTACTGAACCATTAAATTTGAAACTACCGACAACATGAATAAAAATGTATTTAAGATACATACAAAAACTGAAATCTCTTAGTTGTGAAATTCTGCCATCACTCACGCAATTCTGTGTACAATACGTTTCAATGGTACTTGATGATACATTCTCGAAGGTGTTCAAATTAGTGGCTTCACTATACATTGTATTATGGAATGGATGTAACAGTAGTGCATCGTCCGCGGATTTTTCATGCATGTTCCTTCCTTGTGAACTATTAAACACAAATTTTTATGCTCTCGTTCAATGACCTTGAAGTGAAAATGCACTTCCCCAACAACTGCCCCTTCATTCCTTTCTTCGTGTCCCCACAATAAATCTTTCTACAAGTGCGTCATTAGACGCAAATTACAAGGATTACAAATAGCGGCGAACAATAAAGTGACGAATGGCAGAGGCGGAGGATTCGGCCCGGGCCACTTAAGCCACGCGGGAAGACTCGGTAGCCGGGCCGCGCCGGCCGCTGCCCTGCTGGCCGACACGTTTATAGGCGCCATAAGACCTGGTCATCTGCGCCAGAGGAAATCGGGAGTCGTTTTATTTGGCGCTCAAGGACGGCGGGGTCGTTTGGGGCGCCCAACCACATGCGTACCTGCGGTCGCCACCTTCTGACCAAAGTGCGAGAACCGAACATTTCGCGGTGGGGTGCCGACGACGGCAGGTGCTGCATGAGGCTAACGAGACCTGTCCTGACGACAGGCTTCAAGATCAAGGTTACAAGTACTAGACGAGATTCCTTTTGCCAACAGGAGACTAATACATAAATAATTTGAAATATACAAACATTTTAATAACAGGAAATCCACTCTTCAATCTTGTATATTCATTGAGATTTTATTCCGAGTTGTTTAAGTTACTATATTGTGGCGTCATACGGGTGTAATCAAAACACAGACGAGAGTGGGTAGTAATAACAGTGAGTTTATTCCTAAACTAGACCGTAGTCACAAATAACAAATTTCACTGCTTACAATTAACTAACTAAATAGATCCCACTACTAGGAGAGATTTTAATCTAACGGCTACCACACCGCTCTACATCTGAGACTTAATGCATGTCTCGCTACATGCATATTTCCCTGCAGAGATCTTCAGAGAATAAAGGCAGAAATGGTTACACTTCTGACAAAAACAGTTCTTCCTATGGCTCTTATCCCGAAAACAAAGTTCCCTTCGCATATTACAGAGATATTTTCAATAATCCAATGTGGCCCAGGTTGAAACTCTCCAAGGTACTAGTATGATCATCGACCACACTTGTTTTGTTACATTTTATACTTAACGTAGTAGAAATGCAGATGAAGGTGATGAAGTTGAACCATAATTACATGCTTCATTTAACATTATTCATCAGTGAATTTTTACCACAAAGAAATTTTATAAGAACGATTATGTTAAGTGGAAAAGACGTCATTTACTCGATTCAAAAGATACTTCTCATATACAATTTTCCGAAATGTTCATTTGAGAAGCACTAAACTGTATTTTTCACCCCTTTATCCCCTCATGATGAAACTAATTTTAATATTATTTTAGAAAAGAAGAAGAAATTTTTCTCTCAATTTTTCCAGGAGTGGAAACATCTCTTGAAATACTTTCGTTTCAAATAATGAGAAAAAACTGAGAAGTAAATTAAAAACGAAACATTCTTTCAAAATTGTGGTGAAATTTCATTTCAAAATTGTGGTTTCATTTCAAATACCGAAAAGAACAACATGCATAACAATACTACCCATTTCCCAAAATATTAAAGCACAGGAAAAGAAAGATAATGTTCGTTGATTGACTAAGAACAAACCAACAACATAATATTCGCATTTTTTTAAAGTTAACTTTAGAAATGAGAGAAAATGTGAGAATAATTGATAAAAAAATTGCAAAAGAAGTGAATATGGATTTAAAAACTGCGTCACATTCGCATAATAGATTTGACTAAGGTTTAGGTTTCAGGTTATTTTCAGTTTTACGGCAGTATAGAGGAATTGTGACTAAGTCATCGATTGAATGAATGAACGAATAAATAAATAAACAAATAACAGTGAAGAAACTGTGTGATACGTAGTACCTTGTCCTCGACTTCCAGTCTAAAATGAGACTTTGCAATCAACCATGCTTTATCGAATTCACGTTCTTACATTTCGCAGAGAGCAGTGGTCGGCATATCCGTCCACGTTAAGCATGTCATCCAACATCAAAATAAAGAAAAGTGATAAAAAAAGAGCAATAGGGAAACGTTATAAATGAAGAAGGCTAAACGAAAAAATGAAAGTAATCATGATCAAAAGAAAAAGAAAACTATATCACCTACAGATATTGATATGTCATTCAAAAACTAATCGGAAAGATATTGATATGGGTAATGTGAAAGTTATGCAACAGGAAAGTGCGTGCATGCCAATGCAAGACCAAGCGGCAACGAGTAGAGACGCAGGGAAAAATGAAAAACCAAAGCCCGAGCGGGAGTGAGAGAGAGCGAGAGATGCAATGAATGAAGCACCGGGGAGAGGGACGGCGCGTGAGCGGCCGTGAACAAGTGACGGACGTGCCCCGCGGCGACATCAGCCAGACGCCCCGCCGCGCCGCAACCACCAC
This sequence comes from Acheta domesticus, assembly GCA_031308135.1. Taxonomy (NCBI): domain Eukaryota; kingdom Metazoa; phylum Arthropoda; class Insecta; order Orthoptera; family Gryllidae; genus Acheta; species Acheta domesticus. Next base: position 130,199,588 of record JAHLJT010009436.1, on the reverse strand, counting down.
GATTAGCGCCTCCCTCTCTCCCTCCCCCCTGCGCCCGCCGACCGTCGCGCCGCCTGCATTCGCGCACGTCGCAATCCGCGGGTTTCGCGCGGCAATTACGCCGCTCTGATCGATGCAAACGGAGCGCCCGGGTCCTTCGAGCATAAAGCAAACACGCGCTCGCTCGCGCCCGCGCCCGCGCCCCCGCCCCCGCCCCGCCCTCTGCGCGCAAACACGCGCTCCTCTCATCAGACGACCGCCGACCGCCCGCGCTCCTCCACTCAGCCCGGCCGCAAGACACAAGCGGCAGGTGGAGCGCTGGTCCTGCCCGCAGCGCCGAAAACCTACGCAGATCCGTGCGAGTCAAAGCGACTGAGAACGCATTGCGTTTGCGAAATGCAATACACTGTCGCTTTTCACAACTTTTCAGGCTTGAAGGTACTGGAGCCGCCTAACGGAAGGGATCATTGAATTGAAATTACCTGCTCAACCTTCAAAATTGAATTGTTTACTTTGAATATTGTCAAATATTCATAAAAAAACTTAATTAAAACCATACTCTTGTGTATTTTTACTTAATTACTTATCACATTTTTTCATTTCAATAGAATAATAAAATTCGCAAAATATCGTGATTCAAAACCAATTTCAAAGCTTTATTCTCAAGAAGTATATAAAAAAATCTTTTGTGTATTTGTATGCAAGTTTTTTGAATTATTCACTATCAAGTAAATACGAATATTTCCACAATGATGTAGGATTATTTTATTTCACTATAAATCAGCACATATGAATATATTGCTTACTAAACACGAACTTCCATACACAGAAACAGCGTTTCATTAAAATAAACAATAACTAATCATGAGCAAAATGGAAAAAATTATCCAGTTATTGAGTTAAAGGAACAATCTAGGGAACTGCTTTTCTTAGTAATGCAGTTAAATTCAACACCTAATCACAAAATGTAATAAACAACGTCACTTAAATTTTACGGAAATGTGAAAAAAAATCGCGTTCCACACACATTTCAAAAGTATCAGCCGTTGGTTTAGGGTCTGTAGGAGTAACATCGTTTCCTAGTAAAACAGGCAAATATTATTTCGGAGTAATTTGATAGATCTGCAAACCTGTCGTCCAAGCCAACTGAAACGAGAAAAAAATTCTTCCTCGAGCATTGGCATCACAAAGTACACTTGTAAAGCGAACGATGCCCTGCACTGCTGGCCAGTCACGTATTCACTGAAATGATCTCAACATTTACCGTCCCGAAAACGTTCGGCCCGTACTCGTTTCTCGGAAGTTAGGTACTCCAGGGGAGTGTTAGATAGGAAAAGTATCACCTCACACATCAAATATTAGTCCAGAGTAATGTAGCTAGCTCAAGTCAAACCCAAAACATCTTAGCCGGGCCGTGGTCGGAGTCCGCCAACCGCCGAGAGTTTAAACGCGCACACCTCCGACGAGCCCCCGTCTCACGAGGGCAAGCGCTCATCATTCAATATAATTAACTTTTGAAAATTAGTGTTTCATTTCTATGACAAAAATACATGAGCCAATTTCAAGGGATTTAAGAGCAAAATAGTGAAGTTCATCTCAAGCACAGATTTATAGCCTGATTTGCCAATATTTTTTCCTATTTGGAAATAACCTCCGTAGAAACTAAATTATCTCGCCAAATTTACTGCCTCCAAAAAAAGGTCCCAGAACCGATGTGCGCCCAGAATCACGTCTCTTACCTCGGCCGATCAGGCGGGAAGCGGCTCTTTAAAAGCGCCAGCAGCGCCGACCTGGCACGTTCGATATGCCCCCGCTGTTTCTCAACGCAGAATCCAGTGGAGAGCCGCCCGCGCCAAGGAGTAAAGAACTCCGCGAACCGGAAACCTACCCAATCAATCGCATTAGCATTTAATTGCAGCCACCGGTATACATCCAGCGTATGCAAAATGAGAATTTCATGCACGACCATCCGCAATAAATTGGGCGTTGCAACGCATTATTGGCGAGGGACTGGCAGGTGAACGGCTGACGGGCGGGCCCGCGGCGGGTTGGCCTGCGGCAGTCGAATGATTGGGCGTTTGTAGAGGAGGGGAGGTTGGAAAGCGTTTGGCGGGAGGGTGGGTGGGTAGGTGGTTAGTGGATGGGATGCCGCTTGGCGGGTGGGTAGACTGCTGGAAAATGAGTTGGAATGGGGAGGCCAGTTCGGTGGTCGAGTGATGGACGAGAAGGAACCAAAACCCCAACACGGATGCGATGTAGTGGGGAAAAGAGTGAGATGCACATGTAACAGTGGATGTGTAAACAACTGTCACAAAACACAGAACAGGGAGAGCGAGAGAGACAGGAGGGAAGATGGGGCAGAGAGAGAGAGAATGGTAGAAAGAAGTATGAGACGGAAGGAAAGAAAGACGAGAAAAAGGAAACGATACGCATCGGAACAAAATGGCAACAAGACGCATGTTCAAGGAGAATGGTAAACCTTCACATTGTTCTAGTTTTTTGCCAAGGGAGGAGATAAATGGATAAGTGGGGGCAAGAACAGGCAGCAAAGCGGGCAAGCAAGTACGGGCCGATGGGAGAGGAAACGGCCGGGCGAGTACACAAGGACGCGCCGATGGATACGCGGGTGAGAGGCGACCGGACGGCCGGGCGCATGGGGCGTCGGCGCCGGCGGGTGCAACGACTCCGCGAGCGGGGCGGCGCGCGGGAGGGCCCAAATTAACCACAAACACTGGCGAAGCGGCGGGAAAGCACTCGACGAACGCACGCGGGAACGTGTTTGCGCGTCGCTCCCGCCGCGCCGCGCCCCGTCCGCCCCGCCCCGCCGCGACACGCGCTTGTGCCAATCTGGACGCGCGAGGACTAGCGCAACACGCACGGACGGGGCGGCGGCCCCGGCGGCGCTGAATAAGGAAGGCGGCAGAGCCTACATGCGGATATGCACGTCACGCACGCTGCGCAGAAGCCGGAGAATTACTGGGTGTAATTTGGCAAGCGTCATCCCGGGGTTAGGAAAACATCACTTCCTAGTTCTCTTGCACAGGTGGAACGAGGTAACAACATTACGCGTAGTAAACATCAGAGCAAGTCCATCGAAATCGCACGTTTGACTGCCTATTCAGGCATGAGTTTCACATGTACACCTGTTGCAATACTGTCAACAAAATTCTCAGTAGAACCAACACTGCACATTCTCTTTAATGTTGTAGAAAGATTACCATTCAGTTTCATTTTTAGTGGAATGATTTTCAAATACACTTGGCATAAAAACATATTTTTTTGAGTACATAAATAATATCACGTTTCGATTCTTATTACTTCGTGTAACTTCATTCATTTTCGATACAGCAATCAGCATTTCCAACTAACATTTTTGAAAACTGCAATGAAAATTCACCACGCCAAGAAGTACATTCACAAGAATTGGAAGATCCTTTTGCAAGGAACGAAAATGTTAGTAGTGTATACATATACGCATGTGCAACACGAAATCACAAAAACATGCATTAAGTTTCAATACGCACGTAAATGTAATAGTAAGAAATTTATTGGATAGCAAAAACTTATCTTTTATACAAATACAATGCATTCATGTTGCTCATTGGTGCTCCATTGTCACAAAGCCTCCGCACCAACACTAGAGAAACATTCTCTGCAATTAAGACGTGGGTATGTAGGTTGTTAGTAACAGTTGCTTGCAACCATTGTTACGCCTAGTACGTACAGCCCCACACAGCTGGCAATCCGAGTAACAACTTACGCAAGAACATTTTCTGGAGAGGAGCAGCGTTACCGGCGCCGCACGCGGGAGCGCGAGCAGTGTGTAACACATTTTATTACGTTAGACGAGCGGAGGACGCGTCGGCGAATCAATAGTCATCGCGGGGGCGGGACGCGGCGGGACGCGGCGGGGCGGAGCTGGCGCGGGGCACAAAGCGGCGAGTTCCGCGGATCGGAAAGGTTTCAGTTTCCTCGTGCCCCCGACTATTGTATTCCAATCAATAACGCAGGCGCACATGCAAGAGGAACCCGTCTCCGCCGCCGCGCGGCGCCGCGCCGCCTCTAGCGCCACCGCAAGAAAGCCATTACGCAGCGGGCGGCCTGCAAATCCCGCGGACGCCTTTGTTCGGTGGAGCAGGCGGAGGCGCCGCGACGCCAGCAGCGCAGCGGGGAGATGCGACGCTCGGTCGCTCCACGGCGCCGGCACGGTGCTCCGAAAGCACTGCGCTCCGTCTGCGCGCCACGGGGCGGATTAGAATTTAGGTTTTTCATTTACGCCGACGGTCTCCGTCTCCTAAGCTGAAGTAGGTTCATGGATTTTATGCACTTTGCGTCACGTGGGAAATCATAAGGTTACGAGGTCGCAGGAATAAATAATTTCTGTCCAGACAGATGCTTGGATGAGAAACGTAATTGTTTGCTAATGTATTGCCAACAAAATAATTTCGGTTTCAGATACTAACGTCCCATTTTGGGGAGAATCAAATAACGATTTCACGCTTATGAGTTCGAAAATAATACAACACGTTATATAGACTGGGTAGCATATCTAATATATTTAACGAAAATATTTAAAAACCGTACAAAATATTAAAGTGGAATAATACATTGCTTTCTTCCTCTGAAAAGAAAAACCTAGAACATTTGTGAAACACTTTACAATTTCTCTACTTGCGTTAGAATTCTATTTCAACAAATATTTTTTCCACGATATTATCTTACATTCCTTTTATTATTTTCATTTTCTACTAAAATATTTCCTCATTTTCTCCTTTTTAGAATGCTCCGACCTGGATAAATTATTCTTCATGATTATATTTCTCTCCTCAAAATTCTCTAACAATCCTTTCCTCTTAACTTCGCATGCAAGTCATTCTCATCTAATGTAAAAAATGCGTTCATTAGTTTTCTTTTCATTCTTTGGAATAATTTTCCCATTCGTTGGACAACGTCTACTTCCCTGACGTCTTCCCCATAACAGTTTTCGTCATTATTGTTCACTACAAAAAATAGTTCCACATGTAAGTACCACATGATATCTCGACCAGAACAGAAATCTTACCAGTGAATAGCATATTGCTGTAATATATCACAACAGGGATTCAAATTATTCGATGAAAAGAATAACGTTCTCTCCAAGATAAACCTACAAAATCATAATTTACAACTGAATTAAAAAAGGAGAAACTATTATCACAATGTAATATAACATCGAAAAATGGATGCAATGTTATTAATATGAAAAGAGGTAAACTTTTTTACTACATTGAAAAGAAGTAAAAATGTATGAATACTCTTTTTATACTTACAATTGGTACTATTCAGGATGATTAGAAGGTATCATTACAATTCTCATTGGTAGCTAGTCTGAAATATTTTAAATTCAATTACATTATTAAAGAAAACAATGAAAATTTCTCATTTCCTTTTTTATCACTGAAATCATAAGGTAGAAGATTTTACTTCTCAGGCATCCTGTACGTCGACGATGTGTACTCCCACTGGGATGAGTGGAGTTGCGCCAAAAATAAGGCCGTAATGGTCTTCGTAAATTGTACCTCCTGCGGCTACATATTTCCGGGAGGAACGCATCTGTTACAAGGAATAAGACGTGGAGAAATTTATAACAAGGCGACGTATAAGATTTCATTGAAGAGCTTATAAAAATTAACGAAACCAATTTGTTGTAGGACAAGTAGATCTGAAAAATCTAACCCTTCCATCGATTATAAAGAGCCATTTTCAACAGCAAAGCGAAACCAGCAGAGTAGAATGCATTATTCCAACGAGGCACCTGCAAAGCTAGCCACCTCTGATTCACCAGGAAATGAAATACGCAAATGAGAATGTACATAACAGCCAAAACGAAAAAATACATTCATCATTTTCTTCTCATTCTCTAAACTACATTCCCAATGTGTTTGGTCTTTCCCACAGCGTAGCCATTTTTAATAATCGTATACAATCATTCGCTGGACACATGTATTCAGCAAGCATGTGCAGCCCCGCCCAGACGCCGAGCACGCCAATGCATCACGCCTTGTCATCGAAGGCCGCGAGTCGGAACGCGTGTGAAGCCGAAACGCAAACAGCGAGCGCCTTTATTCCCGGAACGCATCCACTCCCGCCGCCCCAAGTCCCGTAAAGAAACACTCCAAGTGCACACGTACTACTCCACCTTTGCAGGCGAGAGGCGCCGACCGAGAGGGGCATCAGGAAGAACATTCGTCGTTCTGCAGTGGGCCGAAATTGCATGGAAGGTGCTCACTGTTTATCTGTGATTTCCTAACAAGTATTTCAATCAACAAACGAAATTGTAAATGTAAAATGAAAACAACGTAATACATAACACTTTCATTAATTATATTGCAAGGTATACATTATTAACTGTCAATGTTTATTTCATGGACAGAGTTGGCCGAGAGTCAGTTTCACAACTGTTTGCGCTCTAAATGCAGAATGAAGTCCATTACAGAAATTCCATTCTCGGTTGTTTTTTTAGCTTGGTCCCCTATTATCAGAAAGATCTTTTGTTCACTTTTATGCTTATCCTTCTTGTTTTTATTTTGTCATTCAATGAATTACAAATCAATTCAGTTTATTGTTATAATACATATTATGGCACAATTTCCAAAAGTATTCATTTTTGCCAGATATGATGAGCGAAAAGCAGAGATTATTTTCAAGCTTTCTGATGAATAAACCTTTTCTTCAGTTCAATTGATTAAAAATTAGTAAAAAATTGAAGTATACATTATGGACGAAATATTACTTTTTATCAAAAATACTGGCGATGTTGTACCGTTTGATGCATTACGGCACTCAAAACTCGTCAATGTAGGCCTATTTATGTATTCAGGACTATATCTGGACATTTCACGCATTGTAACATACAAGCACAATTTTCTTTTTTTTTTCGCTCCCTTTTCATGACCGCCATTCGGCCAATGTCGGCCCACTGAGAGCCGCCGCCTGCCGGTGCGCGGGAGAACGACGTCCTTTCCGCGAGGAATGCACGAAAATGCCTAACGAAAGTCGTCGAGGGCGGGAGCGAGAGGGTGAATGGAGGGCGGTGCGTCCTTTTCACGGGGACATCAAAAGGCGGCGGCGCGGGGGCGGCGGCTCGCGGCGCCGCCGTGTGCCTGCACCTGCAGCGTCCGAAAGCGGAGCGGCTGTGGGGAGAGGCGGAGAGATGCAGAGAGGGCGCCTCGTTTGGGCAAACAGACAGCAGCGCGGCGGTGGAAGCGTTGGGGTTCGTGCGGTGCGGTGGCGTTGTTGCTGCTGGCGAGGGGATCGGTGGTGACGGCGGTAGCAGTGGCGGTGGTGAAGTCCGCGACTTCAACGGTGGTGATGGCGGAAATTCAGGTAATGGCTGCGATCGTCACAATTATCTGAGAGATTGACAAAAAGTAACGGAGTAAGTGAGGTGGAGTCAGCAATACCCCTCCTCGTTGACGGGAATCATAATGGGAGATAGAGACGGAAAAGTTGCGGCAGAAGGTGCGTTTGAAGTGGTGGTAGATGTGGTTATGGAGGAGGTGGTTGTATTAAGTGAAAGTGGGGATAGGATGGTGGTGGCGGGTACGGTCATGGTACAAATGCAAATGTTCAGGGCTTCGTAGGCGGGGCCCCTATGGCTTTGTGCTCATAGCGGGTATGGTAAGTGAGGGATGGGGCAGCGTGGAGTTGGAGGAATATAATTCTTGCCAGCCTCCCACAGAGGCAACTGAACGCTCCCTTCACGTTGAAAGGACGCCTGCTCTACAGTCACGTGCGTGGTTGCGCACTGCCGCTTTCGCACGTCACTCGACGGCGTACCACTGTCGCTTATTCCAGCGCTCGCTCTATATACTCTATGCTTCTGGCGTGGATGTAGTGAACGTTAATTACTTACGCTATGGTGACCAAGAAATCAACAAAAAAATTGCCCTCACAAGTAGGTTCAAAAGCATAGAGCCACCAAGGATGAAGCAGGTAGTGACAGTAATCTATTTTATGTCATACTAATGTATTAAACTTATTTTTTTGTAATGAATGGCATTACGTGCGATTTAATTGGTTGCATTTTAAAAACATACGAAGATGAACGATTTAAACATAAGTTCTCATAAATTTGGCAGGGGTCGTTTATTTATTTTTTGGTAGAGCTTGGTTCTCAAAATTATAATGAATTATTGATGCCAAACAAAAACAGTATTAGCTTCTTCCGAAATCAAGAAAATTTCATACGTGGAGGATCATTAATGCGTTACCCCATCCTTCACTACATCACGCATTTTCCCTAGTTGAAAAAAAGCTTGAAACGACACGTAAAAAACATGCTTTCCTCCCACACTTTTGACAAGTAGGCTGCAGTGATCCCTCACCTTCAAATCCAATGTCAAGAGTACGGTGCGAAGTAAGGATGACGCTCATAAGTTCCAAGTGAGTCCGCAGAAACGTCGCGTCGCTGTTGCCGTTGCTCGGCAACCCATATACAAGACAAGACCAGGGGTCGGATTTCCGACACAACTAGCATTGTTGTTTTTCTACGATTTTGAGAGGAAAAAAGCAGGACAGATACATGAATAATGTCTGGCATTTCAATAAGACTCAATATCATGAAAAACTTGTAAATCAGCTGAATCATCAAACACGTGTCAAATGTAAGCACTTGAAAAAATCGACGAGAAACCGGCTTCAATATTTCTTGCAAATTTAGTCAAGACCCTAATTAACGTTGTTTTCTTATGTATTTTTAAGGAGGATAACTACTAAATTATATCTTCTTTCTGTAGACAATATATATGCTAATGTTATATGTTTAATGTTCGATATAATGAACAAATGGCTTAAAATTAAAAAACAAATTTTGGACGTTTTGCGAATTTAGACCGCAGTAGACAAACTGCCCAGTCAGCAAAACAACCTTTGCACCCAACCATATTTGCTGGAGATCGGGCAGAGGGGAGAGGTGTATTGACCTCCAAGCAAAATAGGGCAGATGTACAGGACGTTCGCTTCTATGGTTACAATAAAAATAAATATCAAGTTTCACTTCCCACGGCAAAATGCCTGAAACGTAGATCGGCCAAATCCAGGCAAACAAAAAAATGTTTCAAATTTCTAATACCTTCGTAAATACAAAAAATCTGGGTCGCGACAAGTCACTCAAAACTTTTTTGTGGGCATTCTAGATCTTGAAAAACAGAGTGTAATGCAGCGTCTGTCACCAATTTCTCTGCAATTTGTGTTGCGTCACCTTTTCTTATATTTCGTTTACTAAAATGAAATCCACATATGTTCATTTCATCATTCAAATCTTGCATGTATTCTCTCGATTTGAAGATTTAATTCTACGCACAACCCTCCGCAAATGAAACGTAGCCCGTTTTCTCAGAGCTACTTCAGCTGTTTCTCGGGAGGCTGGAGGGAGATAGGGCAAGGTAACGACCCTCGGGGACGTTAGAAGGGAAGGCGGCAGCGGAGGAAGAAAGGACGTGGGGTGGGGGAGGCTGTCTCGTTTGGCCCTACGCGCCACCCGCAGCGGAGGCCCTTGGTTGAAAGGGCGCCCGCAGTCACGCCCGAGGCAACCGCCCCTCCGCACCTCCCACGGCCACTGCGCCCTCTCGCACTCTCCGCTGCCGACGCGTCGTAACATCTCGAGCAGTTCCCTGCATCAGCATCTCTTCCACGCAGGAAGTGCGCGAGGTGTTGCTACTCAGGCAAGGAAAGGTCTGCACAGCACCGGTACGCCTGTATTTATTTCCCAGGGATGAACAACTGACCGTGTTCTCTGAAAGGCGTGGGTGCTATCACATCATGAAGATAAAGTATTTCAACGACAAGATAATTTCAGATATTTAGATTCACGAAGGATCCAAACGATATTTCAGGACACGAAGAAATCTTGGAGAAAATAAGGGTGTTATAATACAATTTGAAATGTTAGTAAATTACAGAGTTTTCAAAATTCGTTATAATATTGCAGAAACAAAATGTAGAAAATGCAGATAGTAATTTATTCTTATTCATTCTTTCTTATATTTAATTTAATTCCTATCACATTCCTTCGTCAGTTTGACACAAGAAATGTTTAATATCAGGAAGTTCTCCATGTGTTATCAACGAGGTAATAAACTTCAACAAGATTTTTTTTTCTTAAATGCACCTGCATTTCAATTGAAGAGAATATCGACAATCAATCAACCACATCGGGCTTGATAAATTAGGCATCATTTCAAGACAAACTTCATACCAGTCCAATCTTTCCTCTCACTCTCTATCCGAATTCCCACTTCAATCCATAAAACACGCCAATTATCTTATAATTTTTATTCTTACATTAAGGTTTCCAAATTTTCTCATTCGTTACCAATTTGCATCTAGTTTCCAACAAACGTGCTATATAGCTCTACTGCCCCTGTGCCCTCATGTCCCTCGACCCTTCGAGTCTTCGCCACTAGCTTGCCAGTTTCCAATGGCTCTCCGAGTACCTCGGTCCCTGCCTGCCCTTTGCGGCCCCAGAGCCGCCCTCTGCCACCCTCCGCACAGACCTGTGGCCTCCGCCGCCGCCGCCGTCGCCCGCAGGTTCTCCTCCACCTCCGAGTCCTTTCGTCCCCTTGGCGCCACCTCAAAAGGCGGCGCGGCGGTGCCTTCATTCATAAGCGGAAAAATATGTTCTCGGCAGTCGACGGTAAAGGCGCCGCGCTGGCGAGGGCGAACAGAGAGGCCGAGGAGGGGCCGAGGAGAGGAGGGGAGAGGAAGGCAAGGGCGGGGGCAGCGGCCTGTGCTGTTGCGGGCGGGAACTTTCATCCCACACTCCCCGCAACCTCTCGCGACAGTCGCGAGACGCCGTGCGCCGCTTGCAAACCCAAATAAAATAGGAACATTGTATTTCTGTAACCTCATTACCTTTAGATCTGCTCTTTGTACTTGAATAATCTTACCCAGTATATCCTAATGAGTCCAAAAAGTGGTTCTATACTAATTCTGCTAGTTTCAATGTAACTACGGAACGGTCGTTGTCCTAAAAAAAAAAAAAAAATAGTGAGCCATGACGGAACTGACTATCGTAGAAATCAGCAACAATAAAAGATGAAATATTGTTGACGTAATGTTTTTTTATGTTCAAAGTATCTCTCCACTAACAAAAGTTATTTTGTCAAGATGCATTTGGGATGTAGAATATTTTCAAAAAATAATTAAAAAAATTACCTCGCCTCGAGCAGATTTTGGATCTAAGAAAATTGTTACAAGTTAAATACATTTGTTTGAAATGAACGACTAAATAATTTCAACGTCACACAATAATGTAAAAATTATCCGAGCACCAGCACAGAATATAAACGCGTGTCATGTAACAAAGACGAAAAGATCTATTAGATACATCACATATATAACGGTATTAGATACCAAACAACAAATAAAGTGGGAAAGAATGTAAAAAAAACAGATTTTCCTGTATTTTAGTCACCTTAATTCATTCAAAACGCGTGGCATAATATGAAATAATTTCAAAGATATAATGGGCGACAGGAAACCCTGTTTTGACTGAAAGATCAGCTGACCCCTCTACCTCCTGAAATCGCAAGAGTAGCCATCCGCTCGGGGAGGAAGAAGAGGCATAACGCACAGGCTGCAGTGGCAACGCATACGTTGCAATGGAAACGGAGGAGGAAGGACCAGCAAAGACCGCGACGACAACGCCAAGGATGGCGACGATGGCAACGACTCCCACGATAATGACGCGGAATAACTGCAACTCACTGTGGCCGGGCGAGGAAAAACGCTTTTCCCAAGGAAAGCGGAGGCGCGGATGCATTCATCAGTCGCAAGCGCGGCGGAAAAGTCCCGACCTCGTATTAAGAATGCATTATCCGAGGTTGAGCACAAGCGACACGGTAACGTGAGTCGTGAAATCACAAATAACACAAAATTTATCCAAGAATTACCCTGCAGAAATCTGCGCCTATAGAAACTCCGGTTTCCGATCACGCCTGCCTCGTCTTTACGTCGTTTTGCGTCTCATCGAATCGTTAGTAAAAATACTTGAAATGCTGTGAAGGGAAATCTCTCTGCGGAAGTATATGATGTGCATACATCTTCAAAATTAACTTTCCAATATGATTATACAACTATCCTAAAAATAAAAGTAACCACTATGAAGATACCAAAAGGAAATGTAAAAGTAAGCGAATGTAGTCAAAATGAAATTAACTTTAGATTAATAGATATTTCTAAGAATACAAATTCAATTCAGTGTACAATATTAGGCAAATGTTTTCAACACACACATACATAACTTCTAATCATATGGCAATATAAGACGCAAGTAAATAAGCTTAATAAAAGTTATTCAAAAGTTAAATAAGACTCATTTAAACTTTATTCCAGGATTTCTGTTCAAGTCGCTGCGTATGACCAGTTAAAAAGGCCATCAAAAAGTTGCAGTGATACATACTCCAGTAACATTTATAAATTAATAATTAGCAAATTCTTAGCCGAAAGCAAACGGAGAATTCCTGAACGCACAGCACTGAGTAACAAGTGCACTCATCTTCATAGCTCAATAAGTACATATGTCTGGCTGGTCGTCTGGGAGCCTCGAAAATTGAATACCTGAGGGTTCGGTCAACGGTACACCACGGAAGATTCAATTAACGCATCTCGGATTACCGGCTGCACAATGACAAAGCACACCTCAGCAGCCTCCACTTCCTCGTGAAAAAGGCAACGCTGTGAGAGTGCATTCTCCGACGTTTTCAGCACTCCACACGTCAACGACTTGCCGAAGAGGGTGTTCTCGGTGGGAAGAACTTGCCGAATTTGGCATTCCAATGATTCCCAGTGCCGTGCAATTGCAAGATCAGCTAGAATCGCGGCATTTCATTAGAGAATCTCAAATGATCGTAATCACATCCCGCTCCAATGATCACAGAATTGAGGAGACGAAAGAACATCAGGATCGCGAATCAAGGTCTCCGATTTAATGACAGAAAAAGGCTTCATCATTATATCTGAATCATCGTATCGCTTTATTTTCAAATATCCATCGCATCAATCTACCAAAATGGGAAATAAAGAAAAAAGTGGATAATTAGAAGTCTAGCGAGGGAAAATTGAGGTTCCCCGGTCAAAGCAATCAAGGTCGGTCTAGCAAAATTAAAAAACGAAATTCACGTATTTACCACAAGCAAAGTACAGGGAAATAATAAGATTGCGTCAAACACGCAGCGGAAGAACAAAAGATTGAGGAACGAAATTTACTCTCTTTGTCTTACAGGAACAAACTAATATATGAGAAAAAAATTCTGAGTCTCATACAGCTAACTATCCTGGCAAACAATATGAGAGAAGCACACAGAAAAACAATGAAAAGTACTCAAACGTTATGTAAATAACTGTTTCACGTTCCTGAAATAGTCTTAAAACAAATATAGACGTTCGGAAATGAATGAAGTACACACGTGGTCGGTCAGTAACACTGTATAAGAAAGGAGGTACAAAGAAGCATGGAAATTTTGAGACAAGATTCACGAAGAAGAACGGTAGAATTTTCTTACAAAAAAGTCAAATTATCAACAAGAAAACTTAACCCTTTCAAAAAAAATAAGACAACAAAATAAATTTAAACAATCTATTCTAGGAATTGATTTTTAAAGAATTCCCTTAAGAATACATAGTGCACCGAAGAGTCGGTAACCATCTCGATTTGTTAGACAAAAATCAAGATTTCTCAGTTAAAAATTTGATTTACTTTATTCTTTACTAATTTCTAATAATTATATGTTTACCCTCAGTTCTTACGTGTTAACCTCGGTCTTCAAGTCACACCCGTTCAATAGTTTCGTCAATAGCGGCATCGTTTAGACACTGAAATGTACTGAGAACTTTATATAAGTAACACCTTCTTTAGTGATGGTGACATTAGCATAACAAGGATTCTTTAAGCTAAAAATATTAACAAAATAGCTGCGAATATTTATTCGGTAACAAGTAACATACTTTGGCTCCCCGAAAAATATCTATATCAACAAACCCTTGGGTTTAGGGGATGTACATTAAAAAAACGACTTCGCTCGTCCCGAATGAATCTATGAATCTGAGACTGGATTCGGAAGATATTATCTCAAGTGTGCAGGAGGGACAACTGGTTTCGAAAAATATTCAGCAGCTGAATATCTCTAATTATTTCATTTTCTATTACAATCCGCCTGTAGACGTCCCAATGGCCAATGGCCTCTTAACATTGGCGGGAGCACGTGGAGCATGTGGGCGGGGCCGCCCGGGGCGAGGAACGCGCGAAAGCAGCGAGGGGGCGTCGCCGCCGGCGCCGCAGCGCGGCCGGCTCGGGCCGTCGGAGCGCGCCGCCCCCGTCGCCGCTGCGTGCCGGCGGCCGGCGGTTGCTGCTGCTGAGGCGGCGGCGGCGGCAGCCCGCTGCGTATGTCGTGTGAGGGCAGGCGGCGTAATTGCAGAGGGGCGCCGGGGCAGCGTCCTACGGCCGCGGCCTTGACGTGCGTACAGTAATTTGAGGGGCCGGCTCCGCCTCCCGACCGCCGGAGGCCCCCCGGGGGACCGCCGCGCCGCGCCGCTTCCCTTCGCTTCCCCCAGTCTCCGCAGGGGCCGGGCAACCTCTCGCAGTTCCTGTCAGACGCGCTGCTCCGCACCTCGCACCTTTCTGGGAAGCGACGTCATGGGGTAATGCTCTCTCTGTCTTTATGTACTTCTAAATGCATGGTACCATTATTGGCACTTTCAGTGGTGTGCCTCTCCAGCTATGGTCCTTCTTCACACTGCTTAAGACATCAAGTCTATCGACCTGGATCAAGGATGACTTTTTTTTTTAGTTTCTTTCGCCCTACCTATCAGACATTAGTATTTTACGAGTATTTGCATCATACATTGAGAGATAATGCCAATCTTTTATTTTTCTCATTCCACTCTTATCATTTTCCATATACTGTACTTATTCTTCCCAACTATTGTATTTTGGCCATATTCCTTGTATTTTTCATAACTTCCCCTTATTTACTTCATATTACTTCATTCTATACGTTTCTTCTCACTTCTCACTGCCCGACTTTCATCCACCTCCCAAATCCTCATTTGCGTCACCAGTATCTATAAATATATCCCGCACCATTTCACCTCAACATCCCTAGCTCTGTCACACCCCACCCGCTGCGCCGACCGGCACTGCATTTCATTTCCAAGTGCTCTCTAAACCTACCGCGTACGTGTCTGACGCCCCCGCCCCCGCCCTCGCTGCGCGTCGCCGAGGCGCAAGAGCGACGAGGGCGGCGCGTTGCCGCCGCAACCTACCATTGTCGTGTTTATTTCTATTTACATCCACCTCGCTGACAGCCGGCGCGGCGCGGCGCGGGACGTAGAGGACGTGGAGGGGCGGAGCGGCGAGGCGCCGCGGTTACCTGCAACAGCAGCCGGCTGCCTACCAGCCGTGCGGCTGGCCGTCTGCGAGCCCGGGGCCGTGCGAGGAGAAAAAAAGAAAAGACCACGACGAGGACGACTCACCTGCAATGAGGGGTCATGAAGGCCTTCTGCCCGCACGCGAGGATCGCCACCGCCACGGGAACAGACGCCGCTGCTGCCGCCGCCGCCACCTCAGCCGTTGCTACTGCCGGGTTCTCCTTCATCTCCTGTTGGCTGATCTGAGGCACGACGTCTGCCTTCACATTCGTCTATCCGAAGAGTTCCTTTCTCGGTTTCATAGACACAATCGTTATCCCTTCAGCCGCGGACGCTTTTTGTTCAATATACAATCGATTCTTGAAAACAGTACAGAAACCGTCAATTGTTTCTTGCTTATTGTTCATTATAATCATTCGACATTAGCTTGGTCACACAGTTACTATGGTCGTCATCCTTGTTGCCAGGCAAGCTAACAACATTTCTTCCTCCATAGACTTTACATTGCCGCAATTTATTTTCCTTTTTAAGAATTCATTACTTTCTCTCTCCATTTCCTCCGATGTTTGCAATCTTCGCCATCACGCCAATACTTTGCTTGGTCTTTTTCGACGTAATGGCTTTCGTATAATAAACTTCTTGGCCAACTCAGCTTCCATCACCACACATGATCATCGACCCCCACGTTACAAGCCACACGCCACGCTTGGCACAACAGGTTTCGCTCTGCCATTAGGGCGGAGAAGCCACGGCGACGAAAGTGAATCTGTTTCTTACCGAGTTGTTGGCCCCGGCGAGCTGGGTTTTGTGCACGACGCTAAATACTACCGGTCCCCGTTGCCTAGTAATTTATTTAGTGAAAGTGGAATCAACTTTAGGCAACAAGTGCACGCAACTAAAATATATTAACAATGTCAAGAGAAAATTATTTCCTACAATAAAACGCGCACAAACTGTATTATACCTAAACCAAACTTTCAATTCTAGTGATTTCGTTTTCCATACTTTTGTGCAAAGTCATGACGACGCCCCAAGATTCTTCCTGATTCCTTAGCTCTTCCCTTCAATTTCATACAAACCTTCCCAGTTCGCAATGTACGAGTGGAACATTTGGCTGGGTACTCGTCGGCTACTTGCGAGCAACACACGGAAAGCGATGCGCGAGTGCACTCGTGGCGCGCGCACCAAACTCATTTGTTTGAGCTTCGCATTGTCCATGCTAATGACGAGCCAAGACGCGCGTCGAAATTCCGCGAACGTAGAAAGCTACTCAAGTTCCGAACGTTGCACTTCCTCGCTCATTCACAACGGAGAGCACATATTGACAGATTCGCCGCGGGGGCGGTGGGGAGTGGGGGAGGAGGAGGGGGCAGGGGGTGTGCACGACGAGGAAGAGTTGGCGCGCGGGTGGCGGCGGCCGTTTCTGAGAAAGGCGGGGCTGGCGTTCCGGACGTGGAGACGCGACAAAGAGCGGCGACTGACCCTGCGCTGCAAGTGCCCCGCCAATGTCACCTTACACACTCCGATCTAAAGCAGGGCCGGACTGCCCGCAGTGTCTAGAGCCGAGTACGCCCAGGCGTCGCCTGCACCTCCCAAGGTTCCCTCCTGACTCAAGAAGGAAAGGACCATGTCAATGATTCACAGGAGCAGGACAGCTCAAATGGGTTTCACAGTTCAGTGGCCCTGATCTAAATATTCTTCCTTTTCTCTTCACCTCTTTCTTAAAACATCCTTGTATTCCCTCTTCTTTATTTTACAAAGGAATTACGATAACTCGAACTCAAAAAACGGACAGCCTTGTGTGTCTTGAATTTTCTCTCCTTGCATAAAGTATTAGAATCACAATATTCATAATGATGAACTTTTGTATATGCTCCATAGCATTTCATTCATTTTCCTAATGCTTTTTTTTTTGTTATTTGAGGTCTCATCAACTGGGTCATTAGCGACCACTGTTGTGTTTAACGTAATGGGATGAGGATGAAACGATATGGTGATGATACGGAGTGAAAGGACAAACACATACAACCATGCCCGAGGGAGACAAGAACCCGCGACTCCTCGGTCCGAGATCACTACAGCACTACTGCGTTAGCGATCTCGGCCACAGGGCCGACTGGCTAATGCTTTGTTACGTTAGTTCCCAGTGTTTTATAACATGAATTCAAATGTTCATGTTTTTCTATACTTTGCCATTTTCTCTTGGTTTTTAAGCCCCTTAATTTTGCCTTTCTATTTTTAGCGAACTAAATGAATTCTTTGCTGCCGCCCCGTATCTATCTTATTCACCTTTACGCCTCCAATTACTGAAATTATTCTGTGGTATCCACATTTCTACTTTCTAAATCTTTTTTTAATTATAGCTTTCGTCGGTTTTAAATTAATCTGGTTGCATTATCGCGTTCTTTATTATAACCTTTATACTAATTGGTGAGAAGAAGATCGTGTGATTCTAAGGACATCATCTTTTGCCTCTTACCGACTATTCTAACTCACGTTCTCCTTCCTCGGCATTCAAGGCGGATGAAGACTGCTACCAACTAGTAGCACAGATATTAACTCATTTATGGTGAAACTGTGCCACAGTTGTAGTTGTGCTGAATTAAAGATAATAATTATGTTAAAAAATACTGTAATAATTAAATGTTCATATTTCACAATAGACATATAAGGTAATGTGCAAGCACATACAAGTAGTTACGCATACTTATAGTTATTTTCCGTTCCTTTCTTCACAGTAAATATGCTCTATTAGCTATCAGTGATAATGTCACACGTAGGCGATAAACTAGTTTTTAATGATAGATTCAATAACTGTATTCATTCCATAACATTTATTGATTTACTCATAAATGTTCTTTGGATGATAATCAGTTAAAAATTAAAAATTAAATTCATGACAGCATTTTTTGGATATAAAAGCAGAAAATGTGCGGGATAAATTGTCTTTGAAAGTCAGATCAGAGGTAGAGAAACAAAAAGAGGGTCATACATACGAAACAAAAGGAACGGAGAGAGGGAGAAAAAAGGAAAATGAATGAGGAAAGTGTAAAGGGAAATAGGGAGATTTTAGAAAGACAGAGATGTCAATATATTTTATTACTTCGGTAATCTCACCACAAGACACTCTTAGAAAAATAACAGCTGACCACTGTAGCCTGGATATCCGATTGTCGCAGATTTTGCCCATCAATTGAGCGTACGGCACGCATGAAATGCAGTTTTGGCTCTAAAGACTGGTGTAGGAGGTGATTCGGGAAGGAAGCAATGCATGCGGTTTGCCTTTACGCCGGTTTCTCGTTGCTTAGGATGCATCTCCGGCATCCGCCACAAAAATAATTAGAGGACACCGCAGAGTCTAATGAGCCATCCTCACCCAGGAATTCATTACTCACTAGAATTCTTACCCGTGACTTTTCTAATTGGTGAGACCTTATGATTCTACGGACTCCATCTCTTGCATCCTACAGACCAGTTAAACCAATCAAACAAGTGTCTAAACAAAGTCTCATTTCTCAGGATTGCTGTTCAACACTTTATTCATCGCCCTCCCCACTCCCAAGGCTGGCCAGAAGTCTTTCTGTTGGCCAGTGCATCCCCCCCACCCTCAAACGGACCCCCGCTGTCCGGCGGCGCACATCTCCGGACAGGCGCGGGCTGCGTAACGGATGCTGCACCTGGGAGGCGTCGGCGTCGGCGGCGGCTCCGGCGGAAGGCGGCACGTGGCGACGCGCCTTCGCCGCGGGTGTCGCGGAAGACAACCTAATACATCTCACGTCCACGGAACAGCGACGCCTTGTCCGAGAACAAACCGGTCATTAACATCCGTTCCCGCTCGGCTAATGAATCGCTATAGAAGGGACAGGCCGGAACGCAAACCCGTCCGCGGCGCCGGAGGCGGCTTCCAAACGAAATTAACGCGGCCGAAACGTCCACCGAAGAGAGCATTAGACACACAAACGTTACAACACCACACCAATTAGAGCTATTTTGTGAACTTCATCTTAAAGTGAGTGGATTTACTGGAAGAGTTATGTCTTCCGTTCCTCCCGCTGAGGTCTGTTGTGGGCCCGTTGTGTATACAAATAATGAGGAAACCCGATGGCAGTGCAGACTTTTCAGTGGTCTTTTGTGAGTTCTCCCAACAGAGATTATTGAATATCCACCGGTTCTTTATACAAATTACTCGTTGTACCGGTGCTCGGAGGCGCGCGAAGTGGCTAACTATACAAATTCAAAGGCGACGACGCCAGCGTGTGGGTTTCCTCAAATTTGGCAGATGGAGTAGAAAGCTAACACTGTCTAGAGCCCAGGCGCCTGCTGAGAGAACTCGTCATGGTTCAGGGAAGAAATAAAGGTGATGCGTAGCTATTGGCCGCATTCACCTCTTAACACACTACACCGGACAATATTTAAAATTTGGCATTCCATTTCACGCAATAAAATAATCCATATTGTTTTCCATTTCTCACTCATTCCATTCAACTGTAGATTATGTTTTACACAGATTAAGATCTTGAATCCGAACATTTTTTTAACTCGTGATTTTAAAATAACGTGTTTGATGTATATTATTTAAATGAAAGTATATGTTATTAACAAGATGTCTCTTTTTGTACAGATAATGTAAAACAAATATTTTAAAAATGTTCCCGTTAAAGGAACAACAGGTAGGAGCTCGCACCATCAGCAGTTCACCCGTTGTACCGATGCCCCCAGACAGAAAGTAGTTAAATCTACAAATTCAAATGTAATTACACATTTGGTTTCCCCAAATTTGGCAGGTGGCGTCGAGAGCCAACTGCGTACCGCGCCGTGACGCGCCACGCCAGCGCACTCGTCACGGTTCCGCGAAGAAACGATGCCGACGCGTAGCTACTTGCTACGCAAACGCCTTCCGTTACAGCACTATATGCTAATTTCTAACGCTACCCCGCGGATGGGACGAAAAACACGGCAAGTGCGGACAGCCAGCGCGCGCCTCTAGCGTACAAATATGCGGAACCGGCGAGGAAGCAGGCCTCGCTTTGCCACCGACGCACGCGGTTCACGGCATCCGAGCGAGTGAGGAAGAAAGGAAGGTAAGGACTGAAGAGTACAGAGAGAGAAAGAGAGTAAAGGAAAAAGACGACGAAAGAGAAATATAGGAGTTCAGGAGAAAAATGAGATATCTAGACAAAAAGAAAATACGGGAAGAGGGAAGAACAGAGGGAAAGAAGAGGAAAGATGAAAGAAATGAAAGAAAGAATCCGTATACAAAAAGAAAGAAATCAGAATGAGAAAAAATATGCCTCTTGACTGAAAGGCTTTGAGGAGGAGAGAGAAAGGGAAATATAGAGATAGAGAGAAGAGAGAGAGAGGACGAGAGAGAGAAGAGAGAGAAGAGAGAGAGAAGAGAAAGAGAGAAGAGAGAGGACGAGAGAGAGAAGAGAGAGAAGAGAGAGAAGAGAGAGAAGAGAGAGAAGAGAGAGAAGAGAGAGAAGAGAAGAGAGAGGAGAGAGAGAGCTTTAGAAAGCGACTCATTCGAGGCATGAACCTCTTTGTAATGCTAGATTACTGTTACATGAGGCTCTGGTACAAAAAATTGCGGAAGCTGGTTCGTGTGGGCTTGAAATCGGTTTGTCCGTTGAGGAGATGCGCGAGGAAGCCACGTTGTTCTCAAGGACGCGTGCTTCTTCTGAAAGGTTTTTCTACGTTCAGTCTCGTCTTCTCGTTCACTTCCCTATCTCTCCAGGCGTAACGTATGCCTTCCTGTACCATTATTACTATGCAGCAGGTGCTGCCAGTTTTCTCAGCGAAATTACCGTACTCAAAGATAATTTTGGAAGAGTGGACTGTCGGAAGGACACGAGACCTCGCAAAACACGTTCGTTGGCGAGTCGTTGCTTCCTCTAATCCGTATGTAAATCTAAATACGTAGGGGCTCCCAAGTTCACCTGTATGAGCGTCATAAACTGCTCCCGACACTGCTGTCCAGTGTAACACGACGGTACAGTAGGTACACATTACCTATCATCAAACAATAATAAATGTAAACAATAAAAAGTCAACGGTTTTATGACTAAAATAAAACGACTGAATCTTATAGCAGTCAACGTTTGTTCGAGATACCCCGTCAAGTCGATAGTATGTAGTTACAGCCATCTTCAGCATTACAAATATCTACTCCTGATCTAAATAAAAAATGACATGAAGCTGTTTGTGCAAACGCGATTAAACCATACGATGCACAGCTTTACAAATTAACGTTTAAAATTACAATTGTCAATGAAAAATTTAGTGTTAGACCTTTTCATTTTTATTAACTGTCTACGAGAAAAATCCTACAAGAATTAGCTTTTCATACGAATAAATTGGCAACACGCTGGATACTTAATTCAATTTACTGCTCTGCTTTCTATCCTCATGTACTACTTGCCACCGCAAGGGGAAGAATCAGGTGCTAATACCGCTAAGAATTCGCGCGCACACGATTCGCGGTATCGCGACCAGGAAGCGACGAAATAGAATCGACAGTCGGCGACGCGTCGTAACGCCGCCGCGCACCCACACATCACGAGGCGTGTTAATGGCGTGGCCAAAGGATACCCCGCCAATGACGGCAGTCCAGGAACTTCTCGTGTGGTGTCTCACGTCATATTTCCGTGCTAATGTAGCGGAGCATCTGAGGCACACTCCGCCGTTCCCAGAGGGAGGGAGCCCCTCGCCGTCTCAGCCGCGTCCCACGCCCCGCCTCTCGCCGCGCGCGCCCCTCCCCCGCCGCGAAAATCCCCAGCGCCCATCTGCGACGCCTACCCAGTGAATCACCCCCCGGGGAGGGCGCAGCTGACACCGCATGTGGAGTGGATGGGGCGAGTGGGAGCGAAGAGGGGCATGTGGGTGGTGGCTGCGGGGGGGGGGAGATTGCCATGAAGGCACGACAGGCTGATACGCGTCAATGAGTAATTCTTATTATCCAATAACTTCTGTATTTTAACTTCATGGTATATTTTTTATCATATGTACAATAATACTCGTATATAATTGTTATAAACTATTGCGTGTCACTTTTATTTAACATAATTATTCATAATACATAATTATTAAGAAACGAGGACATAAATTCATAATGATTTGGGGGACTAGCTGTAAATTAAAGCTGATAGGAACCGCAGGGCACTGATGTACGATGCCTTTTGTGAAGACTTACATAGGCACATACATTAGCATATAAACACTATAAAACATATCTCATATCATTTTTATCGAAAACGAGCTTATTTTCTTAAACATATAAACTACTAACGAATAAAATAAAAAATATTATTTTTTTATTTACATTATATTCCATTAAATCATTAATTGAAAATATACTAGTAAATATGTATTTAAATGATGTGGAAGAATAAATCTTTTTCTTTTGTCACGTGTAAAATTACCGTTTTTGATTCACAAGGTATTGTTCGGAATCGGATATATTGGGGCGTTGTGGTTGCGGAACGATAACACAGACACGAGCTCTATGTACAATCTGTTTATTTACAATATGTACAGCTCCGAGGTTACGTTTGCCAGTACCTCCGTACCTCCCACGCACCTACTCCCCGTCCCTTAGGCTCGTGCATCCCCCACCTTGCCGCTTTAGCGCGTTGGTGGGCCCGGCATCCGTGTTACGTACACGCCGTGTCTCTCGGAATACACACCCGTCTCGGGCGAGCTCACGAGGTACTCTTAATACGAACTCCATGTTCTCTATTCTAAGTTATTTTTGCGTCATGTCACCGCCTCCAGCCCTATAAGGCGAGGGTCCCGCAAGCCCACATGTGCCCCCACCTGGTATCCGGTGTCCACTACCCGTTTGCCTTGCGTCAGGGCATTTTCCATTGCTTTTGTCCGTCCAATTGGCCGGCAGCCTGCGTGCCCAGCCGTTTGAAGATCTGGTGGTCATGTGATGACAATATAATACACGTAGTTACATTTTCAGAACTAAGATAATACATCTATAAAATGGTCATCTAAAATAGCAAGACGCATGTCCAAATTTCTTAAGTAGCACTGACGTTGCGATGCACGATCAATGTGTAACAGTTAAGTATGAGATTCGTGCTTCGATAATCATCTGGCTTATCGGGAGAGCACTACAGTGAGAAACTCTACGGATGAGATCATTACATATTTACAACTGTCAAACAAAACGTTGGAATCATTGAAACTGAATCACTCGTTTCCTTACTCAAAACCCAGGTGAAATCGAGAAATGCAGATAAAGACACAATGTCTGCTAATAGGTGGGAGGAGAGGTAGATTAAGATAGGCACGAGAAGAGGAAGGAAAACGAGTGCGAGGACAAGATGCAGGCCGCTAGAGATGCCTAGCTTCAGACCAGTATTAACATAAAACGGTGAGGTCATTGTGGTAGAGTGAGCGTGAGCAGCGACGACGAGACTGGAAAAAAGGCCAAAAGGAAGGGGAGGAAAGGAAGGGGTAGAAGGTGGAGGCGGAGAAAGAAGACAACTGGGAAGAACAAGAGGAAGAGAAGGAAGAGGTTGAAGAGGAGGTGGTGGAAAAGGAAGGCGGAGGATGAGGAAGAAGAGGATGGCGGAGGAGGAAGAGGAAGGGGGAGGGGAAGGAGAATGAAGAGGATGATGGGGAGGAGAAGAGATACGTAGAGGCCAAGTAGACGAGTTTAGCTGCCCGTTGCGCAGCGGTACGACACGAGCAGGTGGCAACAACGAGGCAGAGGCGAGTGGAGACGGCTGGGCATGGGGAGAAGGCGGCGAAGGCGACGGGGGAGAGGAGGAGGAGGAGGCGGGGTGCGGAGACGCCGCGGGCGGCGGGATGCGGGGCGGGCGCGCCTCGTGCCAATGAACCTGGTTCGCTTCCGCCGGATCGAGTGGTCCTGCAGGGCCGGCGCGGGCGGCCGCCCAGGAGCGTGCCTGCGCGTCCAGCATCCGGCGCAAGAACCCACGTCGCCGTCGCCGACGAACCCCGCCGTCACCTCGATCTCCGCCGCTGCCGCCGTGGACACCGCGCACGCGACCACCAACCGCGCTGTCATTGCGGCCGTCACATATACCATGGTCACGGTGGCTTTCAAATGCCAGATTAACGCCTTTTCCTCCACTAAGCTGACACGACTTTTGCAGACATCACCGTATCGATCGTCATTCTAGAGCCGTCAAATACTTCGGCGCCAGCAACAAGCACAAATAATCTAAGGGAGTACACATCCGTCTCCATGATTCTTGCACGGTGGCAATGTAATTGTTGTTGGTATACATTATTGTCGTTGCTGTTTTTCCGTTATCATTGTTATTACTTGTCACAGTTTCGCCATTTATGTAGCTTCTGTTCTTCAACAACTCAATTGTAACCATCGACGTATTAGCCAAAACAATTCCTTCGACCTATATTTTTTCGATCCATCGATCCATTAACGTCACATTGCTTGTGTTAGAGTTGTCACCTCCGCTACTTCTGACACTGCCAGCTACCTCGACGACATAGCTACCGACCAGACGCGTGCTCCTCTCAAACATTTTTTTCTACTTCCAGGTATCCTGCAAGATAAACGAGTGTGTAACTACTAAAAAAACGTGTCTCGTCCCAGGAAAACCGGTGTGTACCGACAATCAAAGAAACCGGCAATGCCCCGAAACGCTGGAAGTCATATCACACTGTACTCTTCGCCAAACAAAAGTCTCACTACTGCAGACGACCATCGTGCTTCGCAGCACACTCTCAGTAAATGTAGTTTCCTCGTGTATTTCCAGCACCATCGTCACCCGTGCCAATACCAATACTGCGAGCGACCGCTCTCGCTGCCGGAGATGAACTTCCTCTCCCCGGCCGCCGCAGGGACGTGGGTGCGGGCGGGCAGCCTCGACGGAGGGCGACTCGAGCGGGCGGACGGAAGCCAGCGCCATCCCGCGCCGTCCATGGCGCTCCCACCGACGGCGACGACGACGAGGACGGTGTCGTCCGGGGCGACGCGATATCAGCGTGGCGCTAATGTGGTGGGGCCGGGGTAATTACGTCCGCCTCTGCCAGTCGTAATCGCGCGATTAGTTCGAGTATCGGCGTTCGATGCTGGGGTGAGGGGGGGAAGGGGGCAAGGTGAGTGCGGCTGAGCGGATGGCCGTTCGCTTCAGGGGATGCTATAGCGAAGACGGAGAAGGTACGGCGATGGTAGTAATCGCTGCAACGGAAACGAAATGGTCACTGCGAAACGATGGAATCGATGCAAGTACCGGCCGTAGAGAAGTTGGAGGCACGTTCTGTGCTTCAACTTCTCTCAATAAAAACAAGAAATGGGGAATGAAACGGAAGTTCGTTCATGTCGACAGAGAAATCAGAGGAGACTGTCGGATATCGAAAGCGATGTGCAATTTTGTGGACAGAAAGGACACTGTATCATGTAAAGATGTCACTAACCAATTGTGATGAAGAGAAAAAATAATATAGTTGATTATGGGATTTTATAAAATTTGTAAACGCGAAAGATATAAATCCTTAATAGTATTATATTAACTACGTTTCTTATTGTGTAATGTGAAAATGCAAGAATAAACAATACTTTCGCAAAACTCTCGATCACCAATATTGTTAGAAACTAATTGTTATATTGGCTCAACAATACTAGTGAAAACATTTTAAAACGAGAGTGAAAAGTAGCGTTTTATGTTTCGAGTACGAAATGTTGTAACACAAGGCTGATAGGCGGACAGCACAATCCTACGAGCAAAATAATATCACTTTTATCCTATTTGTAACCATTGAATACAAATTATCGATGTATTTTGCGAGTCACACACAAGGAAACATAAGCTGAGGAATAAATTGTTCCTTACGAATATACTCTCTCTCTCTCTCTCTCTCTCTCTCTCTCTCTCTCTCTCTCACACACACACACACACACACACACACACACCAGTTTGAATCTCCTTCACCAACGAGTTAGGGAAAGACGCACCGAATTTCCTTGTCCACTAGTTATTACAATGAATGAACCATCTTCAATTATTATAGCAGTAACTACCATTCACGACACTCAAAACCCGACTTCATTCTTTTTTCAGAATTTAGCAATCTTCAATCTTTTGCTATTTTCACTTCACAGAACAGAGCACATGTTGCGTTTTACCACCAACATGCTTGCATATCCTTTCAGTTACACAAAGTTAACTCGCACGTATTTTAACGAGCTGGTGCATAGTAAATTTCCTGACTCATAAAAAAGATTCGACGAGTCTTCCGTTCCAACAGGTTAATGTCTTGCGTACAGTGACTGTAGTTAACGGAGGAGATGGCCGTTCTTACAAAAGACGTAAAGCACGGAGTCTCCTCACAACGTGGGAACAAACGGATGACGGTCACTCTTTTCGTGCAAAAGGAGTTTATGAAAATGCACAATAATTTATATGCCCGTTACACGTTTTTAGTGACACAGTACTTTTGAGGTGGTGCAGTACCATTATAGAAATTCCTCTATGCAAGTTCTGTTACGTAATCGACATTCCGGATGGCAAAATTGGCAATGTACAGCTTGGAAAACGCTAAGATTTTCAGGAAGTGCTTCAGATGCTACCTCAACATTACTTCCTAATCGTGAATTACTTCGTTGAAATACCACTGAAACGGTATCACATTATTTCACAGCATCTCAGAGATATTTCGAGAACCAATTGCAAATTCTGGTCAATACTAAATTACCACAGAAATTCTGGTCGTGCCGACCACATAATATGTCCTCAAAGGGTGACGACCTCTGGCGGAAATTAGAAGGCGGCCACAAAAATGTAGGCAGGGTCTGCGTTGTCCTAAAAATTGTTCCGCCCATCCGGAACAGGTGTCCTACGCGGAATACAGAACGCGGCTCGTAGAAAATGATACCTCGCCATCTTCCACCAGAGAAGTTGCTCTAAAAAATTGTCGGAAATGCGGTTACAAAATTGAATTCTCACAACTCCACCAGTTTCGCGCTTGAGTGACTCCAAACGCGGCGCAATTTAATAGAGCAATGTCCGTATTGTGGCGCCAGAAACATAAAGACGTTACTGATGGTGCAACTGCCTGGAGCGGCATATTTCGTCGCGCTTTGAAGTCACCACGGAATCGGCAGTCCAATACAACGCGAGATGAGACTGGGAAGTAAACGAAACAAACGATAGCTAGGAGGCAAATAGGCAAAGACACATCACTGCAGCGAACACCCAGCGATCGGCTTTGGTGCAGCCTGATCAACGGTCGATACGCTGCACTGCTTTAGTTTATCTTAATGCCTGTACGTAGGATATAAATTTTAGAACACAACCGACCGCCACATTCCCGACACCGGTCGATATGATCTGCAAGCACACGGATACGATCAGTTTTGCCTCCTCACTAAGCGGGGGTACGCGTCTAGCCGGAGGTGCCTTCGAACAATGCTAGGCCACAAAGTACTCCTCGGTCGCTTTCCCGCATCCGGCAGCACATGTTTCGCTGCAGCGGAATCGAGATCTGAGGCGCTTATCAACGCATTAGAAGAGGTTGCAATTACAAGAACACAGGAGGTAATAAAGCACCATAAATGGGAAGGGAAGCTCTAATATTATCTCTGCAAGGTCTTTAGACAGGAAACCTTTGTTTATTTCGTAGCAAGATTTCAAGCACGGCGCACAGTGCAACATATCGCAAAGCCTCATTGATTAAAGGTACCGACACATCTTCAGGCAACAAACACCAGTTGCAACACAAGTAAGATTTGTTTCGTAATCATAAGAGCCACAACTACGAGATACCTGAATGAAAGCAGGTAGAGGGAAAAATGTATTACACAAATACAGTACTAGAGGACGCGCCACCGCTCAATAATTACTGCCATTACAGCTTGAGCTAAAAATCGTAAGAAAAAAATACAAATACGAAATACTCGTAATGTGGATTCTTGAGTCCGAAAAACGGAATGACGACAATAAACAACGCTAGCTTCTAAACCGTTTAGCCGATTTTTTCTAAAGTTGATATTCTCCAATCGATCCGGCTGATATTGCGGCATGAATTTGATGAAACTAATATTTTAAGTTGGGGGGGAGTATTGTACATGAAGCCCCTAGCACATTTTCAAACTTTTGAAAAAAATGGCTCCATCGTTTTTTATTAAATTTAGTTGCTGGTTGGTGTGAAGAACGTTTGAGAGAATGGTTCAGGTCTCATTTTCGTTAAAAACTCTGTTTTTTGAAAACTGCAAAAATTCAAAATTGTTTCGGCGTCTTCTTGAAACTACAATTATGACTATAGAAATGTTTTCCCTTAATAAAATCTGTTCCTTAATGATAGATTTTGAAATAAGGTCGTGTACAATTTTTCGAAAATTTGAGTACTTTTCGCGTAATTTTGTGTGAAAGTACGTGCTGTTTTAGCACCACTAATTTATTGTTGAATCCACGCTCACTATCTGTCACTTTACTTCCAGATTAGCTTAAATTTGTATGCAACATTTGTTTTGTAAACACAGTTGTTTTTTGCAGTTCACAGTCTTCACTCTCCCTTCCCGCCAGCAACACAGGAGCCAATCGTCTACTCTCCTTCGGTCTCGGATCCTCGCATCCCTCTTGCACCCCCCTCCACACAGGTAGACACATACACTCGGCGATTCAATGGAAGTCAAAGACTGAGAGCGAACGGCTTGTGGGGGCGAAGCGATGTGGGGGTGAGAAAGGGCGGGTAGGGTGGGGCGGGGCGGAAAAGGGAAGGCGGGCGCAAGGCGAGGAAGGGTGGGGGAAAGATGGTGAGGGAAGGACGAATCTCCGGGCTGAATCAGAGCGTCGCTGGTCGCGCAGCCATTTTATCAGAGCGGCGAGTGCTGCGGTGCACACAGGGCGCGCGCTTTGTCGCCTGGGAAGCCTGGTGCGCCGCTCCACCCGCTCTCTGAGCGTGGCAGAGGCGACAATCGGACCTGGCATAATAGCGCAGCCGCAGGGTCGGGAGCGGGAGCGCGACCGCAGGAGGGTTGTCGCTGGCTCTGGGGCACGGAAGGTTGAGGTCACAGTGGACTAGAGCGAGGCAAGCAGAAAGGGTCAAGGCGAGGCCGGTACAGGCTAGAAATGGCGTTGCCTAGGAAGGGTTATTACAACAAGCGACATGGGAGAGGCGTCGGAACAGGGACGACACGTATCAATAAGAACCTTGGAATGGGGATGGGGCACTGTGGAAAGGCAAGGTTAGAGCGACAGCAGACGATGTAAGCAGAAACTTGAAACGTGAAAGAGAAAGACGCTAAGGAGTGTACATTCGCAGAGGATCAAGGAACGAAAACGAAATGAGGATAATTACTGTCAGGACCGAGGGCAAGGTGATGGAAAATTAAATCTGGGATACTTTGAAAATATATGAGAAATGACAGACATGGCAGCAGCACATGGAACCTAGAAGGGAAAGAAGTGAGTGCACCGTACGCGGTGCAGGGTAAGAAAGAGGAACCTGCATGTAGTCCTAGATGCACCAATGACATATCACAGCATATTAACAGATAGGGAAATTGAGAGAAAAAGAGCACGATACGAACAAGTGAAAGTTCTGGGGACAAACTGAAAGAGATGCTCGCAAAACACAGAGTAACATCGCAAATAAGCAGACAATGCAACGAAAGGAGAACGTGGATAAATGCTATATTAAACCGCGAGCGTGACAAGAATCCTACAGGCCCACCAGAAGCAACATGAGATGTGCATCTACAGAAGGGTCGGCAGCACCGCAAGTGCAGCGTAGCGCGGGCGCGGGCGTCGAGGCGGGCAGTGCGCGTGCCGGGGCGGGCTGGGGTGGCCGCGAGCGTCAATCGGGGCCAAGCCCTGTGACGCGGTTACCGCCTACGCCGCCGCAGTAGCCCTGGAATGGCATGAATGGCGCGGCGACGGTCGCGGTAGTGCCGCCTCCCCTGGCGCCGCCGCCGCCGCGACGCCGCACAATACGACCCGCGGCCCCGTCTATGGCATTCCGGCCGACTTGTCGCCGAATTCCGAGCGACGCCGGGTCGACCACGTGATAGCCGGCGGCGACGTCAGGGCCGCGGGGGCGGAACGGGAGGAGCGGGACGGAGGGACGACCAGACGGCACGGCAACGGTCTAATGGTACGGCGGAGCGCCGGGGAAACAGTGCAGAGGGAAAGCGGCGAGACGGCAAGGCATGGTGGGGCGGAGGTGCAGAGCAGAGGAGAGGAGACGGCGTGGCGGCAGCGGTAGCGCGTTGGCGAAGGCCAGGAAGGACAAGGCTAGCGGCAGGCGCTGGCGCTATGGACGTACAGTCATTGCAAACGCTCATTCTCAAACAAAACATGGAGAAATTAGAGGCGTTGAAGTCTCGTCGAGAACAAAAACGGAATTCGGTGCAGCTTTCAATAATATCACGATGTACTACCAGAAACTTTGTACTTATCACTTCAGAGACGCGCGACTTTATATTAATTCAGAGACGGGTTCACAGACGCGTTGTGTCAACAAAGACGCAACAAAAATAAAAAAAACTCAGTTTATCAATTTGAAAATGTTAATGGTAATTATACAAGCTTTAAAAACTATTCCTAGAACTGACTACTATTTAGTCACCTGCTACTAAAGATCTGCTGCCTAGACACCTATGTTGATATTAAACAAACAAGTTAATGTGCTCAATTACAATATCTGCACGTAAGGGAATTTAATTAGTAAAACTGTCAATCATTTCCTACTAAATAATCTCAAAGAATAATCTTTCTTAAGAAAGCATAAAAAATAAAACGGAAACAAGAAACATCAATCAAAAGCAAACTAACCGAACACATAAGCACTTATCATAAAAGGGAGTACTTATAAAGACATTCAACGCTGGTGCAATACATGCTCGTCAAGTTCTCTACAAGAAATAACCGACGGCTACTAAATCATCAGTTTAAATTGCGTTTTCGATTTCTTTCCACAAATAACAATAAAATAAGTAGACACAATCTTAAAAGAAACTCAGCCATCAAACGACTGTAATGTTATTTCCACGTCAAACTAAAAGAATGCACTGATAATGAAGTAAATACATGCGCCTGGGTCTTGAGTGAAATGTTTTGGAATGGTTTTAAAGCAACATGTCTGTTGCTAGATAAATCTCTCCATGACTTACATCGCGTCTCATAAATTAAAACGCCCAGTCAAAAACGAGAAGTATTGTTTCCGCTCTGCTCGAACGACACGTAACACTGCGTCGGGAAGCCTGCAGTAGCATATCCGAGAAGTGGCCGGGAAACACAACACGGCTAACTCCACGCTCACAATACAGTCACAAAATACCCGTCGGTAACCCAGACGACATCTGCGCTTTGTTGTTGGTCATAAAAATCGCATCCGCTACACCGGCGAGGCATCAGTTTACACAATGAGCGCCACAAGGCCATTGCAGCGGGCGGGGTGGGTTACATGAGCTCAAAGCGCACTCAATGCTGCACTTCGAATCCGACGCGCGCGGAGAACGACGCGCCGACCGTCAAGTAGCTCACGCACGCGTTACGCACGGCTCACGCATGGCTCACACGCTCGCGGCTCTCGCGCTCGCGGCTCTCGCGCTCGCGGCTCTCGCGCTCGCGGCTCTCGCGCTCGCGGCTCTCGCGCTCGCGGCTCTCGCGCTCGCGGCTCTCGCGCTCGCGGCTCTCGCGCTCGCGGCTCTCGCGCTCGCGGCTCTCGCGCTCGCGGCTCTCGCGCTCCCGGCTCTCGCGCTCCCGGCTCTCGCGCTCCCGGCTCTCGCGCTCGCGGCTCTCGCGCTCGCGGCTCTCGCGCTCGCGGCTCTCGCGCTCGCGGCTCTCGCGCTCTCGGTTTCTCGCATGGGTCTCTCGCACGGCTCACGCGCTTGGTGCTTCGTACAGCCTCTCGTACGCTCTCATACGGTGCTTCGTACAGCCTCTTGCACGGCCTTTTCGCACGTCTCCTCGCATGGCTCACGCCCACGGCTTTCGTGCACTTCTCCTAGAACGGCTCTCCCGGACGACTCACATGGCTCTCTCGCACGGCTGTCGAGCATGACTTTCACAGACAGACCTCTCGCACGGCCCTTTGCACGGCTATTTCACACGGCTCTTCGCATGGCTCACGTGCATGGCTCTCGCGCATGGCTCTCGCGCATGGCTCTCGCGCATGGCTCTCGTGCATGGCTCTCGCGCATGGCTATCGCGCATGGCTCTCGCGCATGGCTCTCGCGCATGGCTCTCGCTCATGGCTCTCGCGCATGGCTCTCGCTCATGGCTCTCGCGCATGGCTCTCGCGCATGGCTCTCGCGCATGGCTCTGGCGCGTGGCTCTCGCGCACGGCTCTCATGCGTGGCTCTCGCGCACGGCTCTCACGCACGGCTCCTCGCACGGCTCTCCTCCACGGCTACTCGCGCGGCTGCCACACACGTCTTCCCACACGGCTGTCGCGCATGGCTCCTCCTCGCACGGCTGTCACGCTTGGCTTCACCAAGCACGGCTCTTTGCACGACTCTCACGCACGGCTGTCGCTGGCTACCTCCGCAAAACGCACCCCTGGCTTTGTGAATTCAGTCCCAATAACCTTCGCAGAAAAAACTTCTCAGAGGTTATTTGGCGTTCGGATGAAGGGCGTAGATGCAATTGTTAAAAGTTGAATATTACTTTTAAACGTGTGTTACCGTACTGAATGTCAGAGGCGAGTGAAAACAAAGAAATTCATGTCTGCAAATTGGAATTTACTTAGTAAAATGACTAGGGACCCAAAAACAAAAGAAAGCATTGTGACAGGTAACTTACTACGTACAGGAACTTTAGGCACAACCTAAAGAACTTAAAGAAATCTCCCAACAGTGGCTTTCAGGTGATGTCAACGCTGTCGCGTTTCATTGTAACAAATCATGGAGGTACGATCTTCATTGTTTCGTCTTCCACTGCAGAAGACAGATCTGAAGATTGTCACGTTCACGAACCAACGGTGTGCTGTACGACACAATCGATGTCTTTGCTCAAATCAATGTAACAGCGGGTTAAACGGTCCATACACATAACCGCATTTTCATTTGTAACTACATCCGGGTCGTCTTGCTAACGCATCCTTCTCAAGCTATTGGTGTTTTCTTTTCCGGATTACTCACAAATTCGTTTCTTCCAATACAACTTAATAATAGAATATTTGTCAAATAATGCATCATATCAAGAAACAAAAGTGGTCCTAAAAGGACACATAAGTTCACATATTATTTCTAACTTTTGCAATTTTCGAAAGTTCAAAGAAAATTAGTCTTGTGCAACATTTTAAGAGTCGTTTTCTATATACGAGGAATATAGTTAAAGAAAAAATTTTGAAAATTTTTGAAGGAACTTTGAGACTTTAAGTAAATGCATTCCACTAAAAATTACGCAAAAACGACACGTTAAAAACTTGTACATGATCTTATTTACAGTTCTATTTTTTTTGGATAAATTTCATTGACGGAAAAAATCTTTATAATGAATATTGCAATGTTATTTCTTTGTTTACAATTTTCGAAAATACAGAATGTCTGCTAAAAAAGTGACCAACTCCAATGACTGTAGCGTCCTTTGCTGCATCCAAGAAGAAATTTCGAAGAAAAACTTTGGAACAATGTTTGAGAAAATAATTGTTTAAAAATTTCCTTATTTCACGCAAAATTACGCGAAAACTACTCTTTTGAAAAATTGTGCATGATCTTATTTCCAGATCCGTCTTTGTAGAACAGATTTCATTATGAAAAAAGATCTACATTCAATACTGTCTTTGTAGAAAGACACTGAAAAAAAATTTGAACTTTTGCAATTTTCGGAAACTTGGAGATTTCAACAAAACATAGACCTGCGCCATTTTAACGTCCTTTACGCCATCCGAGAACAACGATTAATAAAAATATTTGTAGCCATTTTTTTGTTAGAAAATGTTGAGGCTTCATGTAAAGTACCCCCAAAAAATCAAATGTTCTTTTCAAACTCACAGGGTCTCGAGTTCGTTCAGATGGATCGCGAAATATCTATTTTCTGATTCCGAATTTTCTGAAGAAAAACGACTAAATAGATGAAAACCGAAGAAATCCGTCTGTGGCCAATGCCAATGCCTGAACAAGCGCTAGTGTTGACCACAGGCAAAGAGAGATGGACAGAGAGACAGACGGTTTTGCAGTCTGTAGATTTTTCGGTATCAATCAATCCAAGAAAGTGTATTTTGACTACGCATTGTGTTATAGGAAGTAATATACAACATATAGGAACAATATTTATCCAGTTTTTTCTTTGCTAGGGCGCTATTACACAAGTTTTTTCTGTCGAAAAATCGGCGATTTCTGCCTAAGCATTATAATACATCATCTTTATGAGAAAGTAATTAATATAATACATCATATAATAGTAATTATAATAATACATCATCTTCATGATAATAAATAAAAGAATTGTCTTAGCATCATCCAACTACACGAACTCAATCTAAAATTGAATATGTAATAATAATGCCTCGCATTAATGAATGAAATCTCACAACGCGAAAAATATGATTCTACAAACGACAACTATTTTGGTCTTCTCGACTGAGATTATGGAGAGCATGTTAACCGAGTGGACCTAGGGTTCGAGTTCGGATGGTAGGAGATTTTCCACAGATACATAGCAGAATTTGACAACTGGCAAGAGAATTTCATCGACAGTCCTCTCTTATCAGTAGTTTTCAGAGTTTTCTTACGATCAATAATAGGTGAATGACGGAGCAGTATCCTAACAAACTACCCACGGACCGCGAGTGGTTACTTCCTTCCTCCTCTTCCCTTACACACACACACACACATAAATTCCCTCCATAAATTACACATAAATTCGCTTGGGAAACCGATTGGGAGATTACAGCTTGTTTCGTCTGGGGCAGTGTCCAGTTGAAGTTGATATCAGAAGGTGAGAACCTCCTCGCATTTCGACTTTTAGTTCAGCGCCTGATTTCAAGTTCCGTCTAAGGGAGGAACATCGCCACTTCCCTGGATATAACATGCACTACACTTTTGGGACTATTGAGCTGATGCGCCAGGAATCAATAATTACTCAAAATATATCTCAAATTCTTTGTTTTGTTTCGTGATTTCATCCAGAAACGAATATGGGAAGAAGCCACGTCATTGTAATAACTTTTAATGTGATATTAAGTAAATGTAGAATTGTAGAATTAGATGAATAATAGAAATTAGATGAATTGTAGAAATTAGATGTATTCATAATTAATATCACTTTTGAACAGAGAAAACTGATATTTCCTTCTAACAAATGCAAAATTAAGTAACGTCAGCCACATAATCTAAACCAGGAAATCTCGTCAGCAAGCCAAGCTGACCATAGAACCACATAACAACAGCGAGAGGGCCGACACCACACGCTCCTTTTCAAGGTTCAGCAAAGAGGTAATCGACCGGTGGAAGATACGCTGCAGCATCTGCCCACTCACCGCGAATGCACAACGCAAGCCACCTGCTGCGAGCGGCCGGCCCGAAGCACGCACGAGAGCCGCGCATCTCTGTGCGAACGCGGTTAAAAAGCGCGCGATGTCTGTACATTTCGAAGGCGAAAACTGGTGGTGCTACAACAGCACGTACTTTCTAGAATTAGTATCGGATACGTACAATATTATAATACCACAATTTCTGTGCATATTAAATAAATCTCAGCCTTCACCTTTCAAACTCAAATAATCGCACGTGAAAAATTATTTTTAAAGCTAATACATCAACACGAATTCGACAATCCGAAACGTTACATACAGGCAGAATAATCCTCCGACGTCGAGAAATAATTCTGAGATTTTCAAACTGCAGTGGCCCGGAATGTTCATTGCCATATTCTGACCTCTTGTGAAAGAGAAGCAAAGGAAGCGCGAGAAATTCGAATTTGCAATTTCGACGATTTGCAAAAAAATATGCGAAATTCCTCATATTTTCAAAAAATTATACATGGCCTTATTGAAAGATCTAATTTTGAAGAACAAATTTCATTCATTAAAAACTCTCCATCTTCGATATTGTAATTTACCAATGCTAATATTTTGGGTTTTCGAAATTCAGTGTTCACAGAAAATGGGACTTGAGCCATTTCTGTAACAATACTTAACTTTATTTAAGAAACAAAATTGAAAAATTTTGTAGCCAGTTTTTCAGAAAGTTTCATTTTCTTTCTATTTTCTGGCAAAAATATTCAAAGACTATCCATTCGCGAAAAAATGTAAATGAGCTCATTTAAAAAGCAGACTTTAAATAAATTTCATCAAGAAAAAATCTCGATCTTCAATACGGTAGTTGGAGGAAGACGTAGAAAAAAATTAAACTTTGGCAATTTTCGAAAATTGACAAAGGTCAAAGAAATTGCGACCTGCGCCACTTTTAAGTGTATTTTACTCAGAACCAGGTCAAAATTTAATTTAAAACATCTGAACCATTCTTAATAAAATTTTGAAAATGTTAAAGCTTCATGTAAAGCACCCCCGCCAAAAAATCAAAATATTCTTTTGAAATTCGCAGATCCTCGAATTCGGCCAGATCGAAGGGGGAATGTCAATTTTGCTGAAAAAATTGTCTGATTGGTAAAGACTCTAGAGTTACACTCAGACGGACAGATATACAGACAGACAGACAGAGAGATGTTTCGCCGTCTGTCAATGTTTCGGTACCAAGAACCTAAAAACCATGATTCTGAATACATAAAGTGACAGAGGGCGTAAGTTACCACATACAGGAACAAGATTTATCCAAGTTTTCGGCAACGCGGCCCCACGAGATTTTTTCTGTTGAGCATTACAATACTTTTCGCGTGCGAGAAAATAAAACATTGAATGAAATTGGCAATAAGAATAATAACATACAATGATAAATATATGTGCAACGTTGTTAAATACATAATTTTGTGAATATTAAGAAATACTGTTGCAAAATATATATTACTAATAAGATGTTAACGACGAAGCAAACATACAATGCGGATAACATAAGAATAATAACAAGAAACAAGGGGTTGGAGTACAGAGAAAAAGAAAGCGCATATGTGAGGAAAAAATAAAGAATAAAAGGAGAAGAAAGGCAATGCGGAAAATGACCGAAGTTAGGAATACCGAACGATACAAAGAAAACAAAAGAGAAGTGAAAAAAAAAATTGAGGAGTATATGAGTGACAATAATTTCTGAATAGAAAAAAAATGGCGGAATTAAAATATGAAGTATTCCGACACGAAACACTGAAGGCAACAAATCGATTACCGTAACATGCTTCATAACCTCAACCCAGCGAAACGAATCACACCGGTGATCTCCAAACCAAATTACGCAGGAAAAGTTTCGTATGCGCTTGGACATCAAGTTATGCAGCGAGCGACCCCGGAGGGGAAACGCGGGGCCGGTTTATGTGGAGCAAGGACAAGGCACCTGAGAACGAGTTCCGGCACATTACGCACAGGAAGAGGATAGAGCGAATCAGAACAGGGAGATGGGGAGGAAACGGCGACCCATGCGAAGGAAAGCGAGCCGAGCCCCGCACGGCGCGAGCGAGTCTCAGGGCACCGGAAGCGGCCAGGCCGCACGGCGCAGCAAGGGCAGCTGCAGCACAACGAGAAGGAACCCGCCGCCCACGCCTCTCGCTTGCCCTTCGCAAGGTCAAAGCGATCAGCCCACGAACCTCAGCTCAGCTCGGTTCACAAACACAACTCTTCGGTCCGAATGGTTAAAACAGCGTCTGCAAGGTCGTTCTTCCTTTTTGCCTTTTGACGAGGCTACTTCTTTGTAGATCTGCCTTACAATGGATAAATATTACGACTGAATCTGCTTCTTCATTTGCCCACAGTTTCTTTCCTTCAGCATTTCACAATATCAAGTATTCCGATCTTTCTGTTCCTCTTCCTATTCCCACCCTTAATGTATATGCTTATTTAAAACGGCGGGATTCTGCCAGAGTTAGCAATGAAACTGTTTTCTTGTTCAAAGACATTTCATGATGTCTCATGGTCCAAGAGCTGAGGCTCCCAAAAGCAACACACCCTCACCGTAAATAGACTATCGTCGGCTGCTGTTCATCTAGAAGCAGCACTTCTGTGCGCTTATATGATGGAACGGAGCATGTTTGGTTAGGTGATTCTAAATTCATTCACTGCAATCGGTAAATCATATTTTAAACTAAAAGAAAAAATTCCGGATGATAATTTGAAAAACTATTTTGAGATAATTCAGCCAAGGATGATCGCAAGAAGCGATTGGAGGGGCAGGAAAGGGCTGTATGGCTTACACTTGTTCTCATCAAACCTAACAAGCCTCAAAACATCATGAACAGAACCATGAAGTACCGGAAAGCGAGAGCATGGATATTGAGATATTACTCGTATCCTCAAATTATTCAGAGACGAATAAAAACGTTTTCACGAAAAAATGCAACGTGTTCTTAAACTTCAGGTAATGATTGGTGTATGATCTGGCAGAAGATTGTTTTCTTCGACATGCTTCTTCCATATTACGCTACAGGCTTTTGATCAGTCGTGATTCTGTTTTTGGGAAAGCTTTGTCAATTGAATTGCTAATCAGAGCGGGGAAAATTATTTGAAGAAGTCTTCTTTAGGAAATACTCATGTTCTCAAATGTCACAATGCTGAATCAGAGGAAAAATGTATTTTAGGAATGCAAAGAGATGGTTGTTGCGATATGCTACAGTCTGACACCCAGATAGCATCAGATCTTTGCTTAATGATGTAATTACATTTCATACAATATTAATAACATAAAGCTTCGTTACAATCTTTTCAATAGAATACCTGGATTTGAAGAATCTTTAATTGAAATAACTACGTTCCTGATTGGAATTTTAGTCATAATATTGATTGTTGATACCCTTTAATTGATCCTTAGGTAAAACCAATATTATTCCTTTTCTACTAGAATAATGAAAGGAACGGTTTAGAAAGAAATTATGAAGAAAAAAATTACAAGCTAAAGAAATTATATCACGAGCAGAGATGAAGGTTCGCTGGATTCTTTTTTTTTTTTCTGCTTCTGAACTTCAAATCGCTAGTCCATTTGTCCATCAGCAAGGAAACCCAGGCCGCTAGTCCTGATGAGGAACGACCGTTTCTGAAAGGCACGGCGAGTCACACCTGCGCCGAGATTCCTCTCCCTTTTCATCCTTTCACGAGGCGACCGCCCCCGCACAGGGCGCCCGCCGCGTCGCGCTCACGAAATCAGCAGGGGCGCCCACGCCGGCGCTCGAACTTGGAGAGGCCGCCGCGCGCCGCGCCACCGGCGCACGGCCGACTCCCACGCGGCCAGAGGCCGGCCGACACGCGGACAACACCAACAGGAAGCTCAGAGGGTGGCGTTGATTTAATCGACCACACACACAAGCGCGCGCGCACACACACGCACACACACACAACACACACAAGCTGCTACATTTTCATTGAATAATGTATTTTAATGGAAAAAATTCTCAACGTATCGAAAATTGAACCTTCGATATACAGCAATAAATATAGGAATGAGAAGAGAGAGAGAGACGAAAAAAGATTGCATAAATAAAAACAAAAGTGATGCTGTTGGGCGAGGAAATTCCGATTAAAATATTAAGCGATTACTAAAGGACATTTCTCGAGTACTTTAAAAATGCAGGTCGCAGAACGTAGGTTCGCGCTGTGTGCTAAAAGTTCGCGAGACCCACCCTTCACGCCACATTCCACGGGGCGGATGAAAAAATCGACCTTGAGGGGTGAAAGCCAGGTGAAAACCTGGAGGGTGGGTCGCGACCGAACAAAAAAAGTTGGGGAAAAAATCTGCAGGGGGGGGTGAACTTCAGGTAGAAAAGGTTAGACTACTGGGACGGGTGAGTCGGTAGGCAGGGGTTGTGAGTCAGCGCAGAGAGGGAGGATGGTGTGCTCGGTCAAGGAGACCAGGTCGGGGAGAGCGTGAACGAGGCAGCGCGGGCTGGCGGGCGAAGGGTCACCGACCCTGGCGGGAGCCGCCGCGGCCGCCACCGCAGACGCAACCGCCTTCGCCCGCCCGGCGGCATTCCTTATCGCGTCATTATCGAAATACAGAGTTCTGTGCTTTCTTCGAACACCTACGAAAAGCACAGAACAGGTTACATCATGGGACGAAGGAGGATAGTTCGGAAAGACCGTCTGAAATTCCCGATCAATACTTAGAGGATTCCAGGGGATATTACGCACCATGCTAGATTAAGAAATATGGAGTCAGTCAAATTTAAATAGAATCTTCATTAAACGGGATAATGAAAATGAAAGGGCATTCACGAAAAATGCACCTCCTAAGAAACTAATTTTTTTTCACAACTTCAGATGTGTTATATAAAAAGTAGAATAAACAAAAAAGCGTAAAAAATATACATTACAAATTAGAATGTCATGTTCAATTCACTATTTAAACGTTCACAGTCATTAAATATTATTACTACAATTTTATTTGCAGAAATAAATATCTTTTATTCAGTATTTCTTTTTAATGTTTACCATTTCCCGTAACCAAATAAAAATTCATTCCCATATCAATTGTTTAAATTAAATAAATCCCAAGATTGCATATTAGAGTACTGTTTCTGAACTTTTTCAATTCTTTAATTTAACAATTTTCATTCTGAAACAGAACTCTAGTATGGGATACCTTGTCAATCAAACCCCTCATAAAGAGGTCCCGCAGAATATTCTTTAATGGAGAAGAATATAAATGAGATCTCATATTTTACATTTCACAAGGGGCATTACTTATTAGATTTCGTGCAAAATGTATAATGTAATAAAATGAGTCACTCACAATTTCTATATTTCATAATTGTGACGTCATATGAAGATTTTTTCTTTTATTGCATGCATTGTATCTGCATTAACAAAATGTTTAAATTTTTGTATGCGCCCTCCTGTGATATGTTTTACACACAACTGCAACGTAGTAATTGATAGACATTATAAGATGCAGATTGGTATTTTTAGAACATAAGACATTTGGAAATCAATACACTAGAAAGAATTTAAATACAAAAACCATTCTCAGAAAGTGTTTTATAATGTTTTAAGCAGCAGACGTGAAAACTCTGTCTACAATCATGTCATTTTCTACCTTTTAAATATTCTTTTTACAGTTGCGATATAATTGAGATATCCAATTGTAAAAAGTTTTTATAATAGCACGCTTTATAGTGTTCTCGTAACTTCTATGGCAATCGTTAAAACCAATGGATAGAACGACCTGGAAAATATTTCACTAGTATCTAGCGTGTTCTCTCGATCCAAGTGAGTTCTTTCGAAGGGGAAGAAGTGGTTTCATTTCAAACCTGCTCGAGATCAGTCGACCATCTGACAACATTATTACACTTCTACTTTAATACAACAACGTCCAGTTGCTGGAAAGTTTGCGAAAGTATACAGAGAGCCAGGACCTGACGTACGACCACGATCTAATTCGCAATAGGGGTGGGCGCAATAAATCGCTCAGATCACTTAGCGAGCGTAGAGCACAATATGTCGGGACTCAAACAGGAGCAGGAAGTGCGGAGTTCCTGTCCGCAGCCATATATTTAATTAAGAAATATGGGAAGCCCGTTATAAGAGCTCTGATCTTGTTTCAGACAACCGCGGGAGCTCCCGATACAAAAGCGCGCGTTGCAAGGGGCTAAAAGAAAGGCAGCGAGCACGAAAACTCGTTACTCTGATTAATCGCAATGAAAAATCGTCACTACGTTTCTACACAGAATTAACAGTGCGTGATTAGCCGATCGCCATCTAAGCATAAAATCGATTCACCGAAACAATTACCATAAATCAATGAGCCGGGATCACTGGAACGCGAGAGCGTGGCAGGGAACGACTATTTTTATCTCGGGAGCACCCAATCAACCCATACAGCGCGAGCGATTACAGGCTCGTCAGCACCGGGGAGGCAGGGTGCGACGCCGGGACAGGCCGTGTTCCGCGTGGCGACGCGTCATCAATAATTAAACGCGTCGCTACGCGCTCGCGTCCGAGAGCGTGCGTGCCCGCGTCCACGTGCGTGACGGGGCACACGGAGGACGAAGGTGCAGGAGAACGAGACGACCGAGGAGGAGGAAGAGGCGGAGGACGAGGAACAGGCAGCGGAGACGGCTGACGAACGCGCAAAAACGAAGACGTGCCGCGCCCGAACTCCCCGCCACACCGGACGCGCC
Source organism: Acheta domesticus (assembly GCA_031308135.1). NCBI lineage: Eukaryota > Metazoa > Arthropoda > Insecta > Orthoptera > Gryllidae > Acheta > Acheta domesticus. Next base: position 130,157,049 of record JAHLJT010009436.1, on the reverse strand, counting down.
CGCGGTTGGTTCGGCCACCGTCACGTGACCGCTGCATCCGAGACGGTGGGCGAGGAGGCTTGTGGAAAAATAGCGGGATCTTACTCCCACCTCCGCGCCGGCACGTAAGCAGCTTATTCGGAACTTCTCCGAGTGCACTCTCCTTGGCGTTTCATTGGTTCTTCCCGGGCGGGGAAGGCGCAGAAAAAGGAACAACACCCTCCCAAAGAGGGGGTCCCCCACAACAATAACAGATACCGGTATATTATGAGGTGGTGAGGCCGCGGCCGGGCAGCCAACCAGAGAGCTCCGTTGCACGCCGCGGGACAACCTTCTGGTGCGCCTACCTTCCCCTCCACATCGCGGGTGCGGGGACCCCTGCGCTAGGAAAAGTGGGCGGCGGGGCTGAGCTTGCAGCATTAGTGTGTTGCTTGTGACGGTGAGCGGCCGCGACTCAGACCACCACCGCCACAACCACCCGCCGCAGCCGCAGTCGCTCCGCAGCCGGTGCAACGACGAGACGCAAGGCCAAGGGCGCGGAGAGGAGGCCGACGCTCGTGTAGCGAACCCGCTGAGGCGGAAGGCAGGCAGGCAGCCAACCAGCCAGCCAGCCCGTCAGTCGGACGTCGGCACGGAACGGCACGGCACGGCGCGGCGCGGAGCGACGAAGCCAGCCAGCACGCTCCTTGAAGCGAACCGACAGCCCCACCGCGAGTCCTTCGCTCGCGAGCTCTCAGTCAACGCACCGCGCGCAGCTCAGCTGGCCGCCTACAGCCCCCGCGGAGCAGTGGCAGCGGCAGCAGCAACGGCAGCAGCAGCGGCGACACCGGCGCGCCGCTCCAAGGACCAACAGGTACGTTGCTCTTGCCCAAGGCCGGCGGCCGGCTGCCGCGGTCACCGCCGCCGCCGCCGCCGCCGTGGCCGGCGCGCGGGCCGGGGCATCGTGCCTCGCACGCGGAAGTGATCGACGACGCGGCAGCTGTGCGTCACCGGAGACCCAGTGCGCCCACGCCCACGCACGCGCGGCAGCAGAGGCCGAGGCCGAGGCGGCGCGGCGCGGCGGTTCGCACGCGGTCGTTGTGCCGGAGGTGGTGTTAGCGCGGTGTGAGCCTCGGCGCCACAAGTGCGTCGACCGCCACACGTCAGGGCAACGTGCGCCCGACAGGATTCGAGTGGGTGCGTTCGCCGGGCGTGGACTGAGCCAAGTGCAGTTTTCGTGGAGTGACAAGTGTTGCTTCACGATCTTCGTCTAAGTGACATGGAAATTCAAATATCGCCTATTCGCTCCACAGTTTTTACAAATCGACTCGAAAAAGGACGTGCACACGAACCGTGTTATATTTTCTCAAGATAACATCTGTGTTGTGGGGAATTGGAAGTAGAAATTTTAATATAAAATATAATTTAATATAAAAAATAGTGACTTGCGGGAACAATGTATGTGCTCTTTAAAAGTACATTTGCACTTTCAATTCCCAAACTTCCCCACATTTGTACATAATATTAGATTGTGGGAAATATGTCATTAGCAAATAAAATTTGACCAAATTCATACACGCTATTCCTGGCACAATGTAAAGATCCGGGCGATGTACGGGGAACTGACGAAGAACGTAAAGATACGCTTGTTACACCAGTGATTAGTAACGCAACTCTTAACTCGGAAACTCTAAAACCCTTGACCCGTGCTGCCGCCGCAGCTGGGGCCTGTGTCTAGCCTTGAAAATTTCTTCTCTCGCTGTACGTTGTGGCCTTGAGCTATTCCTGCTATTATTGGTCTAGTTTAAAACCCTAACCGCGGAAACGGCGCGGAGACTACAATGCGCAATCAGAAGATGAGCTCCAAGTCTATGGACTAAAATGCGCACGAACTCGTATGAATTATTTTATACTTATAATTAGTTATTCACATCAAATTATTTTCAAATTCATGATGACGTAAGACTAATATTCGCAAATGAACAAAATTGCTCTACTTCAGCACTTTTGGATTGCTCTCCACCACAATTTTTAAATTTGGCCAATAATAGTTATGTCCAACTTATCTTAGCAATATATTTAAATTAACGTGTTCAACGTAGTATTAAGGCATCGATCCAAAGAGGGCTATTTCTCTCCATAATTATTCCGATTAATGTAATAATAGTAGTGCCTGCAGTCAACCCATTGTGTGGAGATAATAGCAACACAATATAATAGCATGGGTAGTAAAATCCAGAACAAGAGAGACGTTTAAGAGCAAGTTACTTAATTATATGTGTTGCCCGCTTAAGGGACCCCTGGACCATGGTGAGATATGATTGCCGAATATTGCAGACAGCACGACGCTCGGGCGGTCGGCGACCTCTGAGCCGCAGACTCCCCTTCGATAACCAGATATTGCCTTAATGAAGTAACATCTCATACAAAAAATTGTTTCAATTATATAGTCATATAATTTGCCAACACTGTTAATGATTTCCAAACGAAAAAAAATCACCAGTGAAATTTGAAATTTGAAAAATCACCAGTGAAATTTGAAATTTGAATTGAATCGAATTCTTGTGTCTATGTCGTGGAGTTTACCCCCTTAGCCTTATAGCGTAACTTAACGTCAAATTTACAAATCTAATTTTGAAATTAATATCATTGACTTGTAAACCAGAAAAATATACTGTCATTTAAAATTGCAAACCTGCAAGTAAGTGAGAACAATTAACCGAACGTTTGAATGATCTTTCACATTTCTTCTATTTTAGAACTTTTAGTGAAAATGTTTTGCTACACATTGAATTTATTTGAACATACAATTCATTTATTTCAATAATACAAGAAAAGCAATTATTTTATATTACAATACACTTTCTTAACAGATGCACATGATCAGGGCGACGCCGCAAGTTTCTTTACATGATAATTCTCATGTAATACAAACGCATTCTTAATTTCTCAATCAAAGCTCTATCATATTTAGGAAAAACTTAATTTAAAAATGTACATGTAAAATAAAAATAATTTTATACTACACTACGAATTTAAATGCGTAAGTATTTTTCTTCTCAAATCTCATACTGTGTTCAAGCTCTACTGCAGGCAATCAAAATTCGCATTGTAAGAACCTTGGAGAAATTTTTAGAAGCAATAAAACCGAATTATCAAATTATTAAGCGAAATGATTTCCGCTGTACACGTATAAAATGTCAAATTTTTGCAAGACTTTCCTTTTTCCTTTGCAAGAAACCGGATGCGGAGACAAATAGTTTTCATAAACTTTTAAATGCAAATACTATCCGTAACTGGTGTAGCAGTTGTAAAAAATTCAAGAGTTAAACCAATTATTACATTGTTCATGATTTAATATCAAAGCATATAAAATGGCATACCTAAGATGCATGTACGGTACGTGGTTTTATTTCCGTTTTCAAGAAGATACCACACGGTGTCACTCCTAGCGGCAATGTCGCAGCGCACGCGCAAGTCCATTAGCAGAGCTCGAACTTTTTCAACCATAAGTCTCTCAGATTTTTATGATAAAACATGACAGAATTTTTATTTTTACTTTTATATCTTGTTAACGCTCAAAGCCGTACACCTGAATTTCGGAATATTTGGCTAACTGTATTCGAAGAAATCTCTGAAAACATTACCTTTAATTCCTTCTGCATCTGACACGTTATTGCTTTACAAGCACCCGATACGCATATTGCAAGGGCTGCATTGCTGCTACACCACTCTCGGCACTTCCTAATTCGGCACAGCGACGCGTAAGTTCAAAGTACTGACATCGGCCAGCGCGAAACGATAGTAACGTGACACCGTAGCATTTGGTTTCAGTGCCCACAGCGTTAAAAAGAGGATAAAACCCTTTTCGGCGGCTCCAGGAAAAGAGCGCCGCCGTAACATGAAGACTTACAGCACGGAGAATAAGTAGGAGTAGCTTGCTCTGGTCAGAAGGCGAACACTTTATGTACCTCGTCAACGAATAGCGTATCGGCGAGCGAGGTGACGACTGCGCTTAGAAAAACACATTGGAAAGCGCGTGCGGCAACAGTGCGAAACCTCTTGGTTTTTGCACAGGGAACGCCATGGAATTTGGTTTGACGGAAATCCAATTACAAAGAAACCAAGAAAGAAATGAGTCACAACCAGTAGAAAACTGTATCCAAACACCTTCGTTGGATTGTATGACTTACCGACATGCGACTTACATTTTGTAGTTGCACTTTGCTATCAATCTTATTTAGACACCTTACATCAAAATTACATATTTCATTGCAAATGACACCATTTTGCAGAATCGAAGTCGAAACTTACACTTCTTTGGAATTTTGATTCCCATTCACAGAAAACAGAAGACTAGATAATGATACTCTTATAATTTTATATTGAAATAAATGAAGTATGTTCTTGTTTCTCGGAAAGTGTTCTTCTGAACTTTAATATAGAAGAAAAAATGCAGAAGTTATTGAATACGATGAAAAGCAAAAACGATAAATAGTAGTTAAATTTGGAATTAAAATATATATGTTAATCTAAATTAATACGTAAATGAATTTCACACATGAAGCCATTCCAAGAAATTAATCTAATGTACGTTAACAGAAAAGCATTTTTCTCCTGGAAGAAGAATCCTCGTCTCATTAAATCAATTACTCTTCAGGTCAACAACGGGCGCTTAATGAATAAAAAACAAAAAATTGCAGCGCTACAGCTTCACCCCAGAGCATTTTACAATACTTTTCATTTATCAGCCTCCCTCGACTAACGAGCCCATCGTCTCCCCGTGGTCGACGCGGGCCGGCAGGGTCCGAAGCGGCGTCCTTTGTGTCGATCGCCTATCGAAATCAAAGCAATTAAAAGCACGCGTGAGGGCGGGCAGCGACTGCTCGATCGCCGGCGTTGTCGCCTCCGCGCCGCTCCGCGCCGCGCCCCCGCGGTCAACCACACGCAACGGGTCGCGCTTAAAGGGGAGAGCTCGCAATTAGCTTCGATCGGCGCGCGCCCCGCCACGCCACAACACGCCACGCTACGCCACGCCGCCCTCTGTCGCCCGCGTTGAGAGACGGAGAGAGATGGGGGAGATACGCCCTGGGCGAGCGCATAAGCCCGCCCGCGGCGCCGCGCTACCCCGGCCCCCTCGCTTCACTCTTCCCCGCTTCACCCCTCCCCGCTTCACTCCTCCCCGCTTCACTCTACCCCGCCCCGCCGCCAGATAAGCCCAGGGCGGAGGGCAGTTGCCGGGCCGGCGCTCGCCGCCGCCGCTCGGATTCCTGTACGCTGCACGCGACCTCGCCCGCGAAGCAGGCTGCAGGTGGACGCGCGGCGGAGTAGATGAGAGAGCGGTGGCGTTGTGTCAGATGGAAATATAGAAATAGAGAAAGGATTGTGTTAAGGGTTGCCGTATATTGAACATGATACGAAAGGCCTAGTGACGTAGCGCAGAGATATTAGTTTTGAACTAGAGGCTCCCAGGAAAATAGACGCAGGAAGGGGGTTTCATCACATTATCCCATGCAAAACAATAACGCAATGGGACATTTTCTTGATAGTGTCTTATCTATTCTCCTTGTTTTGCCTCAAAACTACCATACTCCACTCAGCTGAAAATAGTAGTATCTATTATTTTGCAAGATGTATTTTAATGGTTACTAATAACAACCAACATTTATTTATCTACTTTTATCACATCCTTTCAGCCCAGTTTCATTACAACACTTTTTCTATTGTTAATCTACCTAATTTGTCCATTTCCTTACTGCATAAACATCACGTAGTTATTTAATGTTTTCGAAAGTTATAGAAAACTATCCACAAGATTTCCCTCATTTAGATTTGCATTCCCTCATTTAGTATAATCCTTTTCGAGCTCTAGGCAGAGGAATGGGTAACAATTGATTCATTTACACGACAATACTGAATAAATTGCGGAAGAACACTTGTGTTATACATTACGTCACAGAATACATTATATCAACAATATCAATAATAATAAATTATAAACTTGAAAAAATGTTTTTTATGTATAAGAATTTACTTACATCATTTAATTCATTACATTTTACTATATAAAATTAACCACTTGTTTTAAATTATGTAAAGAAAACGAAGAAAACGGGATACAAATATATTTCCGGAAATGTAGTCTTTTTAATAAGGGAAGTCATTTAAACTACACATACTCTAAACTTTACAAGCAATTGGAACCTATTAGTATTCAAATAGGCAATATCTTGAATATGCTTTGGATGGCAAATTTCTTTTTCTATTTGTCGTATATCAAACTGTTAATTCTTGATCGAATATTTTCGATAAATATATACAATATTCTGATACCGATTATTAATCGTGATAATGGCGAAAGCATTAACTTAGCGCTGGAAGGAGTATTGTGAAACCTTTACCCCCACAAAATATCATTTTACCCTATGAATGCTTTTGTATCTTTGTAATTTCACTCTTAACGTGCGTGGCGGTCAGGCTCTTCCATATTTTTTCAGCGACAGGAAATAAAACATGTACATTTACGATCATCGCAATCATTGTAGTGATTCGATACAGTGGGAAAGTCAGTAATAAACTATAATTTAACTACCTGAAGGCGTTGACGAACAGTCAGGGATGTAAGCTGAACCAGGGAGAACACTCTTTGAAACCGGAACAACTTAAATGTCATTCCCGATAATGTAGACGTACTCAAAGTAATATAGGGAGTAAAAGCAAAACGAGAACCTCGGAGAGGTTAAGCAAAAGATCAACAAAAGCAAATGTGCGGAATAGAGAATTCCCGTGGGCATTAGCAGTTGCACATGGCGCCCCCCAGGGTAATTGGGAAGCGAAGGTGATTCAAACAGGAGCGTGAACCTAGGCATGAACGGTGGCATGAATACTGACATGGGCGTTGACGTAAGTGATGGCGAGGGTGGAGGGAGAGGGGGGTTGGGAGGTCGGGAGACAATTCAGCGACTGCAGGGAGTGTGGCATTCCGAGGAGCCGGGTCGCACGCTTCCGAGAAGAGCGCTTCGCAACGCTCGTGGAATGCGACTTGCCACAGCAAGGGAACGCGTAGAGTCTAGAAGGTCAACTTCACTATTTTACAGGGATGTTCCCTCGGAAGTAAACACGTTTCAGGCAAATATATAGATGTCACATCTTGCTTTCAATTCGATGTATTTAAATTGATATTATGTAATGGTTTAAGATAGAAACTAAACCTACTAACATATGTAAAGTTTGTAATTACAAATAAATTACAAAACAAGTCATAATGAATATATAGTCGGATTTAAAAATGGAAGTCACTTTGTTTATCACATTCATGGCGAAGATACATTAAATGTGCTTTCGGGAACAACATACCAATGGTTACATTAAATGATTATACTATCTCTGTGTTATCCTGAAAGCATGTTTACTGTACAGAATATCATTTTTTAACTGTTTAAATGGTCAGTTTGACGCAATGTAACCAGTCGACATTCCAACAGATACCGTGTTGAGATAAATGACTCCCCCAACTGGTCTCAAGTTTTCCTGATGATCCATATATACAGCAAACCTCAGAGCAGAACCTCACATGGATCTAGCAGATGTATGGTCGTAACCCTACGAAAGTAATATAAAAATTCCAAGTACTCTGAAAAAATAGTAACCTAGGTACCTTTCAAATTATGCGAATAACAAAATCCATTCATTTGGTGTCAATAATTAGCATTAGGAACTATGTTTTTCAGTCATTCAAAATGCCATTAACATTCAAAACTAAACATAAAAAAGGTATCACTTCCTGTTTCGGGTCGTCTAGCTTTTATAATATTATCATTCAAGGAACTCGAATGAATGAGTTGGCGCTCTTTTTTAAACCAGTTACCAGACACTGAACAGTTTCTCTTCCCCACGCACATCAGATAATTATTACCTCTGGCGCACCTACTCTATACCCAGTGGCATAATTAACACTACCGCAATGTCAGCCGACCGAAATTGAACTGAATAATCCGCTACTCGCCCTTCACCCTATTCGAATCCATTTTCAGCGACGGGTCGACGCAAAACAATATACATACACATACACAAAACAGTCCATTCTTTATTTTCACATTATGCCACATTAAAACGCTATTTAATTCATCCATCACCCACAAGGAGGCGCCGGGTGTCGCTGTTGCACGCTGAGTAATGGGACCTCTTTCGGACCAGCGGGCGCAACAAAGACTATCTTTTTGGTCCGCACTGTAGCGGCTGCGGCGAGCGGGTCGGGGTGGAGGAGAGGGGTAGGCGGGCGGTGCAATCAACATTCCTTCCCCTCGTGCGACCTAATGAGGATGCACTTTGACTTTTAGATCGCAACGGTACACGCGACGCGGGATACGGAGTACGGCGCGACTGGTGCAGGGCTGGGCGGGGGCGGGGGCGGGGCGACACAAGTACGTTAAACGGGCGCGGTACACGGGGGTCGGTTGCTGGTGCAATACGAGGCGGCCGCTAGCCCGCCTGGCCGGTATTGCGCACTGGGAGTGCGCCGTGCGTGGAGGGTCACGGGGGCCGAAGGGTCGAGCGCAGAGGTCCGCCGCGATGGCACCTGTTACCGCTTCGGGGTAGATGGGGCCGAGTCGAATGTGAGGGATCAAAGGGCTCGGGAATTCGAAAGCTGAGAGGATATGGCGAGTGCAGTTGGTTTAGAAGCGATAACATTTTATCAATTAAGGAAAATATTTCATTTTATTTTGCAGAGACAATAAAATATTACGCAAAGACAATATACTATTAAAAAATTAATATTATTTTAATATTATTAAAATCAATACTTGGATACAGGGGTATACGAGTAAATTATGAGCTGTCGAAGTGAAATATACGTCTTCAATAAGGGAAGTTTATATATTGCTTTGGAGATGTTTGTCTGAAACCGCGTGCATCGTCATGCATCCGCATATACCACGTGCACTAGCCTCCGTGAATTCCAAAGGCACCTGCTACTCCGGTATCGCACAGCGCGGCGCGCGGCGTCGGAACGCCGCCAAGCGGCCGTCGGCGGAACACTGGCCGGTGGCCGGAGGCGGCCACTGGATGAATGGGTCACGAGCGGGTCCCGTTACGCGGTGTGCGCGACTTGCTCGACTCGCAGCGGCCCACCGGCCGGCCAGCGACCGCGCTGACCGGCGCCCGGGGCGACCGGCTCACACGGAGAACCCCAGCCTCCTCCTCCTCACCGCTTACATCACACATGCACTCACACATTCCTCCATCGTCTCCGGCTTCGGCAATTCCTCGACGCCGTCCCCTTATCTTCCGCCGCCATCGAAGTCCCGCAACTTCCCAGAACGCGCGGCGCACAATGGCGACGCCGCACCGCGCCGCGCCGGCGGCAGGGCGGGCGGGCGAGCGAGCGGACGGGACGGGACGGACGGACGGGACGGACGGGACGGGACGGGCGCGGGCGCGTAGCGGGAAAATGCGGGTCAGTGAAGCGGCGCGGCGCGGCGCTGGGCGCTGGGCAGCCTCGGAGGCTGCCGCCTGCGGCGGGAGGCGGCCAGCGGAGGCCGAGGGCGATCCCGGCTGAGGAAGCGAAGAATGTCGGCGGCGGAAAGAAAACGAGATCAAAGGGCGACAAGTAGTGGAATGAGCGCTAAGCAAGGAAAGACTTCAGATGGGCTCTGGATGAACAGGGAATGGCAGATTCACGCCAAGGATGGGTAGATGGTGCATGGCAGACGATGTGTCTTGCATGAAGACAGCCGAAAAAGAAGACTGATACATGGAACAGGTTAACACAGAAAGAAAAATCTATGTTTCGCGACTGCAAGTTGAAGATGTAGTCATACTGCAATTTTTCTAACTTTGCCTCTCAAGGTTCTTCACAATGGAATATGTCACGCTATTTCGTGTCTTTCTCAACCGTGCAGCTAGGTATCGCATGGTCGCGACTGTATCAAGCAGTGTTTGCGATTGTGCGGCTGCTAGCGGCAAGATGCGAAAAGACGTGAAATAATGTGTGATATTCCATCGTGGCCATAGGGGCTCGAGAGGCAGAGTTAGAAAAATAGCACTACATAAGGGCCGCAAGGTAAGGAGTTGTTGCAGCCGGTACGTTTTAGTGGTGTGCGATGACACCCCCGCAAGCGGTGGAAGGGAGGGAAAGTGGAGAAGAAGGTGGCGGCGACGAGAGGGGCGTGCGCCGGTCTATGGGGGAAACGGGCCCAAGCAGGCGAGGCCGGAGGCGTGAGCCGGCTCGAAGCCGCAGGGAGCCCTCTCCCGTCGATATTTCGATCGCGCGCCGGCGAAACACTAAGCTATTGTGTGCTCTGGTCGGGGTCGGCCGGGCAAACTGGACCCTGTTCCCGGCGCCCGAGAACGCGGCTACCGGAAGACGAAAAAGGAGCATTCTGCCGACCGCTGCCGCAGAGGAGGACATTCTACGCCGCTAATCGTCCGCGACGGCCCGGGGTGGACGCCCCGGAGGCTGAACAACACTTCTGGATTCGACTTCTTGGGTGTCAACTAGGCTCAATAGGACGTTGAATATTTGCATAGCTTTTCCTTGGAAGGAAGAAACAATGAAATCCGTCTCCCTCTAGTTTTTACTTCTTACGGCTCTTAAGACTACAAGGAACCGTCCCTTTACATTTTTATGTTCAATTATTGCAAATACGTGTTTTAAGAGGACTCGTATTTGTTAAAATGCGAGAATACAAAAAAGAAAAATGTAATTTTTCATTTCTCATTTGAACAAGAATTTCCAATTAATTCTTCATAAATTAATTTTTGTCCGTAGACAATAATTCGCAGATTTTTCCTACTTTCACCAGCACACAAATCGTTAGGTTTCATACTTCGCTTAACCTTATCATAGATTTGTCTTCCGCATTCCTATCTCTTGCCTACGTGTCAACACATAATGCAGTTTCAATACAATACAATGCAAGGCTAGAGGAAAGGAACTTTTATTCTTCCATTACGACGAAGAGTCGCGCATCCCGCGAGAAGAATGACTAATTGATAGGGCGGAGACAGCAATTACACAAGCTTTTACCTTGGCTCTGATAACACAGAAGGCATTAAAAGGAACGATTAAGACTCGTCCGCGAGGGGCATATAATAAAGCGCATCCGTGGCGTGTCCGGCACGCCCGGTGCGGCGCGTAAGGAAGTCATTCGCGGCGCCGTATCTGTACATTTTTTTTCTGTCGTAAGAAGCCGTAACATGCAGCACAAAAGAACGACTGTGCATACACCAGCTCATAAAGACGCGCGCTTAATGCATGCGTCATGATACGCGCCCGAGTCAAGCTCACTAAACGCCTAGAAGCTTTATGCCGCAGTCCCAGCATCGTCTATTCAAGCGCGCTTAAGCACGGCGGCGCGGCGCGCGCGCGCGAGCGAGCGGGCGGGCGGGCGCTTTACGGTTAGCAGTGCGTGTTTGCGCATAGCGTTCCTCGCTCTTCACAGAACCACTCGTCTTCACCTGCGCGCAGGCTCTACTCAGCCTTGATGACACAGTTTTCGCGGGCGACCCGGAGAACGAGACGCGTAATAAATACGGCGGGCGCGGACGCGCGCGGTATGCAAGGAAAGCGAAGTGTGGGAGGATGTGCGCGACTCCCAAGGCGAGCAACCCGTCTGGGTCGGCGCAGACACTCCAGAAAACGAGGCAAATCCTCCGAGAAACTCGCCCCCCGAGCCTGAGACTCGGTCGCGGGATCTCCCCACAGAGGGGGGGGGGAGAAATATCTGCTCATTGCATCGTCCCAACCGGTCGTATATCTCCCCGCCGTCAGCGCGCGGCTGAAAAGTAAGGCAGCCTCCTACGTGCCCGATATTCCGCACAGGAGCCGATTCCGATCTCTCCGTGCGTTTGCGCAGTTTTCTTGCGCCGCTCATTCATTGCACGCGGGCCGGCGGCGGCGGCGACGGTAGCGAAGGGGGTGTTCCGTACGCCCGCGGGAGGAGGGGTAGCGGGCGGCCGCGTGCTGTCAAGTACACCGAGGCGCTGTTCCTCTTTCCCGTGAGACAAGTGCATCTTCTACGGTGCTTGCGATGCCAGCCGCGCACACCCGTTACCCGCAGGTTCGCGGCCTGCCCGCCCGCGCGAGCGCCCGCCCGCCCCTGCCGTCGTGACAAGGCTTCTCCTTCTGGCGGCGGCGGCGGCGGTGGCGACGCAGGGCGCGGCAGGCCACTTGTGACAGCGCGGTCCTTTCTGGGCGACCGGTGCGTCGGCGGCGTGGCATGTTGGCCCGGCTTACGTCTTATTTTGTTGAGTAAGGATGGGAGGTGCGGGATGAAATTTAAGCTCTCCAAGATGTTTACGGCTGCCTGTTACGCGAGAAATATTATACTCTTGTACCAACAGAGGCGTCCCGCGGAGAAGAATAAGGTGGCCACACAACATTCTTCTTTTCAGTCACCTAATTAACTCACGCTTGTATGTACACTGTCCTTAGTTAAGTTCATTAAAAATAGCTATTATTATTCTTTCAATAAGATAAAACTAACGTGTTGAAAATAAATATCCAAGAAGCCTATAAAATATAAATTAATGCGATAAGATTGAGGCGTAAATAGAATGTTCTTTTTACCACAGAAAGAGGAAAATGTCCAACCATTATGACACCGAACACACAAAAATGTTACGAACGTAACTCTGTTCCGCATTTGTTTCGACACGACATATTCACACAATAGCAACTTGTGTCCGGAGACAAGTAAACAACTGCATGTGTTTGAATGTGTGCTGCTGCTACAAGCTATCACGAAAAGTCCGCAAAATATGAAAGATGTAATTTTATCTCAAAACTCTGCTCACGGACGGTAATCCGACAGGAAACACAGCACACAGATATACACAAATTCATTTCTCAACAGCGATCAAGCTGTAATCATAAAAAAAATTGTGGAAAAAACGAATAAATTAGCACTAACAATGCCATAGTATTGTTACCTTGAAAAATGAAATTCGAAAAAATTAAAATTTAACAAATTAATAATAAATAATGCAGTGGATTAGTACCTAATGCAATAACTATCATCTCTCCTCAAAAATAACGATTCCCGAATTAATAAGTATCATGGAAACCTGTATGAAACAACACAATTACACAAAAGTCAAATAGTACACAAGTAACGAACAACAAAATACAGAGCGAACCTTCGAGCATTACTGAACATCCGGCTGGCGGAGGGTCACGCATACCACCGTATGACGTCGCGGGCGACACCTACTTCGCCGACGTGACCCGCGGGGCGTGGTGAGTCTTGATGACGCGGGGCGGGGCGGGCGGCGCGTTGCGGCGCTGCGGATACGGGGACGCAGCCGGACAGGTACACAGGCGCAAGCTGTGACCGGGCGCCATTAGGCCTAATGCCCGCGCGGTCGCCCGCTCCGCGACATGTTTCTTGTCGCGGCCCAGCCCCGCCCCGCCTCTGCGCGCTGCAGTGCCATTAACAGCGACAATAATGGCGAACGAACGCTGTTCCGCCGTCTGGCGCACCGCGCTCGCTGTGCTCTGCTCTGCTCTGGATCGGCCACGCCGAAGCGCACGCCCTCGCACTCCCCCTTCCCCCTTCCCACCCCCACGATTCCATCTGCCTCCCTTCGCGATCCACTCGCCTGATTTCTTTTTCCCTTTTCCCCCTTTTGTGTTTCTATCCTCTTCCCCAAGTTTCTCTCTTGTTTGCCCAGTCCCTTCCTCTATTATTTTCAATTTCGAAACCTGTACATACTCCTTTTTTATACTTCCATTTTATAGTGATCCGATTTCAACACTGTTACCATCGCACGACTCAACCAACCTCTTTCAATAATTAACCTCGTATCTTTCTCTCTGAATGACTCTCCGCCACAACCCACATTGCAGCTCACACAAACTCAAGCGTTGGCCCATTTTTCTGCAGTCAACACCCCACAAATATCCCCCTTTTTTTCTGTTACTTCACTCATCCTACTCTCCCCCTCATTCCATTTGCTTTATCCTCTTCTCACTTCCTCACGTCCTCTTTTCGCCCGACTCCCTCTCGCCCCGACGACGCAGCCCGCTCGGTCCAGACGCCCGCGGCGCCGCCGCCCACCTCCCGCTCCGTCCGCCCCGCCCGCCCCCGGCGGCGGTGGGCGCCCGAAGTGGCCACGCGCGCCCGCGGCGCCGTTCCGATGCCGGAAGTTGAGGACGGAAACCAGGCCGCCGTTAACTGCCTTGAAATACGCACCCGCGCCAGAAAGGGGTCTGCACTTCGCGCGACGCTGCCTCCTAAAAATACCCGGTCCACCCGGCTGGGCAGAATCTTCGGGCGCAGAGAGCCCTCGGGGACGACGCACGGGAAATGATTTTGTTTATGGGACTGATGTGAGAGACCAAATACATGAAGGGGTAAAATAAAATGTCTAGAATACAATAACTAATGCATTATTTACAAATATTATGAATGAAGTATTGCACTTTTTAGAAATCGAGAAACGGAGAAGAAAGTCTTTTAAAACGAGAAATATTTATTATTGAAGACTCTCATACCAATGTAGTTTCAAAAAGAAATCAATGTTTTTACACCACTTATTTTACCCTTGTCTATTTCTGTATTACTTACACACACTTTTGATCTCAAAAATTCCATCGATCACTCAATGTGTCTTATTCATACGTATCAAACGTTTATCCACACGTCTTGAAGTTTTTCCAGCCACAAAACTCGGGTAACTCCCGCTAGCAGCACCTGTCTCCTGCCTCCCGAGCCGGAGGTCACGGTCGAAAGAGAAAGTCGATCCCCAGATATGCCCGTCGCCTGACAGGATGACTTAACCGCAGGAGAAAACAATACGCCGCCCTCCCCTCACCGGTGATATAACGCCCTCGCGCAGCGATTCTGGGTTACAGTCTCCGGCGGAAGGCCAAGGATGTCTCCGACAAGTCCACGCCCACATCACGGCTCGTGCCGTTCGTCAACACCGCCATAATTGAGGCGAAATTGAGCCAAGCTACAGAGGTCAATGGCCTGAGACATAGATATGAAAAATAAAATATAAACTAAATAAAATAAGCCTCGGAGATTTCAGTTGACTATTCCACTCATGAAATTAAAACTAATAATGTTTCACTACACATATATAATTACTCAATCAGGGCGGTGTATCTCAAAAAGTGTATAGCTTTTTCTATCCAATTTTTCTTGGCGATTTTCCCTAATGGTCAATCATAAACTGTGACTCATCTATCTTAGTAAGCGGTACACATCGATCGCTATGTTGATGTCCAATAAACCGCATATGTACTAATAACGTAATATCTTTTATTTTAATACAAATTTCAGTTATTTTCAATATTTGGCGTATTTTGGAACTTTGTTGGGCATAATTTTGTTCCTGGAATAGTCCATTAAATACCACTCGTGCTTTGGAAATTCTCAGATAAATCCTCGAATCACTTCGCAAGTCGGGGATTTATCGACAATTTCCAAAGCACTCATGGCATTACCTCTGATAATGCCTCAGGTACTAGCTCTGACCAGGTAGTGGGGAAATAAGAAACAGTTTAAAAACGTTTGTTTAATCCGATTTGTGATCTCGCAGATCATCTTGCATTTTCTCTACTCGAATCACAGGATTATTAACCTAAGAACGAACTACTTCCAGCTCTGGACATAATGTCCCGCATTCATGCGGTAGGAGGGACGAAAGACAACAAAACACGGCGGGACTTCATAACGTAACTACGCGGAAGTTGAGGACTCAAAAAAGGACGTCGTGTAGTTGTTTGCAACAACGGAATGACAGGGCCGAAACACGATACGTCGCCTACACGCAGAGCAAACACAGAGGACGCCGCGCGTGCGAGCTAACTGTGGGCGGCCGCTGGGAGTGCCAATGCGGCACGCTTCGATACGCTCGCTCGCTCCGATAGGAATGATACACAATTTTTCGTTCAAGTATTTTAATCGAGATGTAATATAAAATTGAAACAAATGTGTCTGGATCTTTGAATTACATGAAGTGGTTTATGCGAGATAGTCTCTAAACGCAAGTTATTCGAGTTTAGGATGTCATGAAGCTTTGGAGTAGTCCTCTTCTCAGTGAGATGTACATTTTCTCGTGAGATGATAGGGTAGCATGATCATTCTTTGTGATTTATAAGGGTCCTCCAAATATTAATTAAGCTATACCTAATAGCTGTGAAAGGGTGTTTTGTGGTTATCTCTTAACTGACTTCTGCAAATCTGCAAACTACTGATATTATTTCCAAATTATTTTGAGATGATTTATGCAGAACCTATGCAATGTGTCCTATTTTCTCTAAAACATTATGTCTAATGTATCTTATATCTTATTATCATGTATCTTATTTTGAAATTCTGCAAGATCAAAGTAATTATATTTATAATCTTAAATGAACTAATTGCACTAAAATAACCCCATAAATTAATGTAAATTGTTGTTAGAGAAATGTTTCGATGAACAACTTAAAAAAGGACAAAAACATTATGTCCCGTGTGAAAAACGCACCCCTTCGGAACGAGACGCTTCAGCGATTTATGTCGCCTAACCAAAATGACGTACCTAATCAAGGAAGTGATGACACAACCTTAACCATTCATGGCAAATAATGGTACTGAGAACATTTTGTAATTCTTAACATAATTCAAAGTCAATTCGTTAAAAGTTAACACAAAACCATGTATACAATTCACGCCAAATTTCCACACATGTATGTAAGGAAATTATGGTAATAGTAATTCATCGAACTTGAGTATTTCGATATTGCAAAAAGATTTATCGAACGTATTCATGATCAGGAAGTGATCAGCCAAATTCGATGTACTGAAGGAGGAATTCCACTGTTTTACCGAAGACCTGGTTCTCCACTCGGGAGTCCCTGGCGCCAGCGACAGGCCGCATCACTTGCCGCCCGCAGAGCAGATGCAGCGCCTCAAGCGCCAACTCCGCCTGAGTCACGCGGGAAACGTTACTCCAAGAGCATCGGCTCGCCGCGGTCTGCCAAATCATCGTTTGCGTCCGTTAATAGATGCGCTCGAGTGTTCGGTTTCGTTTTCGCAATACCGAAGGCGAAGAACGCGGAAATGTATACTGTGAGGGAGTTTCTTAAGTGAATCGCTCCTTCCTGTGTTCCGTGAATCGAGGGAAAGCAATAACTTGTTTTATTCTCTTTATTCTCCACTGGAGAAGATTAATCGTGCTGTACCATAATCGTTCCTCCGCTCCTCCGTTCCATAACCGTACCATAACCGTTCCTCCAGTAAATAAACAAGCCCTAATGAAAGGAGAAAATCGATAATTATATCGCACAATATTTTAAAACATTCCATCGCCTGAAACGTTTTTTTGTTTACTTGTTCTCTTTGCCGTGATTTTCCTCAATACATTACGCTTTGAAGCGCTAATGGAGATTTTGCGTTAGCAACATTCAGTATCACATTCAAAGGTACACCTAAATTCTACTGAAAGTCTTAGTAAACAAAATTCAGCAAGTATTCCTAATTATTCCCAAGCGTCCTATTTGCTATTCATATGGGATTATATGGCACATGAATATATTCTATAAAACATCAGCGTTTTTGCATGCAATTTACAACAAAAAAAAGCAAAAGTGTAATCACATTGGGAAATTCATATTACCAACTTGCATCACATAATGAATGGAATTTCTCACACAGTAATTATCACATTATAATTAATTAAATGTAACGAGTAGGTACAAGTCTATTAGTTTTAATCCGTTAAACATAACTTGTTTTTTTTATTTTCACTACCATACTTCCGTTACATCCAAAGACATCAATTTCCATATTGACTGCGATGGCGCATTGACAACATTAGTTATTTCTGCAGCGTCACTTTTGGGCGGTCGTAGGGTTCGAGTCTTGACGGCGGCGGACTAGGAACTTCTCCCCATAGCTCGTCATACGCAGTTTTTAAACTGTTTTTGACGTAAATAAATAAATAAATAAAAACAAGGACGAATTTAACCCCTGTCTGGGGGGAGAATTCTAGTGGTCGGGTGCTGTGAACGGTAGTTTCCTGAGGTTTCTCCAATCAACAGCAGACGAATACTGGAGACGTATCTTAATAAATGGGCCATGGACCGAACGCGATCCGAGAATCCGCATGCTTATTCCCTTCATACCTATTAGATGCCCCAAATTACACTTAAAAATACAACACTTCTACACGTATCAGGACCCCAGACGGAAGCTTCGTGCTTGCCTAGGCTGGAGCGGTGCCTATTAAGAGAGATGGCTGGAAGGGAAAACCCCTGTAAGCTAACGGTTTAGGTTGGCGCCGGATATCACGTTCCAGCGAGCGAAGAATACGGCTCTCCCGGGCTAACGTACACTACACTTACGGAGTAATGACTTTAGTAGCTGACGCTTCTGGAATGCACTAAAAATTAAATTTACATCTTTCTCCAAAAACGTTTACTTTTTTCTCGAGTCGCGCGGGCTGCAGCCCCATCATTCCGGGCCTTCACCAGACCCAGGTCAGAGGCGCGGGAACGTTGCAACTCGAGTGCGCGGAAAACGCACAACGGGTGGGCGAGCGCCACCTGCGCCGACGCGCGCGCCACGCCGCGTCTCCCGGCGGCGGCGCGTCGCATCCCGCCGGCGGCGATCCACCGATGCACCGCTCCGCCTAACAGTGTTAATATTGTGTAACGGGACGGCGCGCCGCGGGCGGGGAGCCGCGCGCCTCCACAATGCGCGGCCGTCAGCGCCGGCACCATCGCCAACAACGCCGCCGCCGCCGCCGCCGCCGCCCGCACACCCGCCCAGCCACCGCTGCGCCGAGCCGCGTCGCTCGAGGCGCGACATCATTCACGCCAGACGCGCTGCCCTCCCCCCTCGCCACCCGCCGCCGCCGCGGAGTCACTCCGCAGCCTCAAAGCTCCCAGGCTGAGCCGACTCGTCTTGCGCTGCTTTGCCGTCTTGCTTTCCTGTGCTACATCCCCACCCAACACTCCGTAATCTCAAGGCTCCGGTTTTATCAATGCCAATTTCAATACGTTGTCTTTCAGTTATATTCGCATTTACATAATTTTCGCTGTTTGAAACGGCAGCTTACATTTCTGGGATACATCACGTCCCATCCCAAGCTTCCGAGACCCACGCCTCACTTCACCTCACATTTCAGAAACTTACGGTGCATCACCCCAACCGTAATACCACCATCCTTTCACCATCTAATTAATCTTCAGCGTATCTCTACGAACGCACGCCCTCTTCTTCTCCCTTTTATTTTTCTACTCTATACCTTTATGACCACGCTGACCTGCCCCCTTCACTGCACTGTACTCCTCCGCCTGCTTGTAGTTGTCTGATCCCATCCTCGCCCACCTCCCCAGCATGTCTCTTCCAATCCGTTCCAGCCCGCTCAATCGCTACGTACTGAAAACTACAGCACCTCAGCCTCGCTGTCTCATCCTCTTATGCCGTCTCATTCTCCAAAGCCTAAACGCCTCGGGCGGTCACATCAGTTTCCTGCTCAGCCCAGCCCAGCCCAGCCCAGCTCAACTTACTGCAGCCTCGTACGCCACGCGTCACCTTAACCACTACAACCGGCCACTCGGATAGGGAGTTGACCCACGCCCAAGCCTGTCCGTTGAACGTCTTACGACCGTTCTCACACCCGTTGTATTCTTTTCTGTTCTTCTTTCGTAACCTTGAAGCAACTATTCTTAAAACATTCAAGAGGCACTTGTACGTGAGAAGAAAGAATTTTGGGACGTCCAATAATTAACCCAACGAAACTCTTCCGGGTTTTGAAAGACGCCCAGAAAATGCATGAGCAGGTGGGAGAATCTTATCGTTAACGGCATTTCTGTCCCCAAAGCTTGTCGAAGGATAGTTTAGGTACAATTTATAAGCAAATCAGATATTTTAAATCGTTTGGGGCAATGAGAACTTGGAAGAACACAAATAAAATATGTTAAAAGGGCGACTTTGAACTTGTTACATAAAAGATGAATGTTTAATTTGTATGCTTATTACCAATGTGAATCGCTTCTAGCCTACATCGAGGAAATCTCTTTCATTTTGGGAAAACTCTTTGATATAGAATCACATTACACTCGCAATCAATTAACTCTCTCATACCATATCTGACTTGCCCTTTTTTCTTTCTTTTTTCCTCCACTCCTAGCAGCGATATACAAAAAAATATTCTGTTCCTGCCCCACTATACTCCCAACCGCCGTCGCCTGCCACGTACACAATGGTTAGAAATGTTCCTAAAGCGGCGCATAACAACGATAAAAAATTTAAAGAAAAAATACCTCATCGATGGGTAAAAGTTAGCATCCCACAATATCAAACATTTTACAGTTTGAATTGCGTAATCAATATTTTAGGATTGACTGCACATGATAAGAAATATTACGATTATCAATTGGTCCTTTAATGTTCTCGATACAATGGTAACAGTCAACAAATTCCAGTTCTTTTAGCAAACGACAAAAACAGAAAATACTACAAAGGACGAAAATTTGAAAATATTGTTTAATTTTCATTTTGCTAAATTCTTCACAGAGAAAAATATGGCCACACACGACTTGAGGACATTTCTCACAATGAAAATAAAATCGAATTTCGAAGTATATACTGAAAATCGGTACCGTAAAGACATATGACTTCGGCCTTTCGGTATTATGGTGCCTCAAAACGGAAAAAATACTGGAACGTGGGTGCTACAAGCTGATTGCTTATGATTTACATTGCAAGTTGCATTCCACCACGCCAGGTATTACACGAACCTGAATCAACAAGCTTGTAGGACGCGTGCTCCAGTAATTTTTTTTCAGCCAAAGTAATATCACAGAACGAAAATAACCCGTCTTCACGGTCCGTTACATTAATTTTTTTGCTGTCTGGAAATCACAGAAAAATATGTCCTGACCATTCAGGACCACTGTGCGGCTTGGCGAGACGCGTCACACCCCCCGGGCGGAGGGCGGAGGCGCCGGCCCGTCACAGTCCACCGCCCGCCCGATCACTGCCATCCCCCGGCGCCCGGGGGCCACTTACTCGGCGCCTCGCCGTGCTCCCTCGCGCATTGGGCGCCACGCAGGGGGTGTTTACGAGTTACGTGTGCTCGAGAAAAAAAGTGTTCAGAGGCGGGCGGCGGCGTTTTGATTTAACACTGGCCGAGTTGTGTGTTCGTTAGAACGGACTTCGAGAAGTGGGGGGGATGGTCAGGGATGTGAGAGCACGTCGGGGTCGTGGCATGCTGACATCAAACGGTACAAATGTTTTTTCAAAATATTGTGTGTGTGTTATTTCTTTTCAATTGAGGGTGTAAATATTAACGTTTCTCTTACAGAACATTTTCATTACTACGTGATTTCCTAAACGTAAATGTTTAATATAACGTAAATCCTAGAATTATTTATAAGCCAGGACACCGTTTGGAACTTTTCCATCCTTCCTTTGATTTTACTTGCCTTTTCCTTTTTTTTTACGATTAATACTCCGCTTTCACCCGTGTGGTTTACCCAACTTTTCTGTGATTAGTTTACTAGTTCAGCTGTGTACTTGCCTTCAAATCATATATATTTTATCAAGTCAGTGAAATAATCTCCTTCCGTTTTTAATCTCGAAAGCTGTCATGGTCATCTGCGAAAAACCCCTCTTCTCTGGCAATGCTACTTCTGCTCCACTATCTGTCCCCGCTGCCCCAGCCATCGCCCGCCACCAACGCCTGCACCGCAATCATAACCAGCCCCAGTGGGGGTCGTCGGCGCTCGCGACTTGCGGTAGATCTTGTCGGAGACAACCGCAGTAGCCCAGAGGCGCGGCGCGGAGCGGTAGGGGCGCGGCGGAGACGTCGCCGTCGTCGTCGGACTTTCCGGTTTTCCGGGACGGATCCGCAGGGAGCAAGCGCGCGTCCGAGGGGCGGAGCGGAGCGGGGGAGGGTGGAGAGTCGGCGGAGGCCGCGCGCGCGAACGGGTGCCGGGCAAGTCGCTCGCTCCCTCGCTCTCTCGTGCGCTGTGGCCGGTCCCCGAACGGGACCCTCCCGCCGCGCCACGTACGAGAGGAGAACGCGGAAGACGGGCCCCGGGCGCTAGAGACGGCACGGGCACGGGCAAACAACAGAAGAGGGTGCGGCCGAGCGGGAGCCATTGGGGCGGAACTGGCTCTGGGTTGGAAAGGCTCGAAGTCTCGACTCGAGGATTAAACAACGGAGCATGCTTCAGGAAGGAATGTGCATCTCTATCACGAATTCGGGATTCAGAGACGTGTTCACAATTCTTCACAACCGGTAATTCACCAAGTCTGAGTCTTCCAATTAACTAAACGGTATGATGAGAAAATTATTTCAAAAAAGAAAATGTCTGTTGGTCCAAGTGGCAAACTGTAGCAGAGTGTTTCATGTACATATACGAGTGTCCCGAAGTAGTTGACAAATCTAAGGTAAAACGGAATAATAAGCTATTAACACAGTGCTCTTATTGTTGAATAGTCGCTGATAGTCCACACATTGTGCACCTGTGCTTGAACTTCGTCATCGAGAAAAGAGTTCAAAGCATTGGAGTAATCAAGTTGAAAGAGACATCTGATTTTAAATCAATATTTTAATATTTTCCACGAAGGAAACATTCTCGTTAAACCTCCCATAAGCTCATCACAAACAAGCTGGCTTTCGGTTTCTCGGAAATAGGGCTTTTCAAATCCTAAGCTTCTCAAAGCTGGAAAGTGGGAGGGTGGAGGGAATTGACGGGGCTTAGCCTCCGTCAGATTCCTGTATGCCCTGCACAGCAAACTGTTAAGCACAGCTTACTTTAGAGTTAAATTTAACGTGCATTAATGTGTCATTTTAGGGGTTTCACACACACTATGGATTAGTTTTCAGAAACTGACAATTTATGGCGTTAGATAGATTCAAAGGAATGGCAGAAATCCTCACATTCTACATAGAATTGCCCTAGAGTTACACGCTTCTCTGCAGTCAGAAATGAAACCCCACGGAATCTGCAAAAACAACACTCGAGACTTGTATATATATTCTTCTGTCTGTCAACTGTCAGTAAATAGATTGTATGCCCTGAACACGCATTTTTACGATGCCAAAAAATATAGAATGTGAATATTTCAAACTTCTTTATTACGCCTGATTAGATTTAGCAGTAACCCACCGATTCGTATCTGCCCTTTAGGAACTTCTTACTGAAAACGAGATTACTTATGAACACAATATCAGATCACATATTATATCACAAAAACACTAGGATATTACTAGAGAGAGAAAAAATGGGGCATATATGTCAATATGTAAATGTATTCAATATTCTACAAATTGAATATATATATATATATATATATATGAATATATATATATATATATATATATATATATATATTAGTTAAACTGAGCATTTCTGCCATTACTGTAAAACTACTGACTGAAGCTCGTTTGGGCAAAATTTTTCTACATGACTAACTAGAAGAAAGAAAAGCAAATTAACAAAAGTGACAAAAAGCAGAGAAATGACTATGGAATTCATTATTTACTTATCCAAACATCCATTGTAAATGCGAAAACAATGAAATAACCCATTTTGTAAAACAATATACACCTCGAGCTTGGTTTTTTTGCTAACTCCCAGTAAAAAGGTTCTTATTTACACAGTTGCTAAAAAATATTTCCGAGGTAACACAGGGATTTATTAGAATTGCACAACACAATCTCCCTGCATTGGCTCCAACTGCTATCGCTCCGGTCACTCAAATTCGGAACCCTTTGTGCCCATCCCCTGCGGGAGCACCTACCGGAGTCCCTGGCGGCCGCCCGCGTGTCCCGGCGAATCCCGGCCGCGCCGAATCCGGAACGTGCCCCCAATACGCGCGCCGCATTGCCGCGGACGTGGCGGTGTCGCGCCGCGGGAATGCGCCGCCGCGCACGCCCCCTCCCCTAACCCACCCCACCCACCCACCCGCCCGCACGCCCGAGGTCGTCGCCGACGCTGAGTGGTCGAGATTGCTGCACTCGTGTTTCTTCTGCGCTCTAGTTTTTGTTGGTAGAAAAATCTTTTAGGAGAGGGCTACGTTGGGCTGCCTCTTTCTGTTTACGACTCCTTCTCGGTGCTCTACTTCCTATGCTTTCTTTACTGTCTGCTCAATAATTACTGATTGGATTTCAATGAGTATTGCTCTACAACGTATGAGTCCATATATCCCTACCCCCTCCCATGTCCATGTGTTAGCATAAACATCTTCCCTTGTAAGTATGAGAGCTCAATAGGTTTCATCTTTCACATCGATCAGTAGGTATGTCTTACCGATTACCTTCGCCTTTGTTGTAGTATCCATTGAGGTTTTGTGTATTCTCTTTCGCTCTTTGTCAGCGAGAGACTATTTCTTCGGAGCCGGTCTATTCGTTCATTCCTTGGCTTTTTGCCATTGCATCTGCACCTACCTCTAACAATGTAGCTCCCATTCCGCCTGGAGTTTGTTCCTCCTCAACTCTTACTCCTTCCGTCCACCTTTCCGTCTCCTTTCGTCCGATGGCGTCGCCACCCACGCGGCGCGGCGCGGCGCGGGCGGCGGGCGGCGGCCTGCGGCGCGCCAGCTGCCAGCCTCGGGTGCCAAGGCGGTCACGCGGAAACGCAGTGTCGCGCGGCCATTGTCTCCGCGACGCGAGCGCCGCCAAACGATGTCCCGCCGCGCCTTGCCGCGCCGGGCGCAGTGGGGAGACGCTTTGTTGGGCGGACACAAGAAGGCGACATGGCAATGCCCCATTGCGGCGAGCGCGCGCGAAACGATGCCAATCGGCCGCTGGCTTACATCGCGATTTTGAGGATCCAAGCGAAGTGAATGACAATGCGGAGCACACGCAATGGGGAAACGACGAGATGAACGGATCGGCGCGTGATGGTGTTGTAATGTGAATGGGTGATGCAGCTTCGAAGCACGTGTAAGAACGTTAAGGCGTCAGAAAGTTCCTTTTGGGGGAATTGGGGCCAAACTTCCAACAATGAAATAACGGGCGAGTGTGTAATTCATTCTTAAGCACTGAAAGGCGCCTTCACCTAATGTCTTTCTAAATGGATATGGTCAAGCATTTCAAGTAATATTATTCCATTAAACAATATCAACAATCATTAGAGAATGAATTAAAAGAAATCAAAGATAAATTTTGTATAATTTGTAACCATTTTAAGAGCAGACATGGAAGGCGAGGAAATAATAAGTGTGATAAATTGAAAATAATAGCTAGTGATTAATATTTAAGGTGCATTATGAATAAATCTCTAAGAATATTGTGAACATAATAAGTATAATTATAATTTGTCCCCATTATAAATCAAAATAATTAGAAATATCACAACTATTGAAGATTACGTGTCTTCTTACTAATGTCATTGATGTTGACACACAATACTAAAAAAAGTGTGCACACATCATTTGCGGTAGAAGTAGCTCAGAAACCACGAAACTTGGTGATATGCCGTCGTCAACTCACGAGGAGTCTGGCTTTTGACGGGCAGACCGAAGATCGGAGAGAGCGCCACAAAGCCAACTGCCGCCATAAAAGCCAGCCGGCGGCGGCCTGGGCGGAGGGGGGAAGAGGCAGAAGAGGCGGTGACGGCGGCGGCAGCGGGAGCAGCTCCGAAAAACACCACGGAAGTGCTTGAACCACGTCTACCGCCTTCGCCTCCGCCGCCGCCGCCTCCGCTCGCGCCGCCTCCAGCGTGCCAAATTAAATTCCAATTCCTTTATTTTTGTCCGCCGTACACGTTCGAAGTAGGAGCAGCTTGGGACATTGTATCAGAGCAGTGGTGCAAATCAAGACGGAGAGTTGGAAGCCCAGGGCGCGGGCGGGCGCCTGCACCGTCCTTCCGTCTCCCTCCCCCCCCTCTCTCTCTCTCTCTCCTCTCTCTCTCGCTATCTCGCTCTCACTCTTTCTCTCTCAGACGGCAGCACGAGAGGAGAAGACACGCCGCCGCCGGGGGCGGGAGGCAGGGGGGGCGGGGCGGCGAGAGAAAAACTTCTATTAAAACCGCGCTTGCTTCCGAGAACCGCGTCCCTTCAAAGACACAACGACGCCTCTTGTCCTGGAGGGGCATGTCCACGCACGCGGATAGACCCCGGCTCACAATGCACCTCCCACGGGGATCGCGAGTGTTCGCGACTAGATTCGCGCCACTCAACAGCTACTTTCTTCTCGCTGGATTTCGCGAATTCGAAGAGTCGCCCTGGAACCGAGATCCCCTCCTCCCTTAGAAACGACTAACGGGCACAGAATTCAACTCAGGAGAATTTTTCTCATTCTCCTTTTCGCTCTTTCGACGCTTTTTGTTTCGGGTGCACGGCTGGCGCGGACTGCGTGTCTTCCAATTCCACCGATGAATCGCGAACACTGGCCCAGGAGGGGCGGGGAAGATTCGCTTCCCACCCAACGCGCCGGCTTTTGTGCGCGGGGTGGATTTCGATACTGACCTTATTCATTAGAGGCCGCATGTGTCCAAGGGCACAGCCAGCTACTCCTGTTTCACTTCTTGTCAAAGGCGGCTTCACTCATTACCGCAGAAGGAGGGCGGGAGAATACAATCGTGCAATTGCTTCCCGCCACATCTGACGCATTCGACGGCACAACCTGATACTTTCCTTAAGCCACCTCTACAATTACGGCATCATTCGCAAGAGAGTTAGTAGAGATTTATTTCCAACGAATTCAGCAACGTAAAGGGGAATGGGAAAAGGCGTACAATTACACATCACTTCTCTATGTTTTTGAGAAATGAAACAAATGTGTAATCTTATCTTGATTAACATCGCAAACTGGACGCGTTAAACGGTTTTCTTTAAAAAAAATGAAATTGCTCTATTCTCCGTTAAAGCAAACTCCAAAAACGGCTCGAACAATCTGAACGCAATGTCCATAAATAGCGATTCAAAGCCGAAATAAAGCAAGTAGATGAAAAACTGGTAGCATTAGCGCCCATTACAGCAAAAATTACCATCCAGATGCTCAAAAAAACACTATTAAAACCCCTCTCCATATAACGAGTTTTCTGTCGAACGGCCAGCTCAATTTACTGGACAGATGGAGAATATAGGGCAAAACGTGGATTTGTAATCCTTTGAAAACATCTCTAGATGTGGGATCCGGTAACTATCATTTGAAATAAAACGAAACGCAAAAGGTAAACTTCGAACAATGTTCAAAACCAGTCCGTAGGGGCTCAATAACAAAACAATGTGAATGCCCGATTAATAATGAAATTTGATTAAACAATCTTGATGCAAGCCATAGAAAATTAATTATATAAGTACAGATTTTACATACCCTGTTTATGTGCTTAATATGAAAGTTTATTCATAAACTACCAATTTGATTCGCTCCCTATTTTGACACAGCATCGCGAAACAAAGCTTCAAAATTACTACACTTCAAACACCTAACGATTACTCTTCCGCAAACCCACACTGCAGACTCTCTATTAATAGATCCATTTATATCGTTATATCGTTACCAGCTCGGCTCGGAAGCGAAAGGCGTAATTTAAAATCACTTCCAGATCCAAAATAGCGTTGGCAACGGCAGTGCGGTCCTCGTCTTGCCGGCTAGCCCATCTTCGTGCATACTTCGCGGTCAGGCGCTCTCCGCTAGCAAATTACCACCCGGGCACCGAATTGCATCACAGAACCTGTTCACCAAGCCCCCAGCGGTGACCGGCGTGCTATTAGTACTTCATTTCAACGCAGCGAAGCGCCACGTGCGTTCGATGGCCCACGTCGCGAAACGCTTCTCAGATTAATACCCAACAGCTACCATTTCGCCGGGTAATAAAGCACTCGCCGTGATAAGGGAAGTCTATCTCCGTTGGTGCTGTGATGAAATGATGGATATTTTCCGGCAGCGGTGCGTGTGTAAAGTGTTTTTTAATTGAATCTGAACGACGTCTAGACAAGAGGTTTATCAAAACCTTTGATCAAAATATTACACACAAATTTACAGTCGAGTGTTGATTGCCTAGGGATTAAGTCCGTATAAAAGGGTAAGGCCTCCCGCAGAAGATGGTAAACGAGGCGTCACGACTGCTTTGTGCATCTGAAAGAAAATTAGAGATCTGGAAGCGGCTGATGAATTTCTTCAGCATTATAATTATATCGAATGTTTCCAAACGAACCACACATTGCAATCGACATTGTAGGAAGGATATTAAATGAGGAAAAAGGCACAGAATTCAATTTATCACACAAAGTTTATAACAGAGTGCTAGAAAGGTAGAAATAGAAAAAGTGTTGGTTGGTATTTCAGGCAAGTGATGGACGTTGGGGGTTGGGATGTGATGGGACGATAGCAATAAAAAACCGAAATTCTTAATCAGTTTAAAATAACAACAAGCAATATTTCCTAAAATTGAGTTTTAGTTTTTGTTAAAGACAAAAAACAGGAAACGGCGCTCTTTACTTTACCGGAATTCAAACGAAAGTACAAACGAAACCTCAGAATTCCATTTCTGAATAAAAAGTACTAAATCGAATTCATAGGAAGTTCAATGTTTTCTTATTTGATTTCCTCACAATGTGGCCCCTAAGATGCTTTCAAATAACATTCTCATTTTTTTACAACAATTTCAAATCAAACAGTTTCCATTGCGCATTCCTCAGCTTCCCGTGCTACAGTTTCGCCCCACGAGCGGGCGCGACGAAACGCGCCACGCGCCTTGTTTTCAACGGCGAATACCGTTTCGGGAGGGAAACGCTCGGGGGCGCTCTAACGTATGCTACAGAGGCCGCGCATTTTACAGCCTGTTTCACACACAGACACTTCGTTTCCTTCCGTCACGGTGGCAAGGGACAGACACAGCGACGCGGGCAGGAGGCGAGCGGTAGCGGCTGGGGCGGGGAGAGATTGTGAGCCCACCAATCTCCCGCGTCACGCCTTCCTTACTTGTGGTCTCCTCTAGCTACCGCCGTTAATGTACGCCGCGTCACCTACTGCCCCCAGCGCCCTTTTCCTTTCTCGGGGTGTCACCTGCTGCCCAGTCTTAATTGAACTTCTACACGTTTTCACCTACCACTGCTAATTTCCCATTTTTTTCGTACACTCTGATTTACACTAGTTTCTCAGCATTGTTATTTGACCAATCCTTATATATCCACTCAATCCTTTTCCACACAACACACTGTTCTACAAAGACGTATTTATAAAATAAATTAAATGGTAAATTCGTAATTTCTAACTACAATACATCAATAGATTTGATATTGTTTAGTACGATTAAAAGAAAAGTAAACAATAACTATGCAACAAGGCAAGAGCTGTAAGAGTGAACATTGCGGCAAATTGTTTCAAATGCACAAATACTTGTGACGCTATCTGGGGAACTGTAACGTACATGTCGGAAGATACGAGTACATCCACTTCCGCACTACATACCTCACATATCATCCCAGCTCCCACGAACGGTCTAAATTTTGCCACCCTCACCCTGCCGCGCCCTCTCTGCCAGTGGGTCACGGGCAGCGCAGTCGCACGCCGGCACGCGGCCCTTCCGGCCGCCCCGCCCCCTCGCGCCCCGCCCCGCCCCCGCCGGATGCGGACGTGTGTAGTGCTTCCGCCCTGCTTCGGCGGCCCAGAAATGATACGGCGCCGGCCGGCCGGCCGGCTGGCTGCGCACGCCCATTCCCAAGGGTTTCCGCCCGTCTGAGACGCCGACGAGGGACGGGGAGGGCGCCAAGGCGAATGCCAAGGAGCAGAAGTCGCCCTTTAACTTCAAGACGACCGACTCTGTACCTGAATACACAGAGTGACTCGCAAAACTGATTATATACATGGTACGTTAGTAATACAGTAATACAGGTTTCTACATCGATTATTTAATTTGAATGTGTATGAACAATTTCTTGAGTTACGGTATATATTTTTCCGAAGAGTGGAATTAATGAGCTATGTTTTGGGAGACTGTCCGCTAACCTTAAGGTTTGTTTAATGGTCTTCTACTGCTGGAAAATTACGACAAAATTCATAATCAAATAAAGAAGTGAATTACAATTAGTTAGGAAACTGACATAATAAATTAATTCAGTCAATTTTTACGACAATCTGCATTCAAATTACAATTTCAAAGATAGGAATTAAAAGGAACTGAATGCCTTTATACAGTGTCATGCTAGATGTTTATACGCTGAATTGCCATAAGCATTCCATTAAGGTCAGAAGTGTTTTCATAATGGAGACGTTGACTGAAAATTATTGCAGTGTATACTAATACTAACCCTTTTCATAAAAAAATAGACACGCAGCAACTGGGAATCGCCCGATTGCATTCCGCGGTCATGTTTCCCTCACACCAGCTAGTTGGGTAAATCCCTTTCACTTTTTGACTGCGAGAGAAGGCATACCGCGATAGCATTCCAACCGGGTTTTGGGAAACAATTGTTGCCAAAATGATGGTACAGTGCTTACGCAGACCATTCTGATACTGAAGAAAATACTTCGTGGTAATCAATTTTCAGTGTAATTCTCGAACTTACAAGTATCACATTGTCCAGGTCAAGAAACATTGATGCAAAAGTGTTCTATTGTTATTCTTTGTTAGCTACACGACCTTACTGTGTAAAAACATTTACTCTTTGAAGAACACGGAATTACTTTTCCATAAACTTTCATTCGTGTTTAATTAGCTACATTGCAAAAGAAAGGAGAAATAAATTAGTGACATTAAGATAATTTCTAAATTTTCATTCTATCGTCGTATTAATTAGAAGAAATGACAATTTAATTAAACATGGAATATACAGAATATCATTACATGTTACGTGCGTGTTGAATATTCATCTTCAACTACAATATTCCAGACATATCCGACAATCTTGATAAGCAGACGCCTCACGTCCAACGCAACCACTGCGTCAATGACAATCAATTATGAACTTGTCAATCACAAGAGAAGGAATTTTCAATGTTTGTTGGCACTTGCTCACTTCTTCCCACGGCCGTAAAACTGCAAGTCGCCGCAAGGGACAGCACAAAACCTGTTTCAGTGCGCGTGGCGCCCAGCTTCGTCTGGTGGCGTCCGGACGTCGGCAAATTGTTGCCTTGGGGCAAAATGACATTGGAGATGTCGCAGGGGACTTGGAGCATTGGGCCCGATGCTTGGCAGGTTCGCATTTTTACGAGGGAGCGACCTCAAGCGTTTCGCTTGGCGCTGAAACAACGATCGTTAGCCTGGAAACAAACACCGAAAGCAAACACTCGAATCCGTCGAACGTACACTTTTACGAATCCTTTCTCTCTCTTTCTCTCCGCTGCGTCTCCTCCAAACACTCGAAAGCTACGCAATAAAACTTTCGCAAGTATGCCAAAGGGAAATTGAGGAGGATCTTTTACCTTCGAAAAAATATTACATTTACGAGTCTTCCAGTGGCGCGTAAATAATTGGAAAACAGCGAAGCAAAGTACTCAAAGGAAAAGGAACGGTTTTATTGTTGGGCATCGCTTACTTTAAGTTTCGATATAAATCACGGGCTTGCAAGGTACAAGTTACGCGCGTGTCTGTTCAGGAGGCGGACGCATTTTAAACAGTCACCAGCCGATCATTAGCTCGTTCCGACTCCGAGAAGCCGAGCACGACGGTGCGCTCCGGTGGATTGTGACGGCGAAGGCGGTTGCGCCGACGACGGTGCGTGAGGTCAACGACTCGGCCGGGGTTTGAACACGCGCCTCCGCGACCGCACAGACCGGCCGCCACGGCGACGCTCGATTCATACGCACGCGGCACGCCACGCCACGCCGCGCCACGCCGCGCCGCGCCGGCGCGAAGCTGAAAGCAAGGGGCAGCGGCGGCCGGTCGCTCGCCACGGGAGGCGGTCGTCATTTCACCCGGCCGGGAACAGGCCCCGAGAGCAGGCTGCCATACGTGGTAGTCCCGGTGCTCCAGCGGGGATGCCGGCCGGCCAGCCGGATGAACGGCGGTGGCGGCGGACGATCGGTTTCCGCGAGTCCCGTTACCGCGCGACCGCGTCCGCCGCCGCGTGCCGTGTCACAGCCGCGATGCGCCAATCAAGGAGACCCGTCGCGATGTTTTCTGGCTGCGCCGCCGCCGCCGCGGGCGGACGCAGCGGCGCAAACCTGTGTGCCCGGCCGTCTGGCCCTCTTGCGACTAGTGCAACACCTGCGAGAGCGACATCTCGTTCATTGTCACTTTTACTCCGAGTAGGCGGAGGCGGAGGCGGTGGTAGCGGGCAGTAGACGAGAGAGAGAGGGAGGATGTCATCGCGCGTGCACACATCCTGCGTCTATTGCAGGTGCGACAAAAAGCGAACGCGGAGCGGATCTGACGAGTCCAACGCACCTCCTGCCTTTTACCGTAACATGACGGTTACATCTCCACAGGAAAACGTCTCGCGTTCTCACTTTTACGCAGTTCGAGACGACCACGACGATGGCTCTGGAAGGTTTCTCCTCCGCCATCGCCGCGTCGTCCGGGAGGAAAAGTTGAGACACGCATCTCCTCTATACCGCTGCCTGTTGTTAGCGGAGCAAAGTCACAAAGGCTCACGAGGACCACCGAAAATACACCACCCGGAACTTGTCAAAAAGGTTAACAACTGGATGGACTTTGGATGATACAAGGTGGAATTCTTCCTCCTGGCTCAAAACGGATTCTTTTCTTACTCGGAAGGCTATTTAATAAGTGCTGGGATTTCCCGTTGCGAGAGGCTGGTCAGTTTAAGTGCTTGCTAATGCCAATGTTCAGGACAGGCAAACCCATACATATACCAACTCAGTTCACTTCTTTGGGATTTGCTGAGGATAACACAGAACATTAAAAAAAACGGGTATGCCTGGCGAAAAATGGGTATGCCTGCAAGACGAGCAAACTGGAAGGAAGTTCACACATTACTACATAATATTTATCAGATTGAAAATGAGTATAGCGCGTTCCTGAAAATCTGTTAGGTCATGGAGACTGGCGAAAACACTATCACTCCACTCGTGCAAAACTGGGTCACTCAGTCTAAGCAAATAAGCCACACGTTTTCCTCAGCCCAATCTGATTCGAAGTGCCGTGCGTGTTCCAGAAGCGCTCACACACCCGAACAATTTCCTCCTAAAAACAGCGGCGACCGGCACCTGCCGGCGATTCCCAGTAACCTGGCGACTCTCTCACAAGTCCTACATAATCGTCTTCCCCCGGACCAAATGGACGTCGCGACGGTCAGCGCAACGGGACCGCGCCCGCGAGCGACGAGGGCGGGCGGGCGGGCGGCGGGAGACCGGGAGGCCGAGGGGAGGGCGGGGCAATGGGAGGCGGAGGCGGCTGGGCGCGCGGGGGAAGAAACTCGTCCGCCCCGACTGGACCCGCTGGAGCGGCAGTTTCTGAGACGTTGCGGCGTTGGCGGCGGTGGTGCTGGTGGGCGAGTTTGGGGCGACGCGGCGCGGTGTGGCGTGGAGCGGTGCTTCCCACACGACACGCCGTTAGTCCGCGGCGATGGAGGCGGCACCCACGCCCGCCGGACGCCGCCCAGGCGCCTCGCCCTGGCCCCCAGTCAGTGGGGAATCGGGACAGCTGCCGGTGGCGGTCGTGGGCTGTAGTTATGCTAATCGCAGCAAACGCGCTCCTTCGTATGGCTGAAAGGATGGGCTAAGACGCATGGGACGCCCCCGGTTGGTATGCGTATTAAATCATCTCACGTAACAGACTTACGACTGTGCCTCTCATGCAAAGGTATTTATATGTAAACTGAAAAAGTGACCCCAGTACCCGGTTAGAAAGATTTTTAGAACTGTGAAAAAAAGGAAGAGCAATTTCTAAAAACTAAATTACGGTAGATTTCTCAAAGGCAGATTATGATTTACGATTGCAATCTTGTTTTATAATAATTGAGTAATTACATTCCCTCATAATTATTCCAAAATTACGTCAGCACCTACGTCAGTGGAAATCGATTGCCTATCACATCACTAACGTCAAATTAAATAACGTTCCTCTGATACATCGTTCGGTGACCGTTCATGTGCCCACGCGGCACTAGCAATTTTACAAAATTGATGTTGGGATCGTCATCGAACCGTAAAGTCTATTACAACGGTGCATGAAATTTCATTATTTCGACCCACCGATGCAGCA
Organism: Acheta domesticus; assembly: GCA_031308135.1. Lineage (NCBI taxonomy): Eukaryota > Metazoa > Arthropoda > Insecta > Orthoptera > Gryllidae > Acheta > Acheta domesticus. Next base: position 130,123,022 of record JAHLJT010009436.1, on the reverse strand, counting down.
GGAATTTTAAAAGGTCACGAGACTGACGTACATAATTAACTTGTCTGTAAGAAGTAAAGTAAATATTGGAAGTCATTTGCATGAGTTCATAAAGAACTATTATTATTCAAATATAATAGTCGTCTTTAGGTTTGGTAATTATGTTCCAATGAATCCTAAGGATTTTTAACATACTTTCGGATTTTCACCAACCAAATCAACATTTAAGAGGCATATAAATAAAAGATTTAAAGGGAAGTAATATTAGCAAAATCACAATCTTTGAACTTTTATTAGAAAACCCTACGTTACGACAATCTTAGTACGTTTCCTTTTCCACGTAAGTATGAAGGTCACGAACAGTTCGTCGTTGTGAAGGCAAAACTGCGAATTTCCAGAACTAATGATTGTGAGTGATTTCTAGCTCTTGAATAATATACTACATTTTATGCAAACAAAAAAAAAGTATCATTGCCTGAAAGGACGTTACAGACGAAAGAAAGTAAGTTAGAGGTCAATGCGAAATCACGCGTAAGAGGTTTTGTAGATGTCTGAGAATGAAGTTCTTTTTTGAGATACGTCACACCATGTTAACGACAATGCCCAAAAATGATGCATTAGTGACAAGAACAACCTCGACGTCCCAGGCACGCGACCTGGCACGCGCGCGGCCAGTGGGAAACCGGGCCGCGAGGGCGCGAGCGTGGGCGGAGTGGCGGCGGGGGCGGGGCGAGGGGCGAGGGGGCGGGGCGCGGCGCAGCGATGCTAATGGCGCCCGACGTGACGGCCGCTTCCGGGGACGGGCGGGCGGGCCGAGCGGAAAGCAACGCCGCGCCGCGCGGGTGCACCCGAGCGGGGAGACCTCGGGGCTGCGGCTGCCGGCCGGCCGGCCGCCAGGGCCTTCGGTAGCGGTCAGAAAGGAAGGAGGCGCGAAAGGAACGGCAAAGTAAAGGAGAATGATAGATCAGAGCTCGCATTGCAATTGCATAGAAAATTAAAATTAAAATAAACTTTTTCATGAAATGAAACCTAGGAACAGAATATGGGAAAACTGGTGGAATTCAAAGGAAATGCCCAATATTTAAATTTGGGTATCTACTGTCCCATTGCTCATTCTACCACAATACGAATGGAAGTTGGATCGGCAGCGCCAGAGCGAGGCGGTGCTGATCGTGGCGCCGCATGTCGTGTGCTCCCAAATTAGGAGTCACGCGCGGCTCGTCCCTAAGAAAGTAGTTCAAAATGCCTCTTCCCTATAATTGTTTCTGACATCCGCCGAGCATCACGTTTCGTTGCCAAGAGGTGGCTCCTTAGACTATTGCCAATACCGGGTGATAGTAATTGGAGCAGCGAAATGACTTCATTATCTGGAGAGTATAAAGTGTTCAGTGAGGCGTGAGTTCGCAAAATAAATAATAGCTGCCCAAAAAATTGCGGAGTGGAAGTACATTATCGCTTTTTTCGAAACTCAAACAGTAAGTTTGTTTAATTTATTTTTATCACAAAGAAGAGCGCACATGAATGCGCATTATATTTCTTCGCCAAAATTGAGTTTCCAAGATTCAGAATAATGATGAATAATGATTAAAATAATCGCCCTACTCACACGAATATGATAAGATATGGCATACTGCATACCGGATGAAACGTAAGGCACCGTTCGCTTACAACTACCAGTCACATTACTATACGAATTATTTGGTTAATAATTTACTTCTTTCATCGAAAAAAGTTCGTACATAACTCAGATCACAAAGTAAGATTGATTGAACTTTTAGATTAAATAGTCTTGGAGAGATTTTAGTAAATGTAAGTGGATATATTCAAAGGTAGAAATGTGAAAACACAAACCTGAAAAAATATAAAATACCTAAGTAAAAAAGACTAAAGGGAAAATACTGAATATAATATATTCAGCCAAAATTACATAGCAACTTTGACATACCTTTTTCAAGCAAAGAAGGCAAAGTGAGCGTTAGTTTCGCGCCGTTGCGAACGCCGAGCAAATTACGAGAAGGCCGAAAGAAAGGGAAGCCCTGCAAAGCGGCTCTCCAGGGCGAAACAGCAGCGTCAGCGAGACAGGTGCGTGGGCACCGCGAAGCCTCCCAGTCAACGCACAGAGGTCCCTGAGTCACTGCGGGGAACAGCAGCACCAGAGAGAGCAGACACGGCGCTGCACGCCCTGGCAAAGGCTTTCCGGCGGCGCGTTGGGTAGAGGGCGACGGGATTGGGGAGGGTCGAGGTGGCGGCGGAGGAGGAGTGAGGCGGGTGAGGCGTGGCCCGAGCGGGCGGGGCGGGGATCAGAGGGGCGTGGCGAGGGGGTGAGGAGGAGAGGGGCGGCGCGGCGTTGGGTGATAGAGGCGGGCAGCGAAACTGTCACGCGCACGCCACCGCCCGGGAATTGCTTTTAATTTACCTGCACCCGCAGTCGCCCCGCTCTCCCGCCCACACCTAGCTCGCCGCTTCTGCAACGCCGTCCGCTTGCGAAAAGCTCTCGCTCTCTGCAGCTCACCGACTCCCCTGCCACCACTTTCAACGCCTCACGCAGTTTTGAACTCTTCTACGTTTCCATTCTGGACTCTTCGTCACCCTACTTTGGGCCATTGACCCTATTTTAGACTTCTCTCCGCCTCGTTCTGGCCTCTTCCCACCTCACCAAGAGTTATTTGCCGCCTTACTTTGAACTCGTTTCCGCTCCAACTGGACGTCTCCATATCTCCCTATTCTGGCCCCAAACTGATTTTTTTCCTTGATCTCCAAATCACCCTTTACGCCTCCACCTAACGGCCTACATTGGATTTCCCTGGGCAGAACACGTCCGCCGCAGTGGACAGACTCTATTACTTGTTTAGCAACCACACTTCTCGTCATCCTTGTCAAGTTTTGACGATTTAGGTTGATGTCTTGTATTAGTTAAAATGGGCGTTAGATTGACCTTGCATTTAACACACAATAAAATTCTGTGACACGACTATTAAAATTCCCAATTGACTCAAGAGTTTGCATAAGATATAGGCTCACTCTGAAATATCTAAGTTACACACTACAAACTAGATATCTGATGTACTCGACCTTTCCACCCAATAGACACACAATAAGTATAGGTGTGTGTATATATTTACACAGTTTAAATCTAATATAACTAATAAAACAAATAAAGTAAACACACTTTGAGCATGAATTTCTACATTCTCTTAGGATCTCGAGCAAAAGACATTTCGATCTTATTTATTGGTTTCTTTTTATAGTTTGTCGGGTATTGGGGTTATCTATTTTTCACCCATCTACCCTACATAACAGTACCTTACATACGATCTCGTATACTTCCTCTTTCTCTTTTCTTTGCCGACTTCAATTGCATCCCAGCAAATATTCTGTCTCGTCATTCGCGTCTCTGCCTCTCACTCATTGTTCACGTTATTTTCACATAGTTACCACTGTTATTTTTTTTCAAACGACTGCTGCTGAACGCATGCTTCATCTTGGCGTCTCTCTCTCCTTGCTGCTTTGCTTTTCATATTCTTTATCCTTATGCCTCTGTAGCCTTCAGCACCCTCTGGGTAGCAGGTGGCACCCGCTGTTTTCCACACAAGAGTTTTAGTAAAAAGGAAAGCTTTTAAAGCGAAGCTTGGCATAGTCAACGGGACGTCAAACAAGCGTAGTGGGTGAGCTGTGGCTATTTCGATATCGTTCGACTCAACAGTTTTCTGGAAAGTAATTAAGTACTGAAGCTTTTCGTTCACGGAATAGGCCCTCCATCAATTTTCTGGGTTGATTCTGAATCATTCGTTATGAAACGAATGATCGCTATCGATTTGATATTTTATACAGACATATCTTAATACACCCACTAAGTATAAGAAATGATAAGTTGTAAACACGTACTGTAAAAGAGTCACAAGAAATTAAAGTTAAAAATATTATTACTACCAGTAAGCGAGAGATATCACTTTTAAGGATTTTTGTTCCAGAGGCGCCTGTTATTATTCTCATAATAAAAACGACTTTTTGTCGCTTACTTTTCCTCAACCCACATCGAAGACCGAAAAAAAAGTAACCTGAATTACACACAACCTGTGTCACGTTCGCAAACCAAATTGACTTGACTCCGAGTTAAAAATACAACGAACTCCTATTAATTTTCTCGATTTCGCACGAATAAATGTCCATCTCATCTTTTTTATTGTTCGGGCAATATAAAGCTTCAATTTAGGGCGGAGCGAGTTCTTAATTAATTGAAATTAATTTAGCGAACACATCCACATATAAAAGTTCACGTTCCTTAATGAAAGAAACTGATACGTCTGAACGCTCAATGTTTTCTGAGTGAATGCTCAGTGTTTTAGCTTTCACAGGTCAACAGACAATTACTTCCCAATTAAAATGTTCCAGAAAAGACGAAAAAGTAACAACGGGAGGAGTCATCAGTTTTAAACGTGCACGCGTAGGAACCATAAATATCCACACAGATTGAATTTACCTCAAATAGGATGAAAAAATAGAATATAAATTAAGTTGTTCATTTTTTCCCTTTCTATTCAACTTCAAATTAATAAAAATTGTTTCATTTGAGTTCCTCTTAAGAGATGTTAGAAGTAATTTAACACTTCTCTTTATCAGAAGGAGGTAGTTGAGACACAAAAAATTAAAGAAACAAGTACAACTACTCAGTAATAATTAAGGAAATGCAGGATATCATTTTCTCATTGTTTCGAATATTCTTACACTCTTTCCAGCATATATCTCTTCTCACGCGCCAACACATGAAGCTGCTTCGTCGTCTTAGATACAACGGTATTCACAAAAGTGTACTGCACACATTTTCTTCATTGTATGTTGTGTGTCTCAAAGTGAAAAAATCAAATGAAAAATAAAAAATACCACGAAAATTATTTTGGTTTTTAATACAATAATGTGATTACAATGGACAAACTGTGTACTAGTAACCTGGCTAAACTCCCAGGTCATTCAAAAGACTGGGAAGTGCAAGAAATTGCTTTATTTGAAACAGCCCACATTTTGCGAAAAATATTGCAGAGGCACCGACAGTCCCTAGATCTGCTCCTTAGGTAGCTGGCTTGAACTCAGCCGACTCATAACATCTTTAGTAGTGACTTTGGGGAAAAATAACAATAATAATAATAATAATAATAATAATAACAATACACACCTGATATTAATAACGCGAAGACTGATAACGCTCGATAATTCCTTATCTACACTTTCGATTCATATTAACACTTTATAAATACAATGAGAACGTTAAAAAAAGAAAAGAAAAAAGAAGTTGAATTCACTCCTTCAAATATTAGAAGAAAATGTTGATAATCATTATAGAGCACAGCATATGATCGGCAAAAAAGAAGAGAGCGGATCCTGAACAAGAGACCAACAAAGCGGTTCCCAAGAGGAAACAATAAACAAAAATTAAATCTTAAAACAATGAATGAAAAAAACGTGCAAAGTAAAATCTACCGCTTTTTGCACTTTTTTCACCGAATCATCACGCCCAAACAATCTCGGGACGCACTGCTCCCGAAAAGTGAGAGCAGCCCGTCAACTTCATCGCGGCGCCACCCGTCGAAACGGCTTCCTCTCAGTAGGAGCGGCGCGCCGCGGCGCGGCGTGGGCGTCGCGCGATGATAGGCCCTTGCCGCCGTGCCGTGGAGGCGGCACCAGCAAACCCGACGCCATGTGGCCCGCCCGCCCGCGAGCAGTCTTCGTAATCGCAGGGCCCGCCCGCGCTCGATAAGTTGGCCGCCACCGCTCAGCGCCGCGCCGCGCCACGCCGCGCCGCGCCGGGCAGGTGCGCCGAGCCGGGCTGGGCCACGCAGAACGACCGCGCGCGATGCTATCGCCCCGCAAAAAGTGAAAATTGAGGTCTGCACCTTCTGATCAGCGCTGCGCTGCTCGACGCCCCGCCCCCACTCGACCGCCCACTCCGCTCCCTCGGCCCCGCCCCTCGTCATCGGCCCCCACCGCTACGCCCTCCTCTCTCTTCTCTCTCCTCTTTCTTCTTTCTCTTACACCATTCTCCACGGTTTGCACCAGGTTTTCCTCTCACCACTCGCCCTCTCCACCTCTTGACCATAATATCTTTCGAAAATGATACTTATTTGGAACTAGATTTTAAAAGAAAAATTCTAATCAATGTCAACATGGCCAAGGTTTCTTGATTGCACAGAAACTGAAATGACCAAGCGATTCGGTTTCTTTAGTTCAGTTCTTTAGTTTGTAGGACGATTGGCGCAGAAACTGTTGAAACGCAGGTGACTTTTTTTCATTTTTAAAACGTAAATAGTAGCATGATTTACAATATCAATATTATAAGAATACGTTGAGCAAAATGCAATGAAATAGAGATAGATTTCTGGAAAAAATGACTGTGCCTGAAAATAATCACTTAAGTAAACAGAATATTGTGTCTGGAACATTAAGATGAAGAAGGAAGTCAATTATTCCATTCCATGTTATATTTACAAAGAGAACTCTCACTAATATCCAGTCTCAACATTTCACATTAGTCTTTTCTGCATACTCCTACATACGCCCACGTTTTATTTTGATAGTCGCTGTAAAGTTGTTATATTAATATTTCCATTTCTCTCTTCCACAGGTGAGTCCACGCATCCCTTACTGCGACGTAGTCTTCACAATGTAAGTAAAAACAACATTAATCACAATGCGAGTAAAACAATACTTTGTAATAACTTACATCATACATACAATTACCGCGGAGAAATAGGATTCACGAATGTGATAAAATAATCACCCTGGTGGATTTTTATATCCTTCGGTACTATTTTATTATCCGCTTATCATGGCTGTTAAAGCTGAGTGCTATTCTCAAACCTCCACAATGATATGCGCTTTGAGAAGAATTGAAATAAAATCTGATAATTGAATGAGATTACCTCGAGATTTTTTCATTATGCCCATTGTAAGATTTCCGATAAAATGAAATTGCATGCGAACAGCCACAAAAGAGTGACTCCCGTTACACCAACGAGGCAACGATGACCGATAGAGACGCTTTCGATGAGTCGAATGTGATCTTCCAGAAGTAGAATATCTCTTATGATAATCCACTCCATCCACCATTCGGCCGAGATCGACCAAGGTGGCCCTTGAGCCGCAGCAAACTGCGAACCTGTTAGGCAAGCAAAGCGAGTCGACCATCTCGAGATAAATCGTGAAACTCACTCCATTGACCGGTCTTACATCTACTTGTTTTGAACGGGTCCAAAAATTTTTCGGCCGGTCTTGCAGGCTCTTCCGGGACAAACATTCGAAGCTTTGAGGACCGTCCCGCCCTCCCTAACGGTGTCGATCGCTCTCGAGTTTACTTGCGACTCGCCGCAATGGCCAAACAAAGTGGTTCGCGACCTGGAATGTGTCCCAGCGTCCGCCGCCCACTCCCCTCCCTTACCCGCTCAAGCCACGCCACTTGCATACATCTACGGCAGTATCGCGAGACCAACTGGAGGAAACTATGTAGTAGCGACTGCTTCGTGTTGACCCTTCCGGTACTGTTTGCTCGTATCCTGTCCCCGCCTCCGAAACACCTAGTTTCGTCGCTTCGCCCAACTCGGTCAAATTGTTTCACTCCATAATGGGACACCAGAGGACTAGGTATTCAACTGAGTTTATGTGAATTGGATTAAAAATAAAAAATACAATTAAATTGTTTATCAGGACAAACTCGGCAGACATTATCATTTAAGAGACAAAATATAGGATGCGTTTTTCTATCTCTAGAATCATGAGTATAAGTACTGCATACGGCATGAAAAGGTGAGTTGTTCCTTAGTAGTTATCTCAACAAAGAAGCAAGTTTTTCACTATTAGCTTTTCTGGTTTCTGCACGACTTTAGAACTACCTTTCACAATTCGCATCTCCTTCAAAGTAAAGACGGTTGGGTATCTTTCAATTAGAACATAGTTGAAGGATTGAACGTGGATCAAGGATATTCACCAAGAATACGGAAAACCTAAAAACCGGAGGTCAAATCAACAGATCCCAGAGTGCGAACACCAGACTTACATCCCCACACCATCAGTCACGAAACCTCCGCAGCCGCTACGCAAGTCGGTCACCACGGGCATGCTAAGGGGAGCTCCACTCCACACGAACCGAAGTGAGATCATTCACACCACCTACTCGCAACCGGCTCACTCTGTCTCTCCCACACTGCCGCGCGTCCTCGACCCCCCTCTCACTCTATCTTCCTCTATCCGCCCCTCTTCCCCGCGCACAACGCGAGGAAGAGCGCGGATAAGCCCTAACAGTACCCGCGATTACGTGCAAGAAAGTAGGTGGGCCACGGCGACGACGCGGCGGAGACGGCAGTGGAGGCGATGGAGGCGGCGGCGCCGCGACGGGTACGCGGCCAAACAAGCGACAATTATTCACAGCAGATGTTACACCACACAGCGCCGAGGGGCCGCGGAATGGCGACCGTTAGCTGGGACGTATCTGAAGACGGGGACCGACTCGGTTATTAGGAAGCCAGCGCGTTCTCTCCTGGCGCTGTATTATTAGATAATGTTGCCACCAGACACTAGGTCGTTGCTTACTCCTATGACCAAATTATCTTTCAGTGACATGGTTAATATTATAGTTTAACAAAAACATTCATAATCAAGTCAACGAATAAAGAAAAGCCTTAGAAGATCAACGAATTGAAGACGAAATTTGTTTAAAACATTACAAAATGTAGTAGCTTCCGGAGATATAATTAAAATGTTCTTCAGAATAATGAATTACCTCATCTATTTCGTTTCTACTAGTAATTTTCATTTGAAATTACATTTAAACAAGTTAAAGATTATTTAAAATCTGTATTAGCGATATATACGACCTTCAAAAATAGTTTTACGTTTACGTTAACAAAATAAATGACATAACTTAGTGGTAGCAGTAATAATTAATAGTAATGAGTTACAAACATCGACGAAACTGACATTAATAATCCTGCGGAAGAAAAATAATTCGAAACAGGTTATCGACTTTTACGAACATTTTGGTAGGATAATAACTGTCAGAGGCTTCTGATCTTTATAGACAATCTTAATCGCGTCAAGCAAAAACTCTCAAAACATCACCTAGGATGAAATTTTTACACTTTGACAGCTGGCCTTACATCAGAACCGTTTTCGGAGAGGAAAAAAACTGGCAATAGGAAAAGCACTTCCACCGGGACACTGGATGCGGTCATTTACCCGCCGTCACTTAACGATCGCGAAACTGTAGGCTGGTGGGCCCGTTTTCGAGGGTCCAACCAGCCCCATCCCATTCATTTACGAGATTAGCAGACCGCTGGGCGACACGGCGGCAGCGAAGGCGCGGCCGCGGTGCGTCACCGGGCTGCTTATGGATGCACGGCGGCGCGCGGCCGAGGCGCCGCGACCACCTCGGCGGAGGAGGAGGTGGTCAGGTGTTCCGGTGGCAAAGGTCACGCAACGGTCAGCGTCTGCGGGTTTGTGCACCTGCTTCAGCGTCGCCGCCGCCGCCGCCGCCGCCGCCTCCACGGTCGGAATCTAGTGGGCCCCTCCTTGATTTATAGTACCAGCGTTGCGTCGCGTCGGCCGCCGTGGCGCGGCGAGGAACTGCGACGAGCCGCTGAATCCGACGCCGACGCTTGGTCTCCTGGGCCCGCGAAAGGTGACGGCTAGGCGATCTAACTGCCTCTGCCATTGCCTTTACCGACTTTGGCAACACCCACGTTGTTGATTGATTGATTCTTAGTGATTCCGAGCGCGTCAACGTCTAAGGTAGTGAGTCCCGTAAGTGTAGTACATTATTTTCCAGGGGAGGTGGCTGTGATCTTCCTCCGCTGGGTGGCGAGAGTCGGTGAAGACCTACCATCGGCTACCGAGGTTTTCTTCAATCACCGCCCCAGCCGTGACAATCTCTAAATTCCTGACCGGCCTCCCCATATGTGTGATAGTGTAGTACATGCTAGGGTAAGTGTGGGTAAGTAAAGGATTAGGATAGGGCAAGGAAGAGGAAGGAAAGATCGCGCGCGGTCTGTGGTCCGTTTGTAAAGGTACTGCTCCGACTTTCGTTGTTCTAGACCTCACAATCCCTTTCGCCAGCACCGTGGAGTCCATCTGCTCATCAGTTCCTTCCATGAGTGTCCAGCCTTTATTTTCATTTGTACGTCGAAACGCTTCCCCTTTATGTGCATCATCCTCTTATAACATTGTTGCAAACATCGTACATATTATGATACCTGTACGTCCGCGTCACTTTTCTTTTCAATCATCAATTACGTTTCACAATCTTTTTTGTTTTCTTCCTTTACCTTCTTGTTTTTTCTCTCTTTTCTATATTTATTGAATTCTTTTTTCTCTACGCTTTTTGCATTATTTTGTTAAAACTTTCTACGCCCGATATCGCCAGCGCCGCGATCCTGTAGTTACATTAGAAAGTCCTCGAATTCTAGACTTCTCTCGAAATCATTCATGTTATTTTCCTCACCCAAAATTGTCTTCCTAACATTGTAAACATCATTACCTTATTTGCAACATCACTTAATTATGAATGGTTTATCATTTTGGTAAATTTTACCCTAATTCTATCTCGTTCTTAAACTGTTCCTTCCATCCCTCCCTCCCCAATTCTAACACCAAGTTCCTCATAACCGTTTACCGTGTCTCTCCAGATCCTCCCTCCGCTTGAGTCAGTCTCCGCAGCCGTGGCCGGTGCCGTCGCTGGCAGAGGTCAAACCGCAGGTGAATCACCGAGAAATCAGAGAGCGCCTCCGTTAGCTGCACGAGGCGCGAGTCGTGGATAATCGCGCGGAGAGTGCTGAATGGCACGGCTGTAGCTGCCGTTCGTTTGTTGTGGTTTGTTGATCGGGTAGGTTGCAACTGCGTACGTGAGCAAAGAGCGTGCAAACCGGCTAGATTGCTTCGCCCTTCGATGGCAGCGTATTGGAAATGCACGGGAAGAGACGTCGTTGACTGCTATCCTCGTACTTGCTTTCCAGCCGGTTTATGGGTGGTGGTTTGCACTTGCGGAGGCGACAATACTGCACCTTGACAAACGCTGTGCAACTATTATCCCGTCTCTATAATGTAGGCTTACGACCCGAGAGTCTGTTTACAATTTCCGCAACGGCATTCCCCGTGTAATTTGTAGACGCACTAACTCACTATGCAATAGAAAAATGACCACTCTTCATTACTTAATATTCATGAGATTTTTAAAATTCATAACAGGAAGTCAAATAATTTGCAGATTTAATTAGGAACTTATATTATGAATTACTGCATTACCTGTAAAACATCGTACGCTTGAAGTTACATTACTCCTATGCTTGTTTTGTATTTTCTTATGCATGTGTTATACCATTCTTGTAAGAAATAATTTGTTTTCATTATTGATTCTCGCACACGAAAAGTTCAGTTTATTTTCATTTTTAGGCTGGTTAAATCAGCTTTTTCAGTTGCGAAACAAAGTTTGCTAACCTCTGAAACAATGCATAGCAATGATGCGACAAACATATTATCGATAAATGTCCTCTAAGTGAATTCACTTCTTCAATAAAAATATTCAAATCACTCATCAACAAAACGCTATAGATGATACTTTCAGAGAATTATATATTTGCGTCAGTAGTATTCTAGGAACAAGTGATATAAGCAAATGACAAACAATACTGATACTCAATGTCATCATCGAACATCTATTTAACGGGGAATCGACTGCAGCGTAATGAGTGATTTAAATAATACATTCCCTCTTGGAAACAAACTCTTAAATCTAGAGAAAATAATAAATGTGAAACAAATTACATCAATCAAATTTCATTTTACAAATTGCTTAATTAGTTGATGTTATTTTTATGTTTAAATCATATCATGCACCTCAGTAATTTTTGATCCATCTACTTCACAACTATTTTCCCTTGCATATCTTCCAAACGTACAAACACCCCTGAAACACGGCGAATTTGTGGTAAACCATAAAAACGATCAAATAGTTCACACAAAGACTCGGACCTGGCTTTTTAGATCAATGTTAACGAATGACATACGAGAGAGGTGTCCCCCCCCCCGAAAGCGGAGTATTTGATTGCAATAGAAAACAAATGACAAGATTACGCAAAATTAACGCGCCCAAAGCATGATCTGCAAACTCCAACCTATAATGCACCAATATTTTCATTTTTTCTCTTTATTTTGTTTAGAAGACACTGCAACCCCTCTATAGAGGAAGATTACATTCAGGCTACGAACCCAGTTTTAAATACTTTGACAATGCGCCCATGTTTATAACTTATATTACTACTAAACTAGTATGAGAAGATTATGATATCCCCTTTAAAGAAAAACCTTCATACCCTCTTGGAACCAAACTCTTAAATCTAGAGAAAATAATATGAATGCCCAAATATACTAATTATATTCTTGAAGTCCAAAAGGACTGGGCCTTCACTCATAAAAAAATTCACACCCACACTGCAAAACCAATTCTTCCAAGATTAATAAAATACTTTAATTAAATTCATAACTTTGTCCTTGATCAATGAGAGCACTTAGGAGAAACTTACACTCATGCTTCGAATTCGGTCGTCAAAAGTTGAAAATTTCCCTGTACATGCTCCAACGTTTCCGTTGTGTTGCTGAGCTATGAGAAGACTGATGCACGCCGTTCGCCAATGACGGCTACTGAGCGTTCCCTCCCGTCAAAACTCGCTCGTCGGTGAGATCGGTGGCGTCGGTAGTGACAGTAGCGTCGGCGGTAACAGTGGCATCGGCGGTGACCGGCGTCGGCGGTGACAGTGGCGTCAGTGGTGACGGTGGCGTCGGCGGTGACGGCGGCGTCGGTGGTGACGGTGGCGGTGACGGTGGCGGTGGCGGTGACGGTGGCGTCGGCAGTGACAATGGTATCGGCTGAGATAGTGGCATCAGCGGTGACGATGGCGTCGGTGGCGACAGTGGCGTCGGTGTCGGCGGCGTCGGTGGTGTAGGCGGCGTCGGTGGCGCGCTTTGCCTGGCGCGGGTTCGCAGCTCGTCCCCCGGCGCGGGGCTCCGGTGCGGGGCGCGAGTGTCGCCCGCGTGTTATGCAAATCAGGCGCCATGTTCCGCGCTCGGCGCCCGCGCAAAACATAGATCTACGGTTAGCTGCTCCGGATGACGACGACAGCGCGCTCTGTGTAATTAGAAGCCCGGAAGAGCCGCGCCCTCCCACATGCACACCACCCCCACACAGAGGCACGCACTTTTGTGTAGCTTTTGTTTCTTTTCGGTGTTTAGGGGAAATGGTCCGAGATCTAATGGAACTAGCTTCACCCGAGTTTTTTGGTTGTTAGCTAGAAAACGCGCTGTTGAAAAGTAGGGCGGGGAGGTTTTTGTTTCGTTGTGTTTGTAGCACAACGCACTATATTACATGTGCTCTGGAGGTTCTCTACTTCATGTGATTATATTTTCACTGCAGAAAACCATTCACTACTAAGTAATACACATATTTTTAATTACGTTCTGTTAAAAATTCGTTGTCGAATGAATCGAAACATTAGTGATCAAAAATAATACTTTCACAAGAATCAAAACCTACATGACTTTTTATTCAAATATCTATATTCTATATTATATTTACAACCTCTGATTTCACATGAATTAGCATTTAGGTAGCATGACTTGACATTTGACGGCGCGAATTAGCAGGAACGTATCTCTTCAAACTCATTTATATATTGCATAATCCCAAAAGAAACGACCCAATCTGAAAATTTTAAGCTGTTTGCCTTGCCGAAATATGGGGGACATCATAAAAGCAATAATTCACATTAAACGGTTTCGGGGGAGAAAGCTCCCTGACTACGTACACAGAGTGCTCTGAAATTGCCGGTTCATTGCCGGCCGAAAGTGCTTGAGGAATGTAGTCAAGCATCGCGAGTTTGGCGCGAGCTGGGCACAACCGTCTCGGAATCCAGGTCGAGAACGCGCAGACGGCCCTGCGTGGGCGATCGGGTCTGAGCGCGTCTGCACCAACAAGCGGTGGAGGAGGAGGAGGCGCAGGAATTGAGTCAGGGCCGTCAGGACAACGCCTCCGCACAGGCGGTGGCTCCTTCGGTGGTTTTGAGTTGTGCAGATGGCAGGTCCGCCCACCGCTGGCACGCTTCTCCGCCACTGCCGCGGTCGCTGAAGCAAGCGGTTAGGTGGCTGCGGCAACGGAACCCCGAGTCTCTTGGTCACTGCCGGGTCAGTGGTCGCGCGACCTCACAGCCTCCGCAAGGAATTCCGGGTCAGTTGCGTCAGGCAGTGGTGAGCAGCCACCGTACCTCTAGAATGCCGGAGGTCTCGCTTGTCGATCGCTTGTGGGCAGATGGCGTTTATTTTTATTTTTATTAGAATCCATAATCCATTTTTTCCGAAAAGCACCTTAAGATGGCAATACTATTAAAAACTGACTGATATCACTATGACTGTCGCGTCGATAATCACTTCCATTACTTACTAAATTAGTAAGGACAGTGATGAAGTTTATGTTGAAATGTAATAAAAATTGAAGAAATATTGTAAATTATTACTCACAAAAAATATCCATCAATGCAGAACCACCTCTCAGCTCACTTACCTGTAACAAAATACAAAAATAAATAACACTGATAAGGAAACCATAGCATACAAGTGAAAAGCAAAGCACTTGATAAGAGGTAAAGACAAGTACTTGATTAAATCTTTAAATTTTCATTCAAGCATTAAATTTACTCCTGATTATGTTATGTTACTTTACTGGCTCGTTCCGTAAATAATTGTATCGTGTCTCCAAATATTCACTACTTTGTTAGTATGAAACTGATACTTCGCACAATCAGTTTCTCCGTGTACTTAGAGGAGCAGTTTACACAGGATGGTCAACCCACCTTTTGTAAACCTAGTTATTCTGCAGTATTCAAAGAGCCGTCCTAACTTTGTAACTTTCTCAGAAAAGGATTTTATGGAGAACAAGCAGGCGTTGGGCATTTTCCCAAGTAACAAGCCGTAACGGACTCTCGTAAAATCAATACTCAAGCACCTTTAGTTGCATCTAAATGCTAACGTCACCCCAATTCATTTACGCTCGAGCAATTCCCAATGGCGAGCACTATCAAATTTCCTGGTGAGAACCTGTACATAAAGTCCACGGGAGCGGATAATCTATAAAATGGGAACGCGCCGCAAGAACAATACACTTCGAGTTGGATGGGCAGGACGGGCATGTCTGTCCGTCCGAAACGGCTCGGCTTCCTCCGGCGCTGGGGTGGCGTTGCGCTACGCTGCGTCGCTAGGAATAAGCAAATAAGCGAGGACGATACCAGGCAATTATCGCACAAGGCAATTGAAGGACATTTATCAGCATAAAACGACCGCCGAATCATTTTCGCTGTTTCACTTACAAACTTTATTTTGTAAGAACGGATTGTTGAGCCACAAATAGGATTTCTTTGAGAAGACAAATGGTTGCTAAACCCTTGTTCGGAGACCACCTGCTCCTTTTTAACGTTAGTCGTGAACTTCATTTTATTCGTTCGTGAATAATGGAAGTAATTTGCGAAATATCTTCTCAAATTGCTGTGGTGGAGATACAATAGAGCAGAACAAATATAGAACTTGAATAATGCCACTCAAAACAATGTTTATTCTTCAAATGCCCTTTTTTTCATTTTATAGACTATGTTACTATTTATTACTAGTATCCAGAATTCAGAACATTTTCTTGACATTTTTTGTAGAAAAAATTATAATAAGTTAATATTAATCTGAACGTACCATTAAAAAAACTCCCGCACGAAGATGCCATCAACAAATATTATAATTAAGCTATGGTTTTTTGCCTATTTGTCTATTTTTATCCTTCAATTAAAAACGCAGTATTTTAGGTTACGTATTCATTTTGAAGCATTAGGTGTATTAAAATACAATACTACTAATGCCTCAACATGAATAAGTAACCTAAAATACTGCATTTTAATTGAAGGATAAAAGTAGGAAAATGGGGAAAAATTCACAGTTTAATTATATGAACATTAATTTGAAATTTCAAGTCCAAAGAATATGCCTTTGCTATCTTGTAGTAATTTTATCCATTCTAAATAAAATTTTTACACACAACGAATAACAATAAAAAAACTCCTCTCATCCACTCACATCGCGTCACGTGCCAACCGAAATTCGTCTCGGCCTACACGGCCATGCTCCTCGGTCGCCTCCGCCCCGTCCCGTTAAACAGACGCAAAAACAATTGCTGCAGCCGCGGAGACGGAGGCGGGAGGCGCGGCCTTCGCCGGCGACGCGAGGGGGCGTCACGTCCTAACGGCACCGCCGCCCATGCGTCTTGCCTCCGACTGCATCCCTTGGCAGAGGCCCCGGGTACGGCGCCGCCGGTAAGGCTCGATATTGATTAATGGCTGTGAATGCCGTCCGAGTCTCCCGTGTCCGGGAGCTGAACCCAGGGCTATCGACATCGCAGAGCCTCGCCAACATCGCCGGACCCACAATTCATCATCTCGATCCATCAGCGCGCCGTAATGCAGACGGACGGACGGCCGGCCCGACGCGCGCGTCCGTGAAACCCGTCGGTTGACTCATTAGGTTTTCTGTCACGCACACTACCGGCCGGAGACGGAATGGATTTGTTGAAGATGCGCCCGACGCGCATGTTCCCGAATATGATGGATGACCGGTTGACCCATGCGCGTAACGTCTCCATCAGTCAGAGAACATTAAATCGATAGACATTACTCCTAGGCGACAGGGCTTCGTTTAAAATCATCGTCCAAGGATCGCGGAAACCCAACCACTTTTCAGTGGAATGGTTACCTCCGTCAGAGGCACCTCCGCCCATATTTGGCCACTTGAGGTCAACACACTTGCGTGTGAGCAAGGAATGCGTGGCCACGTGGGATTCCGCAACTTCCCGCGACGTGTGCGTACATCCACGCGTGAATTTTTCAGCGGATTCGCTTGTTCTAAGGGGAGGAGTAGGCAAACGTTTGAAACTGAAACACGTGTTCACACAAGAGTTCGTTTGCCTGCTCGCTGCCAACGCAAACAGTGACCCGTCTCCACAGAAATCCACGTACCCGAAACGAAGAGGCAGAAACAGCGAGAGGGTCAAGCAGGACAAGACTGTCGTATATGACAGGATACATCATGTAGAGTCACGGATATTATGTCCTTAAAATGTACTGAAGATTCGGCCTTCGAAAATGCATAGTCAGAGAAGAATGAACAGTAAAGGTTTTGGGGATTTTGGGACGCATGCTCTTCGATTCTCATTTCCTCAAATGTGTTTAAAATGCTGTCTTCGGAAACAGGTCAAAATGTGGTAACATACTTACGAATGTTTTGAACTCCTCACAACTGGGACAAGTGGATCACGTCAGAAGCATTTTGTATCTTCAAGTTCACAGACTTCACAATAGTACAGACCTTAAATTGCGTGAATTTCGTTTGTCTGAAGAAAATTGCAGAAAAACACGAAATGTATTCAGACCCAAACAACTCTTTCTTGGCGCAGGAAAATAGATGTACCTTGAAAAAGTCTCACATTACTATAAGGAAAAAATTCCTTAAATGTCTTGCATTCCAGCAGAAGTTTTTTTATTAAGCCAGTATTACATCCGCTATAGAGTTGAAAATTCCAACGCAAGGTCGGTTATATATAGCAACAGGAAAAATGATTGGGTTTTAAGTCAACAGATTCACACAGGAAATGACAGACGAGGACTCCGTAAAGATGGCGTAAAATCAGGAAATCCACATAGATTATCCACTATTTTCAGTTCAAAATGTAATTATAAATTCAGGGAAAAAGAAAAATTATAGAGGTTTATTTTCGATGGATGTGCACTAAGGAAATTCGAACTTTTTTTTTATGTTGCTTCTTCGACTTCCACTTTAGCATAGTTAACTAAGCGTGTAAAAGCATGAACTTGTACTACTTTTCAGTAAGTGTTGACTGGAATACTATTAACATCTAGAAGCGGCTCCAGAATAAGGATTTACTCCCGTTCCAAAATCTCCTAATAAATCCTGCCATTTGTTTTCTTTGGAACGACTTCAATTCGAACCAAGCAGCAAACGGTCACGACACAGCTTTCCCACACTTGACAACGTCAGGTGGAAGCCGCACGGTCGCTCCACCACCACCTCCGCCTAGCTGAGCCACTTGCGCGCCCTCGGGTCGCCCCGGCGGTGACCGCCGCCGCCGTCACCACACCTCCGCAACCGCTGCCACCGCCGCCTTCGCAGGCCGGGACACCACTTCCCGTTCGCCCACCGCGCGACCGCAGCGCTCCGTCACCGCAGGAGGAGGCGGCGGCGGCGGTGGCGGCGTAAGCGGAGGTGACGTGGACCTAGCGACCCGACGTGCCCAGTGGCGACCGCGGAGGGGTCAGCGGGCGGCTTATGCAAAGCATCCCGCCCCGCCGCCGCCGCCGGTGGGTCACGCAAGAAACGACGTGTGCTGACCGCGACCCTGGGACCCGCGCTAACTGCCTCGGCTGAGGCGACTGACGTGGCGAGAGGGAGTACGGCGCAGACGCGGATAAAGCGGTGCCGTGCGGTTTTTCGTCTCGCACTCGGTTGGGGGGCTTTCGTCTCGTACTGCTGTCAGAGATCGCATGCGCGATTAACGAGAGATGTCGAACTTCGTTTTAATGAGCGTTTCTGCAGTTATCCGACACTGATGGATAAGAAAATAAATTTTTTTGGGGTATATTTTGTGAAGATTAGTTATTCATCTTCAGCAACACGATAGTTGTCAATGGGCCATTTATTATAACTATAAGCCTGCGGCAGATAAGAAAAATTAATTCCCAATGCAGAGTTTCAAAATTTTTCACATAATAAGTGACATACTTTTGTGTTAAAATGTGTCTTATTACGAAAAACATTTCTACAATGGACAGACTGGGGGAATTTGTCCCAATATACGTGTTACATCCGGGATGACGGTATCACTCCTGCGTAAGGCATTGATGTTGTGGATTGTGGCATGGAATGGTATTCCTTCCACACCATTGAACCATAATTCCTAATCTTAATCTCTTCCCCTTCCGTGGTAGAAGTTGTATCGGGGGAGAAGACCAGGTCCTCGACGTAAGGAAGCCAGCACAAACTATGGAGGTGTAGCCTGACACCTCGCTGGGCTCAGGAGCTAAGACTGACCAAATGAGAATACACATTTGGTTACATGGACTCCCAGGCCACATCGACGCGATAAATGGGGAGGCTGGTATGTACTACAAAGTGTGCCTAGAGAAACAAGTCTCAGCTGGGGGAAGGGAAGTCTGTACACACCCAAGCGGCAAAAGTCGTAACACAAGAATGCGGACATTCGTTCAAAGAATAATGGTTCAGTGGTAGTCCAACAACAAATAGACAAATTAAATTTCAGAACTCCCAACTTTTCCACATGATTACAAGTTGGAATATTGGAGATTCTTATACATCAGTGCATTCGCGTATCCCAATAACACTAGATTTTGTTAATATTTTTCTATAATTTTTAATGAGAAATGTTAATTATTTTATATATTTATGATTTCTCTTTACTTATCAAAACAAAAATGCACCCCACAGTAATATATTTCCAAACCATCACTGTAAAAACGGTATTTACAGCTTATTACAGTATAGCGCGCTGTCAACCTGCTTCTTTGGCTGCCGTGCCAATGCAAGGCATGGACGCATCTCCAACTGCACGGTAGCTGGAACGGACATTTTGCACATGCCGGCATATTTCGCCGGCAGCAGACTCAGAACCCACGAACAGACTCGCAGTTGCCGCTGTTTTCGCCACCCTCCTTCCTCCCCGTCTCTCTTTCTATCTCTCTCGCTCTCTTGATAGTGGAACGGCAAGTAGCGGCTCGCTCCTGATACCCTCGCACCGCGACACCGAAAAACACTTCCACACCGCGTGCGCGGCTCCACTCGGCGACGAATTCTAATTGGAATTCTGCGCGCGAAGCCACACGGACAGCTACAAATTGTTTGCGGACTATTCGAGATGTAAACATCAAAACGTCGTGATACGAAGTCATGCGAACCTACGAACCCGAATCAACACGGGTGCACCTACGCGATGCTAATCAGCGTTTCCCGCGTGATAAACGATGCGAGGGAAAAGAACAACGAACGGGTCGCTGAAAATGGCGCTGGCAAGTCTCGTTTGATAACACGCGTAATGAATGTCAAGGGCGAGCGACGAATTAAATCATGACGTCAATACAGGTGCGCGATAAAATAAAATGAAGACTCGCCTTGTGTGTTGTGAATATTCACGGCGGGATATCTCACGTGCTATAAATCAAACAAATGGAAACAATGTGCAACGCTCAGGGGAAGGAAGATATACGATTTAGCCGTGAGCAATGGTGCGGAATATTTGCATTTATAAGTCACGCTATTATCACTGGAATTTGTAAACAACCAGATCGCTTTAAGAGATTAAAAATATGAGTTTGTGATGTATACACACTAAAGTTTTAACACCAGGCTCACGCAATTTTTTGCTCAACGTTATCAGTGTTCAGATACAGATTAAAAGGAAGTAATACACAAAGAAATAAGTCAACAATGCTATAACTATTGAAACATCTGACTGTGTTGACTTACGAACGTTTCCGTAGCAACTTTTCTCCTCGGAAGGCACAGAGTCCAGTCACGAGAAGAAAATCAGCTGAAAAAAAAATAAATAAAAACCGAAGGTTGTTTACTTCTTCAAATACTTGGTTCACTCACAGTGGATTGCAGGTTTACTCCAGCAAATACCTAAAACAACACGCGACCATGTTCAGCTTACAGTCCGCGCAAACACCCAGGTCAAGGACCAGCCCCAAAAAACAAGCGGGCCAACACGCTCCCTTGCAGAGCGCACCCGGCACTCGGTCAGACCGCACCGCCCGCGTCGTGCCGTACCATCCCGTACGGCTGAGCTACGGCTGAGCTGCGGCTGCCGCGGCGACAATTCCGTCACGTAGCGCGGCCGCGCGGGCGGGGCGGGACACAATAACACAGTGGGCAACCGCCCAAGACGCGTGCAACGGTTACTACCCCGCCCTGCGGCGACGCGCCGTGTCGCCGACGTCGTCGCCGCCGCCGCCGCCGCCGACACCAAAGCCGCATCCGGCTGTAGCAGCTCTGCAGGTTGTTATTGCGGTTATCATAACGCCGCCGCTCTGTAACGTGGTTGTCAGTGTTGCTGCCATCGCCTTGGCTGTCAACAGTCATCAAAGACGCAACCGTCTTAACTGCCAAAAGCTATTACCATCCTAACACAATCTTTTGCCACCAACAAAATCGCCGCCAACTAATGTAGCCCCTTCTAGGTCACCATCATTTCATGAAAACTACCGGAGATATCGCGGCTCCGTATTTCCAGTAATTTCGATATATATTGCTACTACGTTCATTCATTACCGTAGCTGTTTCCGCCACAATCAGCTTTGCGTCGGCCGTGCGCCGGCATTTGCGGCGGCGGCACGCGGGCGGTGTGCCCCCCTGGCTGGCGCCGAGCGGCGCGCGGGCGGGCGAAGGCGCTCTAGTGACACAGATTGCGACACCGGGCGCGACGCCGCATCGCGTCTCTTTTCGGGGGCGCGGACCCGCGTGACATGCGATTACGCGAGACGTCCGCCCCCCGGAAAATGCATAATCGGACAACGACACCCTGCCTCCCTCCAACCGACCCACATGCAGCGGGCGCCTTCGCGCTAATGGCTCTGCTGCGCCTCGGGCTCTGCAAAACAATTGGCGAGCTGTCGCCGGGACGAACGCACCTACTCCATCACACCAGAGGACGCCGCTGGCCTCATGAGAGATGGATCCGGGACGAGGTGAAGAAATTCAATTGCAGGGGAAATGGCGCTTTTCTGAGAGAGGAAGAACGTTTTTTTGGCCGAAATCGCGTTGCGGTACAAATGACACATGAAGTCGTGCTCGGAGTAAGTTCGAGTTCTTTGGAGTGTCGTCGTGGAGAAGATGTAGGTCCAGCGGCACATGACCGTTGTAATGGCAGTTTCTGTGCTAAATGTGCACTCCGCGCACTATGTTAAGTGACCTGCTAATGTGATAATGTAGCTTTTTTGGGGGTAATTATATAGCTCCTTCCACAGATGATGACTTCATTCGTCACACCAACAATTATTCCCAGAGAAAGACATTTTTGAATACTTTTTATTTGTATGAGGTATCAGAAATGTTTTCTCTCAACGTCGAGAATGTCATGTTTTTAATGCGTATGAAACAGAGAGGAAAATAAGAAAAGGCAACCCTGGGCATAACGTGCGTTGTAGCATTCTATCTGCCATGTCAAACCACTCCATGACCATTATTCTTCAAAAACAACTTCTACGTAGACAATATTATCTTAGACTTGAGGAAAATACATGAACTGTAGAAAATGGCCGAAAAAATCAAAAATTGACCGTGGTAGAACCAACAAATCTCAGTATTCGGTTCTCTTAAACGATTCGATACGAAACGAGTTAACTGAGTGACACAGCGTGATACCAATGATACGTTAATTAGCGGAAGTTTTCTAATTTAATGATGACAAATTCACAAAGAGCCTCCTTTCTTACGATGAACGTAACTATACGAAATGCAATTGAATCGAATATTTAAATCGTTAATTTTGAAACCATGCAATGTACAGATAGACAGGATTTCTCATTTCGTCAGATCTTATTACCGATCGTACACTCGCATAATCACATCACAAACAGTATTCAAACTCTATCCATTCCAATCAGAGAACTAATTACTGTAAAAGGAAACATCACCCTTTGCATGCATCAGTAGAACACCACCATTTATAAGGTTTTCACGTCAGCGGCAGCAGCAGCCACAACGACAACTGTCCACTGTCAACAAACACTGGTTCCGCTCCGCGACAGTCACGCGTGGCCGACCGGGAGCGAAGCAGTTCCTGTGGCGGGAACGCCCTGCGCAATCACGTTCTCCGCATGCGGAAAGGAACAGTTAGGGAACCGGCCGTCTGCGCCGGCTCCTGCGCCGCCGCGGATAACGGCGCTTCCGAGCGTCCTGTCGAAAAGCGCGACTAACGCGCGCAGGAGTTGCAGGACGTGTGGAAGCAGCGGCTACCGGCGCCGGCGCGGGTCAAGCCAGGCCGCAGTGGCGACCGACGATGAGGAAAGAGTGGCACACGTGGAATGTCCTTTCCTCAACGTTCGGTTTCTCAAGAGCTCAAACGTGCTGAGATGGATCAGGGCATTAACTGATGTCATGATAGTGGTTCTGACCTGAAGTTCTAAGGATTTTCGACACTAGCTACATAACTAGGTCGAGTTCATCCGCTGTCTGGAGAACAATTCTGATAGGTAGTTTTCTGTGGTTTCTCGGATCAATACCAAGTGAAAGCTGGAGAAATACCCTAGCAAACGGGCCACGGAACGCGCACGATCTTTTCTTCTATTACTCCGCTATTACACATGTCGGGAGACCAGTCGGAAGCTTAGAGCTTATCTCGGGTGGGGTGGCTCCTGCTGTTGTGGAACACCTTCCGAAGACATTGCAAGTCGAAGTGTAGATCGGCGCCAGATATCATACAGCGAGAGAAGAACACCGACATCTCCCGCGATAAAAGCTTGCACCATACTTATAATTAACGACCACAATAGTTGACACGTCCGGAAATACGAAATAATCAAAGTGACCACTGCATCGGTTCTAAAAAGAAAATATCTACACAGAGAGAAGACTATTCCTGGGCTGTGATGAGCATTAGGCACTATCATTAACATAACCAAAACAAAAAAGTACATTTTAAACAATTTGAACACTAAATTAAAACAAGAATGGCGTTTAATTTCGACTGCCGGGTTTCCAAAACCACAGTGGCATAATACAAACTGGAACAAAGCGGCGTCTTTTAGGCAACGTGAGCGTATCCATAGTGCGGGCGGGCAACGGGTTGACGCATTAGCGTCGCAAGGACGCAGCCTCTCCTTTGCCCCGCCCCCGCCCACACACGTCCCCTCCCCTCCCCTCCCGCAGCCGTGCCGCCACCGCCACTCGAGTCGACGTCATAAAAGTGCCGTTCGCCCGCCGCGCCGCCCCGTGCGCGCCGCGAGCATTATGGGCCAACGGGGGCGGTGCAGTGGCTGCGGAGGCGAGGATCGGCGGGCGGTAGCACACGTTCGGAGAAACAGCAGATTCGGCATTGTTTGCCGCGGGGGAGAAGTGGCAGTAAATGGGGCACCGAGGACGGAAGCGAAGTGGGCGAGGTACCGATGAGAAGCAGCGAAACGAGCGTGGGCGGCGCGGCGGTTGGTCGGGGACAGCTATGGTTAAAATGGGAAAAGCTGTATGAATTGACAAGCGGAGAATTCCCGAAGAACAAAGTTGTTCATGCACAAGTCTCTGTGAAGGCAGATGGAAAAAGGAGAGAAGATTGGAAGGGGAAAGTAAATAAATAAATAAATAAATAGAATGTTGAAAATTGATTGAAAGGCCCAAAAATAAAACACAAGTTTTTGTTGGTGGCTCCGGAAGGGAAGAAAGGAATACGAAGGAATTGATAGTAGAAAATGGAAAAATAAGTGCGTAGCAGTTACAGTGATGCAGTGTAATAGGCGGAAAATAATGAATACGCGAAGGGCGGTAAGTGAAGGGCGGCGGGCAGCACCGTCTGCAAATCCGTTTTGTCCCACGCACGACTCGAGAAAGCGAACTGTTTACCACTCGCTGACTCTCAAGAAGGAGCTCCACAGTTGAGTCTTTCGAGCGGACGTGGGTGAATGCATATCCTGAAGAGAATAATAGCATTTGAAAGACGGCCTTGTTTGTAACAGAGCAAATTGAACACCGATTCCAAAAGCCGTTATTTCAGAGCACCGCTGCGCGAAACGCAAAGAGTTATATTCAAGCGCCATTTTCTCTTCCTGTTCGTGATGTGTTTTCACTCAACGATCGGTAAACTTCTTGGGCGACTTTCCTCAGTCTTATGCAAATATGCTAACAAAATTCCATTCTTTAAAAGTCCTACAAATTTAATAAATTCCGTATAATTTTCTTGAAAATTACTGCAAAAGACCTAGTTGTTAAACTATCGTGCAAACGGCATATGTATTAAAACTGTTCTTAAATGTGAAAACGTCAGCATTCAAAGTGTCTCTTCCAGCCCTCCGTTCTCGGATTGATTGATTGTTAGCGATTTCGGGCGCGTCGACTACTGTCATAAAGCCCGTAATTATAGTGGATGTTTTTCATTGAAAGGTGGAGGTGATCTTTTCCCGTCGGATGGGGAGATCCGGCGCCAATCTATTGTCGACTAGCGGGTTTTCCCCAACCAGGTATCTCCCCACTGGCGGGGCACCGCCCCAACCGGGACACGCTCTAAGCCCCTGAAACTCAATAAAACGAATTTATACTTTACATCTAGCAGAGCAATTTGGCGCCGTTTATTGCACAGCATCGGGGTCATCGGCATAATACGTGTCATACCTTCTTGGGCAGACGGAAATGACTGGCATGCAGACTTTATCCAAATGAAGGGACGTATGTGTAATGTGGAGGAAGAAAGAACGATATGGGTTGATCATCACATAAAGTGACTAGCAAAGGAGGAAAAGCTACAGACAGAACCCGGGGTGAATGAGACTTACCACGACATGGAGATTGAAGCCAACAAAAATCAAGGAGTGACAGTAGAGAATGTTGATCCACTATCCAAGGGAACTCTAATAAAGATAAATCACCAAAAAGGCAATAAACGATAAAAGTTGATGCTGCGACAACTTGCTTCGTTACATTGTATTTTTCAAAATATTTCAAACATTGGTTATGCATACGTTCCACCATTTCATATTACCATGCATTTCATAATGTACTAGTATACCATTGAGTTTCATTTCAATGAAATGACACAATACGAAATATACACAATATTTTTTTCTTCAAATAGCAGAGAATTTGAATTTACTTGATCTTGAATATGGGACAGTAAAATTTTTCCGCTTAGCCATTTACATTAGTTCATGTCACAAAGGTCAACGATAACAGTATGCTGGTTATAGGTCACTCATTCGTCCCGTAACTGCAACTATGACGTTCTGTCTTGAAATGCTTTAGGTATTTCCTTCTATAATTTCCAATTGCACACACAACCCACGTTTGCAAAGCCTTCCGGCTTTGCAAACGGCAAATCGTCGACCGTCTTACAAGGACTGTACAGTCCATAGACAGAATGATAGCCGTACCAAGGCATATATCTCGCTCGAAGTTAGAAAAAATATTCGCAGCGTGCAGCAAAAGTGGTAGCGTCCAACGAGGACTCTTGAACAGAATTTGTATCTCCATTTCGGGCGAGATACGGAGTGATGCAGCGTGTGCGATAAAATGAGAACGGGCCGCAACTGCCGCCATCGTCCCCACCCCCGCTACTGCTACCAATCTAGTCGCCATCATATCATCGTCATCGTCACTTCGATTGCTGCCAAAGACTCTAGTCGCCGCAGCCACTGCCACCCTTACGAACGTTCCTCAAAAAGGACTACCGTCACATCGCCACCGCCTCTCGATGTCTTTGACTCTGCCGGTCCCACTAACACTGCCACCATCACGATCACATATTAACGTCTTCGCTCGTCCCCGCTGGCGCCAATATCTTCTCCCCACCACCCATTACCGTCAGTGCATCCACCCTCCGCTTCTGCCAGCACGCGAACTCCACCTCCTCCGGCGCCCGTTCTACCGCCCCCGCCATCGCCGCTGCATCGCGCCGCCGCCGCCTGGCGAAATGCCGCCGAGCCGGTTTCTGTCACCCTCGCGGGCGCCGGCTGGCGGCGGCGGCGGCGGCGCCCAGCAGATGGCCCGGCCCAACCCGGCGGAGGCGCAAACGGGCCCGGTTCGAGGGGTCGCCCCGGGAGCAACGCACCCGCCCTGCAATGACCCCGAGCTCCGCGCCCGCAGCAAGGCTAACGTGGTGCAGCTTCTGATCTTTGGAGGGGGGCAAGCCACTCGCTGGTACAGATTCGAAGCTATCCTGCAACTGATGTAGCCCATTTCTCAGGTTGCTTCCAGTATCTAGAACCCGTATTCAGTTTCTTACAGCCTGCTAAGCATACCATTCACATCTCCACGATTAATCGTACAACGCTCGCACATTAGATCTTGAAACATTATGTTCCTAATTGCTTTAATATAATAAGACACTCAAAGTTGTAGAATCTCATCACAATTTATTCAAATGTATTATCTAAATACAAATTTTACGACTAACCAACAAAATAATGATTTTAGTTCGAACGCAGTGGAGGTATTTGAAAATAAATATTTTTATTCCTATTAATATGAGAAAAACTGGCATTGAAAGTTTCTATTTAAAGCATATAGAAATCTCGGGTCTGAAGTTCGCGTAAAATTGTCATGTTTCTTTATCAATGACCCTCACCTTCTTAGAACGGTGTCAACTAAATCTGAGAAATTAATGAAATATATAACCCAATAAAACGTGAGATGAAACAAGTAAATTGTGGCAGTAATGTAGAAAAACAGGAATGAGTATAGATGGAGTTCGGGGAAAACATAAGCGCAAAAAATCGCTTTTAAAAATTCTTAGAATTGAAGTTAGGTAAGATTGTGCATTGCCCTTTGCAACGCCTGCAAGCAAAGGTCCATCCTTGTACATCTCTAGCCTGATCTCAGCATTTACATTGGCTTCGAACAGCACGCAATCACTAGTTGAACGCACATTTAAATGAACTTGCTTCCGAAGTACACAGCAGTGTAAGTAGAACTGTCTGTCCAAAGAAATCGTTACCGCAGCTCGACAATAAACCAGTCGGCGTGCGCTTGGGGGCGTAGCAGAACCGGCCGGACACTGAAGAGGTGGAGGACCTCGGCTTCGACGACGGCGGCGGTGGCGGCGCGGGGACGAGGGCTTCTTGGTATCCGGTGGCGGCGGTGGCGGTGACGGTGGTGGCGACGGCGGCGGCGCGGCGGGGGCGACCGGGTGGCGGCGGCCACGGAGGCGGCAGCGGCGGTGGCACTTAAACCGCGCGCAATAAACATCGCGACCACGTGACGCAGACTCACTTTCACGCCCATTAGCATACTCGATGAGCGCCGCGGTCGCCGGCGGAGGAGACGTCGTTTTGCGAGCGTCGATTCGCGGCGGGCGCCCGGAGTCTCCGGGCAGAGCCGTCCGGCGCGGCGCGCGGTGGCCTTCCTGGTAGGAAGGAGACGGGCAAGGATCCCGCCGGTCATTCAACGAGGAGACCGCTGTGAAATCTGATATGCAAGACAATTAATATTCGATTTGCTGGGGGAAATGGTGAAGTTGCTCCCATTAGACTCGAAAAGATCGGATTTCCAGGCGTATTAGTAAACCTCAACGGAGAACTGAAGAAAGGTGAAGTAGGCAGCATCGGGTTGCCGCTATTTTAACAGTGGAATGATTCATATATTCGCTTTATAACTGGCGAGACTGCATCTGGTCTGTAATTAGAGGATTGTAAGTACAGAAGGAAAAAATCTTCATGCTCCTTTTGCAAATTGGACGCCCGTGTTGAGCTTGGCTGATAACAATAATAGGTAATCAAAAATTTACTAACAGTCCTCAAAAGTGGTGTGACACATCGAAATAAAGTGGATAATCGAATTATAAAATTAGTATTTAGAACATTTTTCTCAGTGTTTCTCAAAACTGATCACAGGAATATTCATCACCATTTCCAACGTAAGCTATTTAATACTGAGACCTCTAGACACGATTTTTGCCCTCTGACAAAAAGCCACACACCGTGCACCAAGTTCAATCGGACATTGACAGAGGACACCTCCGCAGAAAACACTGCAAGCCCTAGTAGGCACTTCCAAGTCTCCACACGTACTCTTAATTTCTAGTGATTATTCCCTCGTTTCCACCAAGCAATTAAAATTGTATACCTTGACCGCAGCCGGGCTTTAATTTTCGCATTACGTAACGGTGCGTAATAACACTGAGTTCAAAATGACGACGCTTCAAAACACGCTATCCTGTTGGAAAAGAACAGGGCGTCGAGGTAGCTCGGCGACCAAATGAAGCTGTAAAAAGTATCAACCATTACTACATCGACCTCTAATGGCACACCTTAATGAAAGGCTGAAAGAAAATCGCGCGCCGCTCCGGAGGCTGACTTCTCAGTGGCGGTGGGAGTGTCGTCTGAGGCGGAGACCGACTTTTGAATTAGCGCACGAAGGTGACAAAAAAGATAAGCGAAGACGATCGAGTGGCTGCTCCGAGAAGAAACACGTACCACAAACAAGTGTCCCCAAAAGTGAAGGTGTCTCTTTGTATTGTGCAGTTATGAACCGTAAAATCTTTCTGAAACGTGTAACTACATTATATTGAATTGTGAAAGTAAACTAGATTAATGAAGAAAATCCGTATAACAGAAAAAAATTAACAAACGCAATATGCTTGAGAGTATGTTCAAGTACAAACGCCAAATGCTAATTCTTTGATGCTGCAACCTATTGTGTACTAGTATCTTTCTATCCGTAGTATATTTCTATGAATTCCAACGAATTTATGTGTTGCGTAGTAATTTTAAACCGATCGCGTACCAAAAAGTAAAAGTTCCACAAAATACCCCACTTTTCCACAGGCATATTACACGACACTGTCCTTAACGTGAAAGTCCGAACAAACAGATTCCACTGAGTGGTTTAGTCAATTCTCCAAAATAAGTGGCAATCAGTGAAAGATTATTTTCATCTCGCGAAAAACTTATTTCATTAGCAAGCTTAAATTATATTCATAGAGAAAGGGTGGTGTGTTTTTTTAAGGCAGTAGTCGAAAAATTCAAGGGAAAAATACTAGGAGTAAATAACGGATTGCAATGGTACTTTCTAAAATTACATATAAGACAATATTGATTCCATAGTTTATGTGCTGTATTTTTAAAATTCAAAAGCTCTCATAAAATTACTTCCTAGAAAACTTCAATTTATGAAAC
Source organism: Acheta domesticus (assembly GCA_031308135.1). Lineage (NCBI taxonomy): Eukaryota > Metazoa > Arthropoda > Insecta > Orthoptera > Gryllidae > Acheta > Acheta domesticus. Next base: position 130,093,080 of record JAHLJT010009436.1, on the reverse strand, counting down.
ATTTTTTACTTCATAGAATTATATACACGTTACAATCATATTTTCTCCAACAAACCAGCAAAACCACTTCTCTTCTTACAAATTGAATTTACCCGTACTGTTGGGAAGAGCACATTTATAACAAAACAAGGAATAATACACTTAGAGAAGACAGGACGGCATCTGATACGCCTTCTACCAGGGGGACCTACATTTTCTTGTCCACCAACCCATCAAAGAGAAGCGAACATTTTAGATTAGACATTCTCAGACAATCCTTTCGTAAATTGTTTTATTTTTTAAATATATAAACCCAATTGCCATTTTGTGTACAAGCTTCTCCTCGAAATTCCCTCTCATTCTCCCAAATGAAACCTAAGCTTCTAGAGCGCGGAGGAGCCCCCGACTCCACCTCCTCCCCCATCGCGGCAGCCAAGAAGACAGCCGCCATCCGGAGGCAGGCTCGATCGCGCGGGGCAATACCGGCGCGTGATTAATTCCGTCTCGGGCGGCAGTTCCTCCTCCTGCTCATCTTCCTCCTCCTCCGCCTTCCGTCGTCTCATCCGGCGGAGCGCACGCGCGGAGCGGGAGGGGGCGAGGGCACGGAGCGTGGGCGCGGAATCTCTCCGGCGCGCAGTGTAGATTTATGAACGCTTTAATCCGGCTTATCGCGTCACACCCGGGCAGGCGCGTGACACGCCCGTGACAGACGGGACGCCGAGGTGGCGAACCCGCGCCACGGCGGCGAATTCGCGCAACGGACCCGCACGCATATATACGCTCTCGGGCGCCGCGACGGCCCTCACTAAAAAAAAGGAACGGGCCCGCAAAAAGCGAACTTGTTTTACTCGCAGTCAATTAAAAATCCGCTCTCTCGTGGAGGACTCGGCGTCGCGCACTGCACTGGGCTGAGCTTCGTTAGGACGCCGCCGCGAAAAGTAGCAGCTGAGGAAAAGAACGACTGAAAGGGGGAGAGATAAAAAAAATGAGAAAAAATACGGAGGCGATGTCGACTGAAAGAATAAGTTCAAAAAAGCGTGCGCGCAGAAGCCGACGCGCCCGAGTAAAAACAATAGAGTGACGGGGCAACATCGAGACACAGAGAGGAAGGAGGGGGTGGTAATTTGTTCTTGTTGGATCAATTAACCGCTTCACGGAGACAAGAATAGGGCAAACCGGCCCGCGAGTTCCGGTTGCTCGGACAGGTCGATGTTGCCGGCGTCGCCGCTCGTGCTGCCTCCACCGCTCCTCCTACCCCGCTCCGGCGCTGCGCGGGCGCGCTCCGCGCTATTCCTAATAACATCTGAAGACGCGAGTTGCAAACTAATGAGCGCTGGTCAATAACATGGCTGCAGTGGCAGAGGTGGCGGGAGAGAGACGGACAGACAGAGAGAGAGAGAGAGAGAGAGAGGGAGGTGGAGCTTGGGATGAGAGAGAGGACGCGAGAGGAGTGAGTGAGAGAGAGAGAGGTTCGAGGGTGAGGGCAGCGTTGGACTTGACAGGGCTCGCTGGACAGAGGCGTGGATGGCGAGAATAGGAGGATGGGAAGCGGACAAAATTCGCAAATTGTTATTGTTGATTACCATACGGCAATGTATGCAAAAAAGCGAACTGATGGGCATATATACATTTGAAAAATACCACAATCACCGAAGAAAGACACTGCGTCATGAAGAGTAAACCTTGGAAATGTGAGGAATTCTTAGCTAATAATGCCTCAAGACTTTCATATTTCATTTCCCCCGTCAAAATAATGGAACCAAAACAAAGTAAAGTTTTCAGCGAGTTACCGGTAATGAAATGAAATAGCCCTACAACGAAACATACTTGATTTAATTTTTTTAACCTGTATCTCTTTAGGCAGTGTAATATCAAACGCGTTGTACAGTCTAAGCGATTTATGTATTATAAAGAGACACCACATTATAAAGCCGTACGTGTGATACTGATTACTGACATGCGTGGGACAAAAAAAGTGACAACGTAAAACAGGAGGAAACTAACCAATAGTGACGGACAGGTGGATATAGGCGGATAGGTAATATGTAGGATGAACATGCCCATCACCAGTAACCGAAAATGACGTGAAGGCGTATTTACGAGTGGAGTATGGCAGGTAAACGCGCGGTCCCGCGCAAATTGCCCGCGAGCGGCCTGCGCCACCGACCACCGACCTTCACGCTCGCCCCCAACCGGCAGCCACCTCTGCTCGCAGACTACACGTATTAAACCAAGATTACACGTCGGCCACGGACAGGAGACCGGCGGCTCAAGCGCGCCAGCACATATTTCACGAGGGAACGAGCACGTGACTACCGGCTTGCGGCGACGCCGGCGCCCGCAACAAAACAGCGCCGGAAACATGCATCAAGCACATTGCGGCTTAGACCGATTCACCCCCCCTCCCGCGGGCCCCCGCGCTCCTCCATCGCAGTCGACTTCGCGCAAAAGGACCACACGAAAACACGCTTATTAAGAGGGAGGACGCCACCGCGAGAGGAAATTGGCCGTAACACAAAAAACAATACGTAAGTACACACACGTGAAGAATGCCCTACCATCAGCGTAATCACGGGCTATTCTAATACCCACAGCTGCGCTCTTATTCGGACCTCCTGCGAAGGGTTTTTACCTCCTGCGGAGAACAAACAGCGGCAACCGCGCCTCAAGGTCGATACACACCAGATTCGCTGGCGATCATTACTCGTTGACCCTACTGCACGACGGGTCGCCCCCGTCGCTAGAGATCTGCGGGAGGGCGGGCGAGTGGATGGGAGGGTATAAGCGACAGCGCGGAAGGCTCCGCGGAGTCTGGATCGCAAATATTTGACGTCGCTCGCGACGGAATGGAGTCTCTGCGGAGGGAAGGGAGAGCATGGCAGGGCAAGCACTCCTGCCTTGGGCCCGTAATCGCCCTGAGTAAGGCTGCGACATGGAATAAAAACATCCAGCACGATCGATGCTAGGGCAGAGAGCGGGTGCAATTCGGAGGCAGGGTGCAAGGAGATCGACGTTTGCCGAGTCAGACGCTATGAGTAGAAAGAAAATTAACACATTCTCAATTTTACTTGCAAACAAACTATGTAAGTCTGGAACAATTTTTAAAGGATTTTGGACAATATGAGTAATGCTAGGCAAGGTAATTTTCTCCTAAGTAGATAACAATTGAAGTAATACAAAAAGCATACAGGAACAAATTTCGATATTCTAAAAATTACTAGTCAATCATTTCGAACCCCTTCCTTTCCCCAAAAAGAAAATATTCTACTAAATGTTTCTTCTCTCTGAGAAAGTATGAAGTTTTGTATCTTGTAATAAAGTAACACTTTCAAAATCCCAGATATCTAAATAACAAATAATGTTTCAGACTGTTGTATTCTCTTGAACGCTGCAAAGTAACTATGTCGCATTCCAAACAAAATACAACATACGAAAGCCATTATCCCATCTGAACCCGAAATTTCAATGAGTCATTCTCGCAATTCCTCGTCCTGCATATGGTATCACACATATCAATGTATGATTATGGATCATAAACTAATCCTCCCTTGCGTCGATACCAATATATCAGATGCTTGGACCCCACCGCGCAGGAGGGATAACGACATCGCGGCCTCCGGAACGTTACGAGCGGCGATCCCTGCATACCGGGCGGTGCAGACCAGTCACGTGATCAATCCGTTAGACATTATAACACGACACAATCGATCCTCCTCTTGTGGGTGCCCCCTCCGAACAGTTACGTAAGATTAATATCACCGAGACAATCGGGACAGTAACGAAGCAAAACTGGACCCAAAGCTTGCGCTTCAGTTGGCATGAGTTAATCAAACGTTTGTTTCAACGGAGAACAATACTCGGGACAACGAGGAGATGCCCGGCTGCACAATGTAAATGAACGGAGCCTGTATTGTACCGAGTATCGATCAGGCGCTTCCTGGTCCGAGAGCAGTGTACAGGACGAGAGAGAGAGGCGGAGAAAAGGAGCGAGAGCGGTTCTCCTGCCGAGAATTCCTTTCAGAGTCAACGACGTCAATGAAACGAACTGAGAGAAAAAGCGACGCTGCGGTTTTCAAGTACGCAGCACCGTAAATTCTCCGTCTGTCACAGAACGCAAGGGCGCGGCGTTTATATACGTTTTACGTTTTTCCTTCAATGCGGAGAATTTTGTTTTAGAGCACTCAATTTCGCTTGCGTTTCTCCAAAATCGAATGAAGCGCTTCTGAAATGCACAGGAGGGACGTTGTAACGGCAGCCTATGTTCTGCGGTGGTGCCTAAGCAAGGAGAACGAGAGAGGCACAGACGAATTCTGGTGGGCGAACCTTGCGATTGCTGTTCCCGAGGGACTCTTTTCCTCCAAGCCGATACCGGCGCAGTAAAATAAACTGTTTTAAATAAACACAGGTGGCCGTAATATTTCTAAAAAAAAAAAAAAAAAACTCCGCCAACTTTTTCATCTTGTATTGTCCCTCGGCGACCACACGCCCGACGCTTCCTCCCTGGCTGCCCAGATGGAGAGAATAACGAATAGAGGACGACGGACGCGGCGAGGGCACCCGAGGAAGAATGCAAGCCTGTCCCTACGAGCTGTCACTTCTTCTTGGGGGGTATTGAAAGTCGAAAATCGAAACTGAGTGACACCTCGGACTCGCGTCGGCGTTTTTCCAATCCATTCGCAGTAGGGAAAGTTTCGACGCCGAGATGATAAGCCAAAGGCAGGGATAGGAAGGAGGTGGTGGAGTGCGAGGGAGGGACGGAGGGAGGGCGGACGCAATGCGGAACGCCGCGGAGGCGACCGCACCCCGCGGCAGATGCGGCGAACGACCTCGGGGGCGCGGGACCCCGCCTGCCGCGCGGCCACCGCGCGCCGCTGGCTCTCCGAGGGGGCGCTGCGACCTATTTCGCAACAATAAGCAGCACCGTCTGCGAGATTTGTCTCTGCCCCGACGGCTGTTCGCGCGTTTCATGTTTACTGCTGGGACAACTGTGTGCATTCTTATACTCCTCTGTAAATATTGATTCGTAAAAATAAAATATGATTTTTGGAGATAAATATAAAACTGCGTTAGCAAAACGAATTTCTACAAAAAATATTTAATATCAATCTGTAATTAATATTCTATTTATGACCTAAATGTCATGCAAACATTGTAATGTTTTTTCAACTATTTCAAACAAAATTAATATTTCTGTGCAACATTCATATCAAAAAGTAAACAAATAATTTTGATAAAAATATTCATTACCATGTGGCAGTTACGCAAAAAATGTATTTACATCGTTTTACGAACATTTCATTTACAGCTCTGTATGAAAGAAAGAAAAAAGTGTTTAGATAAATTAAATACAAAAATAGGTTTAAGAATGGGTCATGAACGAGAGGAGATAGGATCGTTAATTTAGTGAATCATTCCAGATATCCCATCAAGAGAAGTTCCAAATTCCCCAGAAATACATCTCTCCCAGATTCTGGACCACCACGCATCTCACCATACACACCGGCCCACGCATAAGCCGGTCTTTACACCACGCAATTAGAGCCCTTTGCGCGCGCGCGCCGTCCGGGCGTTGGGGCGGGGCGGGACGCGACGCGACGCGACGATGCCCTAACTCAGGGTGGGCGCGCGGGGCGGGGTCCGGTCTATTCGCCGGCGGCGCAGCGGGCCCGGACGACGGCGCACGCGGGAGCACGCCCCCACGCGCGCGCACGCGCTGCTCCGCCGAGCGGCGCGACACGGGCGCGACACGCGTGCAGGTCGCTCGGGCGCCCCGCCACCGCCGCCGGTCGATACGGTAACAAGGTCACGTTAAAGCGAACGCTTCCAACGGGGCGGGGCGCCCTCGAATTAAGGCCTCTCATTACGTGCGGAGAGCGCGCCCGCCACCCCGCGCCCGCGTCCTCACCGATTCCGTTACACCGCCATGTCGCCACGCCCCACTCGCCCACGCGATCGCCTCAAGCGCCAATGCACAGAGTCAACTCGTACCTCCATTTGATTTGTTTTCATATGTTCTTTACTATTATTATTATTATTAAAATCATAATTTTCTTTCAAATAAAAAAAAACGCTGTTTACAGGCTGTTCAGCATCCTCACCTGCACCTATATACTCATACGTTTACTATCTTCGATTGGTTCCACGGATTCTTCTTTTTAATTCAGAGCCTCTTCACAAACCGGCTTGGCTCCTGCACGAAAATTAACACTTCACATCTTATAAAGTAAACTGATCTGTGATTTTCCAGATTTTACTCGCACGTCATGTTCTACATCGGGTAGCATTTTCATTGAAGTTTTAATAAAGTTCTTTGTGACTGCACTGCATTTCGAACTCCTAGGGATTTTCAGATTTAAATTGAATCAAATGAAAGTTTAATTCCAAGTTCATTGAAAAAAATACTGTGATTAAAAGTCTTAATATCAAAGAACAATTAAGTAGTAAAGAAATAATAATAATAAATAATAATAACAAAAAATTAATTTAAAAATAATAATAGTTAAGAAAGCATAATATAATTGCTACTCCAAGAAAAAAGATTCGGTAAGCTCAAAAAAACGTAACTCTAAGCAATTAACTCCCTGGTTTAATAATTATCTCTTTCAGTCAAAATTACTTGCTGACAATTGCTCAAAGCTTGTTCAAAACCTCTATACAGACCTCCTACATCGTAATCCGTGTTTCTCTCCCCTCAGCAACCTTAACGTACACGAAGTAGTAACACTTTCAATATTCTGTAATATCACGAGCACGAAAAACACTTGCCAGGTGAAAATGTGACCACCCTTAACCAAATGCTCTTATCCATGACATTTCTACCAACATGTTAAACACGTAAATGTTCATTTGAGAATTTCAATTTGTTTTTGTTATCTATACGTACTACGATGGACCTAATGGACTGCACTAGACCTTGAAGGTCAATACAACAATAACCCTATTTCCATTCGTACTTTCCCATTTACTCGTCTCAAGAGCAACGAAGTTCGTATTAACTCAACCACCTACGAGAAGGATTTGCAGGTAGGCAGCAATTGGGTGAAATCAGCGAGAAGGATGGCACGCGCACAGACGCTAATCCCGAGGACGCATTAATAGTTACCTGCTCCGTCACGCGACGTTTGTGCCGCTTTTGAAGTTTCTCTCACAGTGAAGGAGAGGCTTCTAAAAGCCGCTTTACTGTGCGAGATGTGAGAGCGTCGTTGAGAATTCTAGTCAGCGAGATAATGCGGGCTGATGGAGGTTCGGAGAAATGCGGAGAGGTAGGACATTATTTGGTTCTATGAACCATTTCAATGGACTAGCGTATACAGTATATGAAATTTACGGCAGGAAATGTTTACAAAAAAATATTTTATTAAAAAAATGTTCTGCTTAATTTGCTCCTGTGATATTAAAAACCACCGTAAGGGGAAAATAATGTAACTCATACATTTAATGAAACTACGTCATCAGCTGTATGTTTAATTTTAAATTTTTCTCATGCTTATTTAAATAAAACTTCTAGGAATTCATTCAGAGTAATAATTGAACCAATCCTCTTGTGAATTACTCGTGTATTCTGGAAATTAGAAATCATGATAAACGTAACAATCAATAAAAAAGAAATGCAAAAGGGTAAAGAAAATTCCGGAATCGAATATAATCAGTAAAAAACTATTGTCACGCACTTATCCCAATGAATCAATTCCCGGAATACGTAATGCCTAAATCTACATCGTTTCCGCAAGTTGGATCCGAAACACATCCTGACTTACGCCGCCAATAAACAAATACCAACTCCTCCCGGAAAAGGAAACACTATCGAACTGAAATCGCGTTGCGGAACGAACAACCAAGCGGTACCCGTCCCGCTAAACGGGCGCCCCCGAACAAAACGCAACGACTTTCATTCTTGAACGAAACCGCGGAACGCGGCGCGCGGGAGGCAGCACAACATCGGAAACGGAGGCGGCGGCGGCGGCGCTCACGTCGCGGAACAAGCGATTCGTCTCGACACGTTCCCTCGCGGGCCGCACGAGGAAGGATAGGTGCGGCCGTGCGCGGGCGATCGTGGGCGACGGGTGGGGAGAGAAGAGCGGCGGTACGGCACGGTCCGGCCCCCCGCCGCGGCGGGGCGACCGCCCACCCGGGGCCACTACGGTAAACGCCGGCCGTTTATTAGAAGCGCTGGTAAGCAGCGCGGGCGGTGGAGCGCAGCCGCAGGGGAGGTTCGCGGGGGCGGACGCCGGGGGGCGCACGTGACACGACGGTGGCTAACGGCGCTGCCGCCGGCGCGGCGGCGGCGGCGTGCCGCGGCAGGGCGGGAAGGAAGGAAAAGAGCAAGGCACCGCGGCCCAGCACGTTCCCCGCTTTTCTTCCTCGGTTTTGCGGCGCCTACAATGGTCGCTGTTGTCGGAGGCTCCTTGTGATAGCTGGTGTTACCTTCTTCCAGCCTGTAGTTATGCCGTTTTATTGTTTCGAGCCACGAAGTTGTCAGCTGTCCGACGTGACACTGGGATGACTTTGCATTAAGCTAGTGTACATGTCGACATACGGGCACTTGACTGACTTAACTACGGTTGTCACAACCTGCATACAATACGACTGTCTTAATCGAAAGGTGTGCACCCTCACCTCACCCTCGTATATAAACAACTCACCCACCGTCACAGTTCCAATTTCTTTCTCTTTGACACATTGAAGCTAGATGGCTGATGATTCTCTGTCAGTCTCTCTCCCCGTATTTTCTCGCAAACCCACGTCTCACCTGTCATCACTCACCCGCAACCCAGAGCCACTCTCACCCCACTCTCACCGCCCCCCGCTGCCGCCGGTCCGTTCCGCCTGGGGCGCGCGCAGACCCTTCGGCGTCGGCCGTGAGAGCACGACCGGCGCGCAAGAAGTGCGGCGCGCTAACCTCAGGCATGTCGGAACCGCCGCCGCCACGGCCGGCGCGAACGTCGTCTCCCAACGCCTGCCACCCGTCGCTCGCCACGCCGCGCCATGCCACGCTGCTCCGCGCCGCCGGCCGTCGCCCGTCACCCGGCCCAAGCAAGCAGAACACCCTTCGCGCCGCGCAACCCTGACTTCCCACACGCTCCGTCACGCTGCGCCAGCGCCAGTGGCGGCTGGGGCGGCGGCGGTGGCGGCGGCGGCGGGGACGGCGGCGGGGGCGGCAGCGGGGGCGGCAGCGGGGGCGGCAGCGGTGGCGGCAGCGGGGACGGCAGCGGGGGCGGCAGCGGGGGCGGCAGCGGGGGCGGCAGCGGGGCGGCAGCGGGGGCGGCAGCGGGATCGGGGATGGGGCGGCGGCGGTGGCGGTGGCGGCGGCGGCGGCTCAGAGAGAACGTGAACTACATGCTCTACAGGAGCTGAGTAGTAAACAACAGCCATCTCCCGAAAAAAGCCGTTCTCGCCTCATCCTCGGCGCCAGAAGAACGCAATAACTTCTTTCAAGCTTCATCGCAGCTTCGCTCGCACGTAAAAAAGGCGTTCGATGGCAACGGCGGAGGCGTCGGGAGAGGCCGCGGGGAGCGGGGCAGGGTGCGGATGAGGTGCAGGATCGGAAAAGAGCTAGGGAGATCGAGCGCCGCTGGCGACGCGAAAACAGGGCGCTGCAGATGAACTGCCGACAGGCACCCAAGGCACCGGGGAGTGGCTGAATGGATGGGGGGCAATCCGCGTGCTGACGGCAGGGGTGTCAGAGCAAGAAGGATGGAAGGATCACAAAAGAGGCTCAGCGGAGAGGAGAAGTTGTGTAAATGATCCGGAATAAGTGGATTACCTCTCGAAGACGTCATAGTGAATGAAAATGTCGGGCTGTAGGTAACCCTAACTAAATTAGGATTTGGTTGAGGTTCGGAATTACAGGCAAAAGGCGCAATATGTGTGAAAAGTAAGGCAACTTGACTGTCTTGCTGGTGCGAGAATGGAACTGATGAATGCAGAAACTGAAGGAGCTAAATCTTGAGCATGAATTTTCAGCAAAACCACTATTTTGAATCAGATTTCATGACCAAGTATAAGCTCATTACAACACGAGAAAATGAAATGAATTAATGCTGTTTTCAATTTCTTATCAATAACATCCGAAGGACAGAGTCTTTTTTTTTCCCTAAAACTCACTCTGGAAGCAGCGAGTGACCGCAATATCTGCAAGGGAATTGGAATGGAGGCATCCCGATCTCATCCCGCGGTCAAGATTTCATATGCCTCTTGCCTTTTTCTTTCTAAGCATGGGCCGATTGCATTCGAAACGTTATTGCGATTTCGCGAGGAGGTTCGCCCGATTGCTTACCGTTTTGATTTTTCGATTTGCCTCGTGATGGGAGTAAAGGAAGCCGTCACCGACTATCTGTGCTTCGAACACTTCGAACATCACTCCTTCACTTAAGTATTTGGAGTTGTACAGTCATTACCCTCTTGAAAGAATAAACAAAGCTTATTTCACACTGTATTAAATATTCTTAATTTATGGAAATTGTTTGTACGAACGGATTTGCATTAATAGTTCATTACAGTAATTCTGCCACATTCACGTGGTCGGAAGTTCCCCCAAATGGTGCTAGAACACCATATTTCCGTTAATCTTCAACACAGATGTAATCGGGTTATACCTTCGGGGGCCAAACGTGAAAGGGAATTAACTGGAAAGCATATGAGAGGGACGGTTGATCGTTGGATGCTGTCTGGCGATACCCCATTTGGATAGAGTTGGGAAGGGAGGGGAGAAAGTGCTGGAAGAGAATTTGTGAATGTTTTCTGACAATTACTACAATCTCCCTTATCTATCATCAGAGCAACTGAATTTTTATCCTTCGCCATCGCCTTCATGTACGCCCTTGCGTCTTCAAATGCTAGCGTGTAACATTTCAAACCGTAAGCGGCGTTCGATTAACCCCAGTCTCCGCGAAAACAGACGCACTAGATCGACCGAGTCGGACGTCGCGGGGGTGTCTATGGAGAAGTCGGGCGACTGCGAGGCGGAGCCCCGTGCAGAAAGCGACTCCCAGCGGACGCGACCACAATTTAGCTATTTACGACATTAGCTCGCCGTTTACGACGCGGAAATTACAGGCGAGGGCGCGGGAAAAGAGAAGAAAGACGCGCGCGCGCACGCGGGCGCTCGGCGTTAAACGGAAGACAATGGGGACGCGGCGATAACGAAAAGTGTAATTATCGCGGCACCCCGCGGGGCCGTGATGAATGCGGACGCCGCCGCCGCCGCCTCCGGTCGAGATTCCGCGCGGGGGTCGCGGAGCGCGCGCGGCAACGCTCGGTGCACGAAGAGGGTGGAAGGGCGCGAGGATCGGGAAGCGTGCAGCGGGAAACGGGAAGCCAGGAGCGGGTCGGGGGTCGCAGCGAGTGGAAATGGTCGAGGGGGGCGTGGCATGGGAAGATGAGTGCAGAGCGAGAGAGCGAGAGAGAGCGGGAGAGTGAGCGAGAGAGGGAGCGAGCGAGCGAGAGAGAGAGAGAGCGTGATAGAGAGCGAGAGAGCAGCGGGAATAGGGACGCGGGGAACAGAGCGCGTACCGCTTCCCTGTAGGTGCGTGGAGAGGTGTGCGGGTCCGGAGAGCGGGGAGCGATGTTCCAGAGCTCCTGAACTTCCGACTGCAGTCGGTGTGATCCCCACAAATCAGGAATAAAACAATAATTCGAGCTAGTAGAAGAAGTTCGGTACAATACTACACATTTTGTCGGATGTGAATTGTCAAAACAAGATTCTTCAAAACTTAAAATAGATAATAGTTGTTCTGGTACTTTTTAGGAAGTAAGATTCAATGCTCATAAAATACTCTCAGGATTTGTTTGGGCGTCCACAATGTTATTTCTGAAAGATCTTTAGTCTTTCGTTCCTTTTCATTTAGTACTTTAAAGATAATAATTCACAAATTAAATTTTCAATAATTGTCAGTCTCATAACACTGTCTCCAAGTAAGATAGAAGCAGACTAATAAATTAATTTTCAACACATTATACATTGATGAAAGCTAATTTTATCACATGACGTTGACTATTTCAGTAATTTCTTCCTTACTTTGTCTTCTTTTACACTCAGTGTAAATGTTTTGAAAAATTGTTTTTGCCCCGCCCTGACAACCGAGGGGCTTACGGTTCTGCAAGTTGGGTAAAGAGAATTCTCAGAACTAATAACTTCCACACGTAATAACTTGCTCACGCATTGTCTGGATCCAGTTAGAATTCCCAGAATTTTTCTCTGAGATGTGGAATAATTAAAGAAAAGTTATAAGTGATGGTAACGATAATTAGTAATTGGAACACCTTGTTTATATGGCTTGTCATAAATCACGTAATTTATTATTGACGTATTAAATAATTACAATTATGTATAGGGATTCATAACGTGCAATGCATAGCATGAAATGTGATGAACTGAAAATTTCTAACAAACCGCTTTATTATCCGAAGTCATGCAAATACAGCACTAATTACTAATTCTATTAAAACAAGGAATCAGCAAAAGGTGCACTGGGTCTCTTTATTTTGTTCTCACAAAGAAGAAACTAGATCTTCTGTGTAATTGGACAACTCGCAATTAGCACGTGCTGTTAACTCATCGCATGATCTCATTCGGAGGGAACGCACTAGAACCACACAGACCCATCTATTGCAATTTAGCAAAAGATAATTATGATGAACACGCTTCTAACCACTTCAGATTAATGAGTGCCAGGTTTATACCCACTAGCAATCAACCTAATAACGATGACCAGCAATATCGACCTTAAAAAAATGCAGAAAGTCTGCATCTTTATTCTTGCTAGTGAGGTGGAACAATGCTCAACACAATGAACAATTCGCATGAATGTTTTGAAAAATACATCACTAAGAGTTCCGAAGCACAAAAGCTATAACTGAACTCTTCAGTATTGAATATGCTGCGGAATGACAGGCGTTCATGTCTTCAAGAGGGTAAGACAGCTACAAATCGCTATGAGAGATTTCACCTTGAAACTTTCTGACGCGTATTCGCAGCCACTCTAACTAGTATTTACGACTTGGCACTGCAATACCAATGGAAGTTTTTCCCTTGAAAATAATACGAATCACGTGAGAAATCATATTTTCCTTTTCATGAGTAGAAGAGCTATAGAGACTTATTTCGAGAAATTTATATCCAAAAATAGTAATATATAATATTGTTATTGAACATCTGCCAACAGTATGCCAAAACCTTGATATTAACAAGTACAGTCGTAAACAGCTCAATTACAAAGGGATTCCAAAATAGTATTCTAGTCATCACAAAAACATCGAGTTTTGTAAGTACGCCATGTATTGAGCTTTGCAGCTAGTAAAATGAAATATTCCTCAACGATTTAGAGACCCATTAATTTTTTCTGGTTTCGTTTCTCCATTTAACAGTACTTTTTAACAGTTTCTTTTTAACAGTTTAGAAGTATTCCAATGTTATCCATCATTCCATCATATGATGAACAGAACCAACATTTATTTACTTATATGTGTATAGTTGAACATTGTAGATAAAGAAAAATTGCGACATTTTTCTTTTGTGCACTCACCTCCAACGAATGCAACATTTTCCTCCCACAAAAATTCAATTTCAAGTTCAAATAAATTAAGTTCATCATTACTCTCTTTCAAATTTCCCAACTCACTTTCTTATTCTCTCCATCACCGTATCGTCACGAACTTAAAAAGACGCACGCAAATCTGACAACCGTAATGCATCTGTCGACAGTGCAAAACGGTCCAGAAGAAGCGTGCTGTTTGCATCAGCCCCACGAGCGAGCATTTGTTCAGAGACGCGTGCGGGAGGGCAGGCATATGGTCAGCAGCTGATGAAAACCGACATTTGCCGGCCCGACGAAGTACCCATCGACGCGGCACCTGCTACTCTTCACCCGTTGGAGGGCCCCTGACTCAGCAGCCGCCACGGTATCCGAATCCGGTGCTTGGCCCGTTAATACACCTCTTTGCCGTCGCCACCACCTCCGCCACTTCCTGCCCGCGCTACTTGTAAGCGCCGCTCCCATGGCCACTTGATTGTCGCAACTTGCTTCGTCTCTTCGGTACAAGCTACTTAACAGAACCATGCACTCCAACGGAGTTTCGGAAATGTTTTCCGTATTTCTACAATACACCTTTACCTAAATATCCAAGTCCATGAAAATGTGTAACTGAATGACAGAAAGAAACCGCAACCAAGATTTATCCAACACGCCCTTCATACCTCAGTTTCGTACTTCCACTAGCTCTTAAAAGTTTTTGTCGCAAGTCTGACGGTAGCAAGAAGAAATGTAATGGAGATTCAAATAATCTCTGATCTCTGAATAACACTGCCTGTTCAAGTTTCCGATAAAACTTACTGCCAATAGCATCGCCGACATAATAATTGTTGTTGTTTAAACTATTAATAAAATATTGAGGATAGCTAAGTCACTACTATGAAATATAATCAAACGATATCATCACTCTCTCTTTACAACAACACTCTTTAGAATACATGGTTATAAAATAACATAAAATGCCTGCGTCATTTCCGCTGCGATACTTTCTTCGAGATCATCTCGCTGATGATGCGGAGAGCAGCGCCGATTACGGCAAGTCATACTAGGCCATTGAAAACAGCGCAGTCCCCGCCGCGGGCGGAAGTGTTAAAAGCCCTAATGGACAACTGGCCCTAATACTGCACCGCGCTCACATCAACAGGGCGTTACCACTGCATCCATTTGGGAGAAAATAATGATCATTCTTGGTACTTACCATTTGATAGGGTTTTTAGGTCTGATTCTATAAGGCTACTAGGGGAATAGCGTGTTGGAGGCGATGTGAGGTTGGAGGGAGGATGTATTCAAGAACCTCTTGCGCAATGAACATTGTGTTCCAACTTCTATTACGGTAATGGAGTATGAAGGTATGTGGCATGTGCGGTGTAGTAATCCTGTTTTGTTCTTTTTTTACAGGTGAGTCCACCAACGGGACTTCAGTTACCTATGCGCTCGACTAACGTGAGTACAGCTCGATGAAACAGCCATTTCGGACCAGCGTTACATGTTTCCGGAGGATAATTAAACTCCGTATCACTAGTGTTGTATGTGCAAAAGTAAACGTTCCGACGACTAGAAAACATTTTTGTAAAAATATACCCAGTACGCCGTATTTTTGTTAGTTATAAACATATTTCTAGAAACGAGACGCCAAAGCAAATTATATTCTCTCTGCAAGCTTTATCAAAAACAGAAATTGTGAATACAAAAAGCTCTACGGCAGCTACCAATATCCTGGAACATCCATTGAACAATAAAAACAGCAAAACAACAAGCAGTACGCAAATTTATTCACTATCTGGTCATGTTGTGGCAAACAGGTGAAATCAACCTTACAACTGTAATTATTGAGATCGCGCAATGGTAAAAATCTATTTGGCAGCATTACCAACTCGATTCAGGCCGTCTCATAGTTATGATCTCCCATGAGCAAGAAGACAAAATTCTGAGGGAAAAGGGTTGACAGCACAGTTAACGATTGAAGGAAACGAGATATAGCCGAAATATCTGATGATGT
Organism: Acheta domesticus; assembly: GCA_031308135.1. Lineage (NCBI taxonomy): Eukaryota > Metazoa > Arthropoda > Insecta > Orthoptera > Gryllidae > Acheta > Acheta domesticus. The sequence goes on along the minus strand of JAHLJT010009436.1, from coordinate 130,077,573 downwards.
ACTTTAGCCATATAGAATGGAATTTGCTAATTAAAGCTAAAATTATACAATAAGCTAATAGATACAACAAAGGATGGAGGAACTTGCAACGAATAAAACCTGCGCACTGGGAAAGGGGAGCGAAAACCACGAAGTACGGTTTTCAGATTACGAGTAACAAGCCACTGGTAGGCAATGTAGTAGGCAATGTTTAGGAGTTGTAAATTCAACTTGGAAACTTATTTCCCAGACGCATGCAACAGTACCCTACGATGTACGGAGCTAAATTCAGTAGAAGACAGAGTAAAGAGAAAATACGAGAACAAATCGCAAGGCAAAGAGGGTGGAGCAAAACAGTAAGAATTATTTAAAGTTGAGAAGGGAAGTTTCGGAAGGAAGAAAGTGCCGTATGACATGGTAGAAAAGGTCGGGGAGGCAGGATGGAGTGGGCGAGGACTGAGTCAACCAGGCGGCAACAGAGGAATGGGGCCGAATGGGAGACGAGGCGACGCCGGACGGACCAGTACGAAGCGAAGTACGCGAGGCTATGAGGGACTTCAAGTCCCTCCTGTGGCGCACTGGAAGCTAACGGCGCGTGACACGGGTCCGCAATAGCGCGCTCACAATAAATTGCTAGCGTTGTTTTCGTTAAAAGTATCCGCGATGGCCGCACAGCGGCGACTGCAGTTACGACTTTTACTAGGAAACAAATTTTGGAAAAATACACGCTGCGCTGCGCAAAAAGCAAAACAGAAATTACACACTCTGTTCTTGTTTTCAATGCGATTACACTGTAATAGCACTTTTAATGAAACAATACAAAAAATAAAAGAAACGTGTTATAAATAAAACATTTCCGGCAAGGACATTTCTAAAAGTAATTGGCAAAAGATACTCATCCGGCGATCAATAACTACTAATATCAGGCGTTCATCCACAACTAAACTAAGAATGTAACAAAAATCAATTAAATCCAATATTTACACACATATTTCATACGTAATTGGGACACCTACAAATCACTATACATTTGTATGCACCGACCCTATGAAAAATCAAATAAAATTAGGTTTAGAAGGAAAACTGCGTTAAAAAATTAATCTAATCTAATTAGAATCTGTGAGAACATGAGATAGCCCCCACGACAAAAAAACTTACTTGCGGAGGCAGAGCTACGAAATTTAAAAAAAAAAAACACGGGCAAAACGGGGAGCACCTTAGGTGAAGAGTCTCCAACACAGTCATCGGCTAAAATGTCAAAGACAAGTGTATCGACGCGATTAACAGACTAGGACTGAAAATATACCACACTTTCAAATAGGGGGGGGGGGGGCATGAAACAACGGGGAGCGTGGACAGCAACAAGAACGAGGCGGAGACACTGGCAATATTGCGATGGGCGATGTCAGACAGCAGAATTGATTGCCAGCGACACTCACGAGAGCACGTGGCTCGAGGGCGGTGCCTGCGCGTCTGGTGACGCCCTCGCCGCGCCGCGCCGTCGCGTCGCTGCGCGCTCTCATGGCCGCGAAACCGGCCGAGCAGGTGCAGCGATGGCGCGTCGATAGGGCCAGGCGCGCTCTTTGGTGGTTTCCTAAGGAATTGCGAGCGCTGCCACGGAACGTGCGCGGCCTTATCTTGGAGACCTTCAACTCACCTTCGGTTCTGTGAGAAACCAGTCCCGCAGAATCACGTTTCTGCTCGTTACTACTGTTTCTTACGAGCTACAAGCAAAAAATTCTTCAACATAACAGCACGTTTTTTTGGGGCGTTATATACTCGCAAAATATGTAGGTCAGAGCTACCAACATTTCACAGGAAATATAATGTTTTTTTTTGGAAAAGATTCTGAAACATATCTGTTTATGTAAATTTATTAGTCATTTCTGGAAAAAAAGACTCGTATGGGAAGGTTCAAAGCCGCGTCCATCCTTTCTAAACTAATATTACAAACTGAAATGCAAATAATACGCCCAGAAACCATTCATTATGGCAGTACTTCCGAGAACAGACGTTATTTAGTACGAGTAGAATGAGTCGGTTAACTAGAAGGCAATTCAAATTTTCGTCAAAAATTCTTAGCAGAATACGGAACGCGGTGTAACGGTACGCGAAAAATAACGAGACTATGTCAACCACACTCCCACCGCAAGTCATTTACGCACCGCAAGTCATTTACCGACCCTTCTCACGCACTGCACAGGGCGCACGCCACGGTGAGCACAGCCGACAGACGCGCGCAATTCAGAACACAGTAAATGAAACGTGGGGAAAGAAAATATCCAACTTAGATCTAATAAGTTCTTATCTAATGCATAATAATGGTGTCTGCAATACTATTGAAGATGAACATTTCGCTGTTAGATAATACAAAACAAAGAATGTTTAGGTAGTTTTGCAAATTTCGAATCATTAATATATCAGTATTTTTAAAATATCCATCAAGAAAAAATACTTTTGTTTATTTTCTTTGACCTCTGAAATGTTTAACGATTTGTTTCAAATCCAGTGTTTACATTCATTGACAAAAGAAGAACACGTACTAAACATAACACTTAACAGTGAAATACGTTAAAATTTGCAAAACAAATGCACTTGAGAATTCAACACCTATTATTGCTTTTCGGGTACATCGGCACCCGATATCAACGCACACAAAATTGAACAGTACTTGACCGATGAATTTGGGATCTTTACCCAAATATTCCACAAGTGAAAAGAAGTGTTAGACTGAAATCCACCACAAAACTACAACTACGATTATTCACTCTGAGGCTTTTTCTGAAGAAGGTAGGCCCTGCTTCTTTACTACACTGTATGCCCATATTACACGGTGCGTACTTCACAGAAAATCCGCACCCCGACAAGGATATTCCTATCACAATGCACGAACAGCAACAGCGGCGGCGCAGGGCGGCGTGTAAAAAGCGGCTCCATTAAACGCGTCGTAAACCGCGCGCAGCGCTGCGCTGCGCCCTCGTGGGCGCGCGCGGGGGCGCTGTCATCGCGCGTGCAAAGAAACGCGCGCCTTGTTCGACTCTTCGGGAGGCAAGAACGGGTCGGCGCGGCATGCGCGAGAACGAGATCGCTGGTCGACCGGCCGACGCGCAGCCGACCGGAAGAACTACGCCAATCAGCCTCTCTCCCGGCCCGCGCCGCGCCCCGCGCGAAAGAAGAAGACAATAGCTGCGTAGACGATCCGATCCATAAATATAACTCCTGACTCAGCCGTTGTTGCAGCCGCCACCGAGGCGAGGTGTTGGAAGAAGGTGGGGCGGTCGCTTCGCACTCGCAATTTCTTCTCCCGCGGAAGGAATCGCTCCGCTTCGTCAAGCAGCACTTCAGAAGTTCAACTGAATACTTTACGTCCCCTTAGGCACGCCCCGACCCTCCACTTCTTCCAGCGTTGAAAATAGACACAGACAGAATTGGGAGGAATATATCCGTGCGGTAATTTAGAAATAATTTCGGGTGGCACATAATGCAGTTGGAACTATAGCTGTTATGCAAACTTTCGATAAATACAGCGGTAGCCAATCAGCTGAGGAGGGCAGTTTGAGCACTATTATTGATTAATGAATAGTACGTATGCCCTGGAATCTACTGCATTCGCTCCTTTGCACTAGTGTTTACTTCTGGCTCACTTTCCATCAAACGTGCACAGGATAATAATAGTTTTCGGATCAAAAACGGGTCATTCGTCATTAGTTCGATCTGTTCATCATAGTGCATTAAATTATAGCTCTGCGACTTAATACGAATTTCTAGGTTGCGAGTCTTAATTCCGAGAAGAAACTGCGTCTATTTACTTCCAGTAAATAGTCCACGTCAATATACTTAGTTGTTACATAAACGTCTGGAATTTGCAAGTGAATAACGGCTCTGCCTCTGTATTTCTAACAGGATCAACCGTTCTAATCGTCACTTTTCAGAACATCTTAAAAACGGATGAAAAGTTCAGTGAAATAGGCAAACTTTTATGACATTTCACAGGGTACAGAAACACGTGAATGTCTTTTGAAAGTAGTTCTACTTGCAAAAGATATTCACGTGTTTCTGTACTCCGTGTACCCAAGTTCTACTTGCACTTCACATACTACTTTATATACTTGGGGTGTTCATTCCCTCAGAATGAACCGTTCTCACAGATCTGTTAACTGATTATCGTAAATAATTTTCTAGAAGTTATAAACCGACTCTAGTTTTGAATCCTCGCTTACTTTTAAGGAAACCGTTTAGTTATAAATGTGAAACAGTACTACCGAAAATTGATTTACTACTCTGGTTAGATTAATGTACAGGAATAACTATGGACGTAACGTTACGCAAAAGAAACGATACCAGCACACGATTTTTCATTGATTTCTTTGCCAACCATATCTCAACTCAACCAAAGGGCACTCCAACCATTATAATTAAACTGAATAACTTAGCATAAAGCTTATCCCATCACGTACGTCGCGCGTACACTTTAACAATTCAAATAAACCCGGCGAGCCACAAATCATCTCTGGAAACTTCCTCCTTCCCTCGCGCGCAAACGAGATAGCGAAAATAGCAACTGGTTCGGGAAACGCCTGGTGGGCAGCAACATAGGCTGGCAGCTGCCCGACCAGGTTTTTGCCGCGCGCGCGGCACCCGTCCGTCCGTCCGTCCGTCCGTCCGTCCGTCGATCTGTCGGTCCGTCCGGCGCCCGAGAGGACGGCCCCGGGGACGGCCGGGAGGACACCGCCCGCGGGGCGCGCTCGCGGCCCGGGGACGCGCCGGTGTTATTGAACCCGTCGCGTCGCGTCGCCCGACGCTCTTGGAGCGGCGCCAATCACGCTATGTAAAGACAATTTGGGGGGAGATTTATCGGCGTGGCTGCCCTGCGGTGCGGTGCGGCGCGCGGAGGTACGGGCTAACAGCGCCGTCGCCCTGCGGGGTCCCCGCGGTCCATGCTAATTACCGCCCAGGAGCGCGGAGCGGGGCGGACTGTGCTGGAAGGGGTGGCGAGCGGAGGAGGAGGAGGAGGCGGAGCAGAATGGGTGCTGAGGGGACGGAGATGCCAGCGACGCCGACATGTGTTCACGCCATGGGACCTCGGGCCGCGGAGGTGACCTTGCCCCAGCGAGGGCCTAAAGGGACGCAGGCAGGCGGTGGAAGAGGGTAAGCGACTTTCCTCCAAAGAGAGTCGTCGAACCGTAAATGGACAGTTAAGCGAAGGAGAAAAACCATCTTCTTTGCAGGAAATTAGTCTCTGAAAAATTAATTCCTCTACCGCTTTCAAATAGAATGCCGTTACCCGAGTTTGCTTGCATTAACGAAAATTCTGAGCCATCACATCAGAACCCGACGAACTCCGCATCTCAGTACTTATACGGATTACTGTTACATATGACACAGTTTTAACACTGATATTCCTTCTTAATGACCTCAATTTAAACATATTGTGTGAAAAGCAAAATACTCATTCTCACTCAAGACAACTTCAATTCCTTGTTCACCACCTCTGTATGCGTAGGGTATTTGCTCTTCATTCCTTAATCGCAGATATGTGTTAATTTTACATAGTAATTGTATATTTAGCGTACTGAACATGACTTGCATATGATTTCCAGAGGAAGTGGGTCAATCTCTATTGTTTAAGAATATTTTAAAGAGACAATGCATTTCGTACGAACAAAGAAGTACCATGCACATCGTCAATATTACTTCAAAGTTCATGAAACGGCAGAAAACATTGTCATTATAAAAGCATTAACGTGAGTACATATGCTTATACTTTTCCTCAAAACATTATCAAGTATCTATCTGACGAAAACACAGGTCTCTGCACTTGTACAACTAAGTTCATTTTGACGATGACTTGTGTATCGAAAAATATATCTTCACCTACAGACAAAATTTCGATTATTCACTTCAAAAACAACTTCATCATTCACCCATACTTCACAGCCAACGGCAAAATCACACGAAATAAGCAGGCACTATGCCACATGGGTCACGCCACTTGATTGAGTTTCATTAACAGAGAAAACAGTCATGACGTATACTGTTCAATCACCCTATCAAAGTCGATGTAATGTCTGAAGTGACGGCGAGAGAAGATATGCAGTATGTTGCCAATTTTCAGACAAGTACATCTTTTCTCTTCAACCGCTAACCGAAACCTCCTCTAGCAGTGCTCTCTCCACAGGACACGTCAGGAATTTATAATATTTAGTGCAATTCACGAATACCTACGCCACTTTATCTATTTAATGAATGCCGGGACATATATTGATACCAACAAGTTGTCCGTCGGCATGTCTTTACGACAATAAGATAAAGCAACTCTAATCTCATCACCGACCACTTCAAGGCGTACTCGTTCTTTTTCGCATCACCTCCGTCGGGTGTCACGTTAGCTCTTTTCCACCACGCCTTCATACATTGACGGTGCACCAGTACTCTATAAGAGTCAGACGAAGAGAGACTCCTCGTTTTGACATCTAAACACAAACTATAGCTCGTAATTAGATAGGGAACACTCATTCACTTCCAACAACAAATTGCACCAACAGTACATGCTCCTAGACACAATGGTAGACCTGGCACGTGCTGACATCTCTTCTCGTCCGGTCAAATTGTGGTTCTGTCCCCCGCCGCCGCTCACATTCCGCGGCGCGGCCGAGGACAGCGTGACGCCGCGCGGCGGCGGTAGGCCGCCGGAGGCCGTTATCATCGCAAAGCGTCCTCACGCCCGCGGCCCTCGTCAGCCGAACGCCGCCGTCCGCGGCCGCCCAACGGGCCCTCGACGCGACGCGACGCGACGGGACGAGGAGCTCCTCGCCGCCGGACGCGCCCGGGCGTTCCGCGGTGACACGCGGCCCGTCGCCAGCGTCGGCCGTCCCGTTGTTTAAATGCCGCTTGCGCAAACAAGGATGACAGGTTCCCCTCTTATATTTTGTTTCTAAACAACAACCCGCGGGCAGAAGCGTCCCTGCGCCCCCCGCGCGACTACCGGCGAACACCTGCCGTTATCACCAGCACCAGGAATGTTCGCATCGACCGAATTCAACTTTCGGGGAAATGGGCTCCTCCAAACAAATGCTGCGAAACTGGTGTCGATACATATTACGTGGTAAAGTAAGCGCAAGGTATAAAGCAAATATGGATTCAGAAGCACTGCGCGTCATGGAAGTTTTGTTTCAGAACACTGTGCAAACACATGACGGGGTAAAACATGTTCGCCAGGACCTGCGGTTACGCAAACGGAATTTCAAGGAATGTATGCCAAACTGAAACAAAGTTTTCCATGAACTTGCACTCGAATAAAAAAAATGCAACATAAGCTCTGGGAGACGAACGTATCTTATACGTGGAGAAATCAAATTATCTTCCACGTCTACAATCGCTTGGCGTGATACAAGTAGACAACGGTAGCCTTCTACACTAAGCATTATGGCTTATAAACACAACTCTATTAAGATAAGGAATTAATAGCCCAGAACAATGCTCAAATAACATAACAATTATTCACTTCAATTACAATTTCGTTATTATACTCTTGACCGCCCTCTCACCCTCACGAAACAATGTCTGAATCCCAGAGACTAACGAGTTGCTGAAACACCTCTGAGTACCAACTCGCAGATACGAATCGCAACCTTCCTCGTTAAAAATCGTGCTGGTTGGTTCTCGCCGTTACATCATTGCTCACGCAGCACGCTCCCAGGCGCCGCGCCGCGGCCGGGGCCGGGGCCGGGCCTGGCCGCTCCGTGCTCTGGGACCGCATCGCCGGCGGACGTGAAGGAACCCGCGATTCGACGCATTATCGCCCAGAACCGCCCACGCGGACGCGGGCCCGGGCCACGCCCGCACGCCCGTTCGCCCGCTCGCAACGTTTAGCCCGACGCCCCCGCGGTAATTGGATGCTCTGCTCGTGTTTAGATCTTCAAAGTCAATGATCCACGCCCCATTGGTCGCTATGAGACGGGTCGGGCCCGCTTATAAACCAGCCCCGAGGTCAGCCCGGGATGATTTATGAAGTGGTGTTATATGGAAGCCACAAAACGGGTAGCTGCACGCCCTTGTCGGGCCATTGTTCGCCCGGCACGCCGGTCGACGCGCTGGCCCAAGAAAGTGCGAAAGGAGGAAGGGGAGGGGGTAGGCGACGGGGAGGAAAGAGGTCGTCGGCGCCTTTGGCGGCTTTGTGTAAATCGTAACGCGCGATGGAAATCCAGTTCAGGACAGCGATGAAAGAAAATGGACATTAAAGTAATAGCAACCAAAACACGAAACATGACAGGGTAACGAAATGTAGCTGTTTAACGAGATTTTCAAACACAAATATTTTGACACGGAAGAAATTCACCAAGATAACATGAATATAAAAGGTGTAAAAATTCGAATCGTCTGGGTAAAAATAACAAAACCGAGGGTTGGAAGGATAAGGAGATTAAGTGACAAGAATCTGATCCTGTCGCTCCTCAAATACTGTTGAGTCTCGCTGTCATAATCCCCAAGTCGGCGAACGTTTGGAAAGAGAGGAGGTGCACAGGGCAGGTGGCGCCGCGCGGCGCGGCCCGAAAGCAACTCTGGTAGCGACGGTCGAGGCGGCCCCTGCGATAGCAGGCCCTCAAACACGCCGACTCACGATTCCGCGACAGCGCATCATCCTGCTATTGACGGGACCCCACGCGCCCGCCTACAATGCGGCGCCCGCTCAAAAGACAAGGAAGCCGGCGCGACGCCCTCAGGTCGTATAAGGCTCCTCTCGTGCCTGCCATTCCAAAGAATAAAGACCCGCGCGGGTCTTGAACCGGCGTCGCCCCACACAACCCACTACTCAATCCTCTTATTTGTCTGATGGCCTGAACAGTTAGGCACAAATAACAACCCACATTAGCAACAAAACACGCGCTAACACACACAAACACACACTTGACAAACTCGCGCCCGGTCCACGGCCCGATCGGCGGCGCGACCTGGATTCTATTATTAGACCGGTTTTCGTCTGCGCGCTCTCGAGGTCCTTTTGTGAGTTACAACGGGTTCCTCACCTCCTCGACAGCGTAATCGGGTCCCGCCGGTTACGACTGCTACTATCGCTTTCGGGGCTTATGCATCCCATTACTCTCCACAAAGGAAGCTGCGCAAATACCGCGTCGATCCGAAGAAGAACCGGTTCACGAGAGCGGACCGTGGCGGCGCGTCGACCGCGTGACCACCAGCTGGCCGGCATAGGCCATGCGACACGAGAGGGCGCGGGGTGAGGCTGGGAATCGGAGTGCACTGGATTAGTTTCAGCGCAAACTAACTGCTCGGAACTCGACGAGAACCCCCAAGGAAAAATAGTACGGGTTCCCAGGCAAGAAAAAAGCCGGAAGTGGAAGGGTGAAAATGAGATGCGGGCAGAACGAAACGAAACGGTACAGGCCAGGTCACGGCACGAGTAGAAAAATGTAGGGCGCATAGAGCGAATCAAAATAAGAGCTATAATACAATTCGTAACAGTGTATATTGCAACGAGATGAATCAGGACGGAGGTAATTGGGTCAGGTGGCAATACAAACGCTAAATTAGTTGTAAACGTATTTGATGTACAGTAACACAATTTACTGACACCGAGACTGAAATGTTGAACCATAATTCGAGGTCATCACGTGAGTGAGAAACATCTCGGTACATACTGTATGGCTGCATAAAATAGTCGTGAACATACTCTTGAAAATAACAGGTGTCATTTACAGAGAAAATTAGCGTAGGTTCCCGTTGAATTAACCTGTTCGTGTTGTTGTGTGTACATTTCAAATTGATGTAGATATAAGTTTTCTTTTAAAGCGAAAGGTGTCCAACGCACTAGAGAATTGTAGATTTGTTTGTAAAAGTAAAGGGTATCCTAAGACGTTGATTAAAAGCCTATAAAATATTGTTCTTGGAAAAATTCAGCAGTTATATCCAATATTCAACATCCATCGACTTTCCAATTATTTCCAAATTCCAACATCCAAATTCAGTACCCAAAATCCGAACCAAGATATTTTAAATCACCACAAGCATTAAAACTTCCTTTATTTTTTTCTTTAAGAAATTTTCGGAGTACAATCTCGCAGTGAGGCGAGTTTGGCAAGACATGGTTAGCGTTAGGCCCAGCGGCGGCGGCGGCGGCGCGTCGCGGCAACGGGAACACGTCCGTCCCGCCACGCACCACGGCGCGTGCGAGTACGAGAGCGGCGGCGGCGGCGGCGGCGGCGGCAGCGGCGGCGGCGGCGGCGGCGGCGGCGGCGGCGGCGGCAGGCGAGCGCCGCTGCTCGCAAACAGTGAGGGCCGCGAGCACGAGGAGGCTGCCCGTTACCGCGGCCGCGCTGGACACTCCAGCGAGCGAGCAAACAGGCTCGCGGGCGGAAGCGCGACTGTGCCGGGGACGTGGCGCCGGTGACGCTCGTCTGTTTCTCGCGCACTCGATCGCGACTCCACGCTTCGATCGCACCTCTGAACCTCGTTGGCTCGTGCTTCCATCCGCTCCCTCGTTTACGAGAACCGATGTTCGTGGCAATGGACTTAATTCACTGGAACCCCGATCCAATTGTAGTTATCAATGTCACTATAGTATTATGAAAATGGAGCTGTTGACATATGAATCTTTGCATTTAAGCCGTAGCTTATGAAATCTGCTCTGAAAGCAAAGCAAGCAGTACGTAACCGTACAGCTAAAATATACCCCAAACTGAGAAGGATCATATTTAGTAGAGGAGAGAGTTTGAAATACATGTTAACAGTGGATAAACGTATCTGTATGCTCTGTTAGTGAGTTCAAAGAAATTCTCTTTTATTATTGAAAAATAAGGGGTAATATATCTAAAATTAGGTTAAGTTTCTCCACAAGCGCTGCTCACGGCCATAAAGGTTTGGTACTTCAGTAATAATTTTCTAGAGCAAATAGCCACAACCTAATTGCGGACGTCATATTCATAACAACAGCTTCTCAGGCGCGCTGCAAACTCAAGAGAACCCCATTTCTCTCTCTCACCGACGCGCGCCTAACTCCTCCATGCGCTGGGAAGCGTTCGCGAATGCTGCGCCTACTTCCGCTCCCGAGGGGATCGCCTAAGTGCCCGCTTAAGACGGTTCGCGGAAGTGCGTGACTCGGAAATACCGCGGCGCGGCGTGGTGCGTCGGCCACTCGAGCGCGGAGCAGAGCGGATCTTGATTCTCCGGGAGGCGAATCCCACGCCACGGACCCCGCCGGCGGACGCATGTGAGAGGACGCGCAAGCGGAGCCTCACACCGGCGCGGGAAGCGGAGCGATTACGGGCGACGGTCTTCGGGATCGTAACACCTCGAAAAAATCGGGCCCTGGTAGCTTCTCAATTACAGTTTTGTTGCATTACCGAGCTCTGGTTTAATGAACATTTTATTAATCAAATTTGTTCACAGAATTGGTCGCACCGACTGTCCAAATTGTGACCCTTTACTGAGAAACAATGCATATTAATGATTAAATTTGTTCAAAGAATTGGTCGCTCTATCGATTCTTTGAACAAATTTAATTATTAAAATGCATTGTTACCCAGTAACATGCTCCCAATTTGGATTTCTTTACGACAGCGGAATATATCTCCGAGCGTAACTGCGTCCGACAAAGTGATAATTATATAGAAAATTCATATTCACGAGGAACCGAAAAAGTATGAGAAACATTACGTCCTCCATAAATTGAACAGATTCAACAGACATGTAATATTCACCAGATATTTAAATGGAAGTAATATTGAATATATTAAAACTAAATCCAAAGAGCCTTTTTTATTAGGAAATTAAAAGTTAGGAAGTTGAAATAGATATGAACAAAAAACCACAGCAATTGGACTCTAGATGAGGTCTAGAAAGGACAAACACACAGTTGTTTGAGAACATGTAACGGCCCGCCTCGTCCCATCCAACCAGATGACGTACGCGGCCCGCCTCCGCGCAGGTGACGTGCCTCCTAGAGGAAGATTGACGCAGCAAGCGCTTGAAACCCACAGCAGCGCCGGGGTCAGGCACTGCGCCGGCCAGCGGTCCCGCGCAGAGGCAACGCGACACGCGGCGCGGCGGTCGGCCACGCCCCCCGGAGGGCGGGCCGGGCCCGGCCATCCGCTCTACCTGCGCCACCGGCGGCGGGGGTGGGGCCGGGGCGGGCGGAACCATCGGGCGGGGGCGGGAGCGGACGACGGCGGGCGCGGGCGCGGGGTTGGGAGCGGTCGCGTCGCGTCACAGTGGGTCTCGTAAGTGTATTAATCACCGTGTATGGCGGCCGGCCACATGCATCTGACAGTGTGCTAATGAGCGCGGCACATGCGCACCGATCGAAGCGCTCCCTAGATTGATGAGAAGCGACGGTGGCGCGGCCCCGCGGCGAGCGGAGGCGGCGCGGGCGAGGGCGGTGGCGGCGGCGATGTCGCCTGTCCCATTATGCGGGTGTCGCCACACAGCGGCTTCAGGAGCACCCTGTGCGTGGTGGTGGTGGCGGCGGCGGCGGGAGGATGGGACGGTCATGTGGGTTGTGTATTTGGATTCCCTCTGCACAACCAAACACGTGATTTAAGCTATAGTGGAAGACGTGATTATTATTTAGTCTGCTGAAGTGACACTGACAAAAATATTAAACAAATGTGATTATTACTCCGATGGGATGATGAACAGATTGAATTAAATGTTTGAAGATCGTCCAATTAAATATTTGTATCAAACTACATTTACAATACATTACAATTTTGTGGAAGATTATAAAAGTCATTAAAAGTGAACAATACTAATTTACGTTCTTAAAAACTAACGTCATGAAAACGAACAAAGAATGTAACAGTTCACCACGAGAATGCTGTTATGCCATTATACAAGGAATCCTGTAAATTAATAGATAGAAAGTACAAATTCCGAGTATTTTCTCTTCGATCCAAAGCTCACCGTTCTCTCACTTTCAAGAAACCGACACTAATTATCACCAATTCCTACTCGCCACCGAACGACGCTCCGTTTTCCACAGGCTAACTCAACAAGTCTCCGGCACAGCGGCGGCCCGCAGGCGCCGACCCATCTCGGCAGGGCGGGCCATTGCTCGTGGCACCCGCCCCCGACATCCCCGCCACCGCTCCCTCGGCCGCAAACGGCACGGGTACCCCGCTACCTCCACCTTACCCCCTCGCCCCCCCACTCTCCTCGCCTCTTGGCCGGCTCACTTCCCCGGCGTACGTCAAGTCTGCGAGCACCCTCTCCCCGCGAGCGCGCGCACGCGCCACTACCCTCGCGTCCAGTCGCGCCCCCTCCGCCGCCATTCAGGCCTCTCTCCGTTTGTTGTCGCTCGCTACTCCGAAACAATGCGGCGGAACAAAGGGCGGCGCTCCGCGGGGTATCGCGCTGCGAGCAAGAGAGTGCACCCCCACGCCGCCCCCGCCCGCCTGCGGCTGCCTCCGCCGCCGCGTGCTGAGAAGATACTCAGCGCGACGTAATTATTATGGACGGAGAACGGCTCTTCTCAATAACAAGAAACTTGAGCAGAAATCGCTGAAAATAAGCGCACATAAATGACCTAGTTTCTTGTGAAGTAAATTGTTTTGATGAATATTATTAATTTTATGTTACAAATAATATGAGAAGAACTTTAAAAAAATTACGAATTGTTGTATCAAATGTACTTATTCATATTACGAAAAATATAGATCTTCATACACGAATCAAGTTTTACATAACTCTTAGGAAATCGGAGTTTCTGAAAATATTAAGAACCTATATCAGAATGGTAATAATAAACAAATTTACTATTATCTAATAAATAGTATCGTAATAAATATTACCAACAAAAGAGTTTAAGTACGACACTGCTTTGTGTGTATCGAAGTGACGTAGTTATTTGGCCATAATGTTCAGCTGTGAGAACAAATTGCTGGCAACACCACTCTCTGTAACACTATGTCGTGAATATGGACAGTATTTCTAGTGAGGCGATTTAGAAAAACCTCAATCGCCGCAGAAAGAAATTCGCCACATTTTGAACAATATCAATGCTAATTTTGGTAAAATGGCATGGTGAGTTTGGTAGATAGTGTTTCAACCGCAGCTGGCGTGCGAATAACACTTCGTATTTTCTACGAATTCTCTCATCTCAAAGATGTTGCTTTGTTGTAACAGTTACAAGCTAAACCCTGTTGTTCATGCATTGTAATCCTCGACAGCAGCAACAGTAGATTATAACGACACGAACGAGTAAGATTATATGGCAAAATTTGTATTCAAGTATACTCGTGCAGGTTTTTTGCTATGCAAGCGAACTGTCAACTACAGGCAGCTATGTACAGAAAAAGATTACGCTAAAAGAATATTCTCACGAAGTGTCGGCTCATTAAATACTATTAGTACGACGTGATATCGCAATATTATACGGTAAGCATTTTATTCCTCTGCGGTTTCGCAGCGAATTTGGTGGCGCACTTCCATCACCTGTTAACGTTTGGAGAAGAGTTTCAGCAAATAAATCGCGAATAAGAGGGACGTTTGCACGTTTCTGCCAAAAATAAATTGCCAAACGATTCGATACGAATAATTTTCGCCACGCAACCCGTGCAAAATTTACACCAATGTAAATTGCTTGCACCATATGGAACGAATGATGTAATGTAGCGTATCGGTATGAAGCAATTCCAGTGAGAGACGTGCCGATTATTCGCCCTCGTCGCTGTAATGCAGGTGAGGAATAGCCCGAAATGCTACCTAAATTTTAAAAATATTTACACGAATCACGCGGAACTGAATGCGTTTTATACTTTTTCATCTTTGACAGATATTAAATTTCTCAAAGGGTCCAATTACAATAATGGGAAGAATCGTGTAACCTTCGGGATGCGTGTTTAAAGAAATATCACGTTTGAAAATATTCTGGATATTTAGTTTTCATAAATTGACCTATTAATAGATACAAAATAATTTATTTTTGTTACTTGTTCCATGAGAAATTTAGAGCACGTCCCACACCCATTCATTGCTATTTAAAGTTATAAGCAAAACGTATTGATTGATCAATCTTTAAAAACTGTAACTCATCTTACGACCCAAACAATAATCAAACTAAAAAATACATACAGTCCACTTCAACTGTGTGTCTTCTCAGTTTCTCTTCACACCAGTTCATAACTCCACAAAATTCACTTTACATTTTCCCTATTTATAAGAAACATTTGCAACCAAAATTCTCACACGTAGAAGCTCACCTGTTAATCGAACGACGAAACAAAAAAATCTTCCGACAGAAACACGTTAAACGAAGCGTTGTTGGGGCTAAATCGTGAACCCGCCAAGCGTGCCATCGCTGTAAACACTTTTCGATAGGAACCCGCGATCCTACCTCCGCAGGGGTCAATTTCATTAAGCACCGCGGGTCCTACTGCTCACGCCGCCACGTCCTGCTGGCCGCCACCGCAGTCCCTTTTCTGAACACGTCCGCGACGCCCGGCGCGGCGTCCGTGCAGCCCTCCGCCTTCTACCGTCCAGTGCTACGCACGCGCCGGCCAAAAATTCCTCCTGTCCAGCGATACCAGAGATGGAGCAATATAACATGTTGCGTCACGAACTTTTTAGAGTTGTAACCTGTCGGCTAAATCTGTTCCTCGGTGGCCGTTTAATAAAAATAAAAGCAAAGCATCGTGGTCCCTAAATGGAGTAGATTATGCTATTAATTACGGTCGACGCCGCTGTACTAGCTATCAAGATAAAGAGTGAACATCGTTCGGATAATGAGAATTTAATCCCCATGAATGGCTCAGCTTTAGGATGGAATTTGCCCCACGTGAGAAAATTGATCATCAGAGCTCCAAAATCAAAACGAGAACGTAATGACAGAATGCCTTTCACTCACAGAACGATAGAAATGACAGGGCTTTGCAAACTACTTACCGAACGGGTTTACAATACGTAACACGCTGTTTAAATATTTAAGAACGTCACTTCTTTCATGAACCAAAAATAAATTCATGTAATCCCGGCAACACAATGGCTCAGAAATTAACCAAGACACACGTAAAATAAGGAACTTGAAGCAATATAAGCTCATACAGGGAAGCCATAATTCAATAGGTCAAACGGAATTGCTTCATTCATTAACTGACTTCCGGTTACTAGAGATAATTTTTCCTCAATCACTCCATCCTCTCACATCAAATTATTTTTTTCCCCCGGAAGTCCGAGTTGTCAGGCTGGGACGTCACCGTCGAACATCCGGTCCAGCCCGTGGCGACGGAGCCTCCCGCAGCCATCCCGTGGGCTGGACACAGGGGAGGGAGGAGAGGGGTGCACGTAGCGGTTAGCGGATGCGCAAGCAACTCGCAAGGCCTCCGAGCACGACGACGGCACGACGCCGTCAGGCGGGCAGGCGGCGCCAGCGCCACGCGGCGGATTCCGACGAAACAGGTTCTCGAATAAAACGGGAAACACACACAGCGATTCAGCACTCCGAAAACCGCAACGCCCACTCTTGCCATCTCGCTCGCCCGCTCTCTCCAGATTCCCTCGCGTGGCAACCTCCAAGAGCAGGTAACTGCGGCACGACAGCAACCAAAACAGACGTTCGATTGTTTCTGATGAGATGCCGCCTTTTGCTACCGCCGTCACATTAGCGCTGGGTTGCAGGTAACGTTCGTAATCATCCAGAATACCGTTTACACCAGAGGGTGCGTGTACTGGTAGACACATCTCTTAATTCCCTTTGGTAACATTATATAACACCAGCTACGTTACAATGAATAATCTCGAAGATTATCATTAAATCGTGGTAGGTATAGACCCAGTCACTTAAAATATAATATTTTTGTCGGAATAACATTGTGCCCTCAATATCAAACATCTGGCCCAGTATTCTCTCAAAGTAAACGGAATTTCAAATTGTCCAGAAAGGTTTTCAATTTTTGGGAATATTTCGACAAATAGACATTCGAATTATCGAGCACAGTGAACTTAAGAAATGTAAAGTTAAATACATAAAATCTGCTATCTCAACAAATTCGAGTCGCTGAAGTTGTAGTTACAGAGACCCATTGTGCACCACTGTGCAACATCACCATATCACTTTGACACGAAACTACACTTCCTCTTTCATCGCCTTAGCCTCCGCCGACATCACGTAGCCGCGCCTTAGCCTCCGTCACCAAACACAGGAGCGCCTTCCCTTCGCGCCGTGTCCGTGAGAAGCGGACCGCGGACGGCCCCGCCCACCTCTTCGTCCGCCCGCGCGCTCGCGCTTCCTGGTGGGAGGAGTCGGCCTGCATCCGCCACGGCTGGGCGCCGGCCAAATCGAATCGTTGACCCAATCCCACGCGCATGCATCGATGCGAGTGTGGCGACGGGCCTAAAAGGAGGCAAATGTAGTGAGGCAGGACACGAAGAAGGAAACAGAGGACAGAGGAGAGGCGTGTGCATAGAGACGTTCGACAGGTCTGTGTGTTTCGTAGATATCTTAGTTGTTAGAATTACGATAAACTACTTTCAGCCAAACATATTCGATGCGTGGAACAATGTTTGTTCAACTTTTTAATTTGTATGTACAAAAAATGTAAATTTCACTGCACATTTCAATTAAACCTTTCTCCAATTTTTTAATCCTGTCGGCTTAATTAACTATGTTCTTTAATATAAAATCGGTGTCAAACGATGCATCACTAATAAATCTAGGAATTATTTGTTATTAAAATAGTAATTTAACCCGGTGATTCTCATTTCACTCGTAACATTAATTATCTATAAGCGCAAATATTATATTAAAAATCTTAATTAGCATTTTCTAGGAATTCTCCTCCGACCTAAAAATTATAAATGACAAAATTAGATTTAACTATATTCATATTGTGTAAAATATAATAAAATGATATTATGGAATATTTATTATGCTACTTAGGAATACATAGAATATTTCCGGTCGTAGCGTTTTCCAAGCAGTTATTACAAATACACAAAACAAACAATCAAATAAATGTTTTTATATTCACATGTTACTTATTGCAATTTTACAAAATTAATGCATTGATTCTGTCATGCTACAGTTGACCTGATATAAAATAATAATAATAATAATAATAATAATAATAATAATAATACAAAAAAAGTATTTTAATGTTAACATATTCTAAAAAAATACAATTTATTTAATCCACTTCAAAACTTTTTGACATTCTGAGGAAAAGTCTCCAGCATTTTTGCAGGTAATTCGTTCCAATTTTGTATTGTTCTGTTTACAAATTAGAATTTACCTACATCTGTTCTGTTTTATCTGCCGAATTTTGGAGCCGTGATTCTTCCGCGTGACGTACGTTATGTTGGTTTTGATAATATTGTCCGCACTTCCCCCTCACACACACACACACACAGACGATCACCTCTTATTGATTTGAGTAACGCACAAAGACGGGATATCTCTCTCCGTTTTTCCAAAGGTTCCCACAATATAAATTCGGAATTAAAACGCCCTCTCCTAACCAATTTTGCGGGATATTTTTGTATTTTTTCGTGAGATTTTATTTGCTCCAAACGATAAGGATCCCAACACACGGAGACATGTTCTAATATTAGCCGTACTAGAGATGTATACCCTAATTCCTTTGATTTTCCCTTGATATGTTATCAAAAAATCACGTCTGCGTTTTCCATTTGATAATGGGTCCTCGAGATGCAGATATCGTACCGTCTCTAAGAGGGAGAGGCGAGTGAGGGCGCGGCGAGAAAGGGAGGTTGGGGAGTGGCCATGCGCATGTGGCCTGGCTGGCGACGGCCCCAGCGGACGCGTGGGTCGATTCTCAAGGTGAGAACGCGACCGCTCCGATTCGAGGTCGACATTCCTTCCAAGCGCACTCGATGGACGCGTCGTGCAGCCTTGGCGGTGCCAGCCAAGAGGCGGTCGTGCTCTTGCGAGTCTCGCGGGCGTTTACATGCGCATACTACTTGGTGGCGGGCGATCGCGCTTGTTGAACTGTCGTAAAGCCGTAAGGTGGTCAAGAAATTCATTTGGAGAAGGATCTTGTGCTCCGGTAACAGCTCCGCAGACGGGCTCACACCAGTCGCTTCCGCATTGAATGACTTTGATGTTCCATGGGACAGAACGAAAGGTGAATGATATTCTAAGCATGACAATTGTTTTATTTAATTATCGTTCACATTTAATAAGTCGTGACGATCATGCATGTTCAGCACTACGAGTAAAACAGACTCATATATTTGTACTTTCAAAACACCAATAGCAATAAATTGGGTAAATTTTTAAAACGAGCATGTTTAATGATTGTCTCAAACTTCTCAAAATTCTCTAAAAGTAAAAATTTTAGAATAAACTGTCTTTGAAATTTCTCTTCGAAATGTCAGGTTCCATTAAAAATAATCAACTGGGCATAAACGAATAAATATCAATCACTGAAGTGTTGAAAAGTAGACGGGTGAAAACATACGTAAAAACTAATAGTAATATTGGGCGTCATTTTTTGGGTTTGAGAATGCGCCGGCCTAAATCAACTTCTTGGACGTCGCATACCAATCCCACGAGTTACTCATTTAACTGGTCGCCGTTCAATCGCCGTCTCCACCGCTTGGCGTCTCCATCGCGGTGAGATTGCGACGGCAGACAACGCGAAGCGCCGCCCTGCGCTGTCGCAGCACTAGCGGCAGCATCCGTCGGGCAGTCGACGCGGACGACGTGAGCGACGAGGGCAGGGCGGCGCGGCACGGCGTGGAGCGGAGCGGAGCAGGGCTGGGCGGGGCTGGGCGAGGCTGGGCGGGGCTGGGCGGGGCGGGGCGGGGCGGGGCTGGGCGGGGACGGAGGTAGGGTAGGGCGGGGCGGGGAGCGACTAACTGCGGCTCATTACCTCCGCACCCAAGATGGACGAGCTGCCTGGGCCTGCGGGGAGAGGAGCGGGGCGGCGGACGAGAGTCGCGCTGTTACCTGTGACATGTGGCGCGCGCGCGTCGCGGCGCGGCACGGCGCACAGCCCCCATGGCGCGACGCCAGCGCTGTCGATGCCGCCGCGGGAACATGGTCAAGGCAGGTCAACGGACCGGGAGCCAGTGGGGTAATTACAACGAGAGCGTAGTACTTGCAGTGAATCTTAAAGAGAGGAGCTGGTTTCAGGGCGACTGATTCTAAAACGAAATGGCTGTGTGAACTTTATTTCGGGAAAGAAGGCAGGTCCACTGGCATCCAGGATTTCCATTAATGATTGGGTCTCAGTGGTCGTACGCTAGTGAGAGTCAGTAAATATTCAAAGTTGACAATATAAGATTTACACTGACCCTTCACAACAAAGCAAATAAGTGTTAGCTGAAGGTAATGTTTAATATTTTATGATGTACAAAGGCATTGTCGTTTCTTATTCTATTCTAATCATTGAGATACGACTATAAAACATTCGGAAATAGATGGCACAGTGCAGATGTTTCTGCACGAGGCTAGCGTATTTCCGTACGTCGACAAACTTTCAGCGTACCATGAGGGCACCACCACCACCTTCAGAATGTGGGTTACATTTTAAAGAATGGCGGCCAATACTCGCTTCGAAATTAAAAGGCATCAGGAAATACAATTACATACTATAAAATGTTTGTTCATACAATAGCCCACATTTTGAAACTTCTGATGTATGCAACTGACGCACAAATTTCTCTCATGAATCGCGTATTCAGAGAATTCTGCGAATTTTACTTCAAGCACTCATTGGGAAATTGTTGTTTCCACGAAGGTTCAGCCCTACATTCATTGTTAGATGAAGTCCGAAATTGTACACACATACCATTTTAAATATGGAAGTCCATTAATTTAAAACGAAAGTCATCAAATAAAACATAGAATTCTGCTGAAGAAAGTTACTATATGTAATTAATGATCTAAATAATATCTTCGAAAGACTGCTAGTTTAATTCCTTTTTTTTTGCCGAGAAATAGATTGTGACTATGTAGGACACATGCAGTCTAAACAAATACACATCTATGTACTATATCCCAACGTTCATCAAAACAAAACAAAAAAGTGACAAAAGGTTTTCCTCTCAGCTTTTTTATAAGGTTGAAAAATTGCGCAGATATTCCCCTAAAAATGCGAACATTCAAAGATGCCGAGGATGCGGAAGGTTCACGATCAGATACTTCTCTGGAAATACGGTAATCAACACTCAATTTTCCTTTTTCCTCCTCCAATGCATTTATAAACCACACCAATTCAACTGACATTTAGAAGAAATTGCATTCGATCGTTGAATCTCTGTCACACAAAACAGAATTCCACGAACTGTGCCGATTCGGTTTTATTTGAGGCTTCTCGTTATGAATGCCACTAATCCCGCTGAGAGAAACAAACAAGCCGTTCATTTTCGAATGCACCTTGCAACGGCACTATAGTTCACAATGGGATCTAAAAGTTATGCACGCGGTATTCAGTCCACTCCCGTGAAAGAGACGACCACAACGGGGCCGCGCGAATACCTCTCCCACGACAGGGAAAGGAACAGGAGCACCGAAGATGATGGAAGGGAGGCGCACCTGAAATGCACTCGTCACGAGAACCGCTTTGCATTCCCTTTCAGACACTCCGGGACGACGGGAATCATTCAGAGTGCAACACGCCATTTGCTTTCCGCAGCAGCGACTCCGTCGGGGTCTGCAGAAGACGCAGGTAGCCGATTGTGCGCGTCATCAAAGGCGGCCGCCGCCGCCACCGACGTCGGAGAGTCGTTCAGAATGTAACGGAAAGCTTGCAACCGATGGTGCACCGACCTCTCGCAGCGGTACTATCAGGCGCCGGTTCGACTCTCGGGATGCAGCCTTCTGGAGGTGACTCTGATTGCGCTTCAGTGCACCTGTCGGCAACCTGTCTTTCTTGTCACTCATCTCTTTTCAATACTTCACTACGGTGGATAATTTATTTAGGTGGTCCTCTCTACGATGTCCGTACAGTGACCGATGACATCGCCGCATGTTCACGTCTCTGCACGCAGACGGAAATACTCGAAACGTGTAGACTGCTACTGGAGAACAGAAAATGTAAACAGCAGGTAATGCGAGAGTAAACCGTGAGGGGAACACTTCGAAAATTACCTTAAGTCGCAAGAATGCGTTATCTGGGTATAAAATAGGATTTTATAAATCAGTTTATTAACAATATAACCATTGTTCTTCACCACCGTCGAGATTTAGAGACATTTTATTTTCAATTACAATTCATTCAGAATTGTATTGACAATTCTATCAAAATTTTGGTAAACATTTTTCTTTCCAACTGTGTAGAATACAAATTACAGCATATACAAATCCGAGTCACTATCGAACAAATTCGTCTCCTGTCAAAACTCTAGCACAGAAAGGGCCTTCTATCATTCCTTCTATACAGCATGTGTGAGCAGCGGTTCATATATTGACATATTCCTGGAAGCCACGCAACTTCCCAGCCACTCCTGTCTCACCTTCAGCACCGGCATTGCCGAATCACCACCGCAACACTATCCGAAGTAGTACTTGGAAAACAAGCGGTTCCTTGAGGTGGGGAGACGCATTCCACAGTAGGGCACTGTGGGATGTTCGCGGTAGTGTCGGCTTTGCGGAATACCGAACTAACGGGCTACCACGCGCGCGCGTACTACCGCCGCCGCCGCCACCATCGCCGCCGCCGAGCTGGATGGTGGTCTGTTGGCCTCACGAGCGCATTTCTTTGGTAAACGCGCGGCGGAGCGGTTGCAGTAATGGCGATGCGGACGTCAGGTGAAGTGGTGGGTGGTTGTGGATGTGGCTTTGAGCAGAAGTGGTAACGCACAATGAGGGAGTGGTGACCGATCTAAGTCAGTAGACGAGGAAGTGAAGTAGGGATCGCAAGATGAGCGAGGAGTCAAACTAGGAGTAAATGCTGAAATAAATGGGGAAAGGTTTACGGAAGTAGTGACGGCGACACTTCATAAAGATGGAATGGGACGTGAAAAAAAAGTAGGAGTGATGCCGGAGAAAGAAGCGGTGTTACAGTTGTTTGGCAGTTAGTAAATGCCCTGGATGAGCGAAAGAGAGACTTAAGGTTTGGGTTAGCCAGTAGGGCGGGAGAGAACTAATGCTGTTTTTGGCGGGAATGATGCGAAGGGCAGCAGCAGCGGGAGGACGGAAGCAAGAGACCGAAGGGGGCGTGGGGCACGGCGCGGCGGCCGCGGCAGCGCGGAACGGCCCGTTGGCACGTTCCGCCGGCGCGGCGGAGGGCACGTTCCGCGCGCACCCGTGAACGCGCCTGGGCCGAAAATCTGCTACACGGGACTGTTTTGCCGCACTTACGAAGAGGAACCGTACGAAACTCTGCGGCTTAATTCTCTCCTCGACGAAATGCACGGCGGGTTTTTACTCTCCAGGTCGACGTAACTATATCGATTGATTCTTAACTCACTGATTGGGCGACTCTTAGACGAAACCTTGATTTCAAAATATATAAATATTTGCAATACTACTTCCTGAATAATAACTAATTAAATTTATAAATTGGTATAATTTTTAAAGATTAACTGGTTTTATCCACCTATTACGTGTGGTATTAGCGACACGCTGGAATTATTCGTTACATAATAGGAGAGATGCAAGGAAATCCATTATTATCGATCTCTTATTTTTAAGCAGACGATTTTTGTGTGCCCTTAAGAACTGTACAAGATAATGTACACGTTTTAAACGGAAATAACGTAAGTTTTTTAAATTCTTCAAAGCCTGAAGAATTACACATTGCATTACGTTACCTCACAGAAAAGTGTAGATCATAATAACACTACCGACTCCGTTTCATTTGTCAAACAAACAAACTTCGCTTACAATATAATCCAACTCACCCTGTAAGCTACTTACCTACAAAACAAATGATCCCTTAAAAAACTAACTAACCATTATTCGCCACCCACAATCCTCGACCACAACCGGAGGTCATTACTCCCACCCGGACGCGCAATGCACGTTCGTTCCATGTACAGAGCTGCTCGACCGATGCTGTCCATTAGCCTACTAACTCGGCTCCTCCCATCCCCAGCGAAAGAGACTCATCAATCGAGGCACACTCTCGGTAGCATCCGCCGCACGCCGCCGCCGGTCGCCGCCTCCTGCAGCCAATAATTATGCCGATCGCATTCCCCGACACCCTTAAGCTTTCGCATCACGTAGGGCGTCGACCTCTTTCCCACACATGATGCATGGGAACTAAAAATACCTCCACGCGGGGATCCTCTTCTTCTTCTTTTTTTTTCTATTTCGTGACCGTGGTCTCGCGGCCGACGACGTCTGCGGCAATGGCGGCGCCGCCTACTGCATTGTTTTGTTTCTGCGAACGGCCAGACGCGCGCGCGGGGAGCTGAATACCTATGCGGCCCCGGCGAGGGAGCTCGTCTCGGCCGCCGCCGCTGGCCGGCCACATGCGTTATGAATCTGAGCGCTTATTCCATTCCAGACGCGCGCGCCGCGCGACGCTCCTGAGGGAATGCCGGCGGGGAACGGCACGGCGGGGCGGAAGCAGCACGGGGGAAGAGATGGAGGGGGGACGTGGGGAGTGACAAATTCTGTCACTGACAGCTGCCCGCTTATTCTTTAGAGTTTGCAGATTCCACACTCGCGAATTTAATTGTTGTTCATGTTATCGAAATGTCACTACCGGGTTGTGTAACACAGTTCCTCACGGGTATTATTCAATTGTAGGCATCCCTCAAAAACCTTTCTCAAATCATCGAGAATCCCCTTCTGCATGCTCACAAGAATAAGGAGAATAATGCACAACGAAACAAAGGACATCCATTATAGATCGGTCTGGTACCTCACAGGAAGCCTAATGTCTTTTACCGAATCCTATGACTGTTTGTCGGATTTTACAAAGTTAATGTTCAAGCACTGATGTTTTACCACATGTTTCGTTCGATACAAATTCATTGTAAGAGTATGACATGAATCTGGTCACAAAATTATTCACAACAACTTCCTCTTCCATTCAACACAAATTCACATCGACGAATCGAAATGCAAAGCAGTCAATAAATTTAAAAATAGACAAACAGCACCACATACCATGATAATCAATGGTATCCTCGAATGAGTTTACCTTACTATTTTTAGAACAAACATTTTTATCGCAGAAATTAATTAAATTTTAATAATAAATTTTTACGATTCAAGGAAGCTTCCGAATTCAGGAAATTAAATTAAATATGACATTTCGCAATATAAATAAAACCCTGTTGGGTCCATTTTATTTAATTCGCAGACTGAGCCGGTTTTACAAATTCGACATGCCTTTTCTGTAGTCCCAAATAACCACTGCATCTGTTGAGGAATTAGAAATAGCACTAATCAAATTCAAAGTCAATTAAAATTAAATTACATTATACTCCACAAAATGGCTCATTGTCGCAGACGAGAAGAGTATTCCTTCACAAACCAACTTAGACACCACGTTCGAATTAAAAAGCCTCATCATTACGCGCGCAGCATAAACCCAGAGACAAATAATGAATAAAACTGCACCTAAATCTGCCTTTGGAGGACGAATTAACCAAAGGACGTGCAAACGAAATAAGCTTCACAGATCAAATGAAGTTTCTGACTGCAAAGAAAAGGAGCGAGGCGGAATTACTTCGACGGCACCGTGAGCACAAATAGCAGAATTTTCGAAATTCACGAAGAAATAAAAAGAAAAAAAAGAAAAGCCGCTCGCGCACAAAAAGACGGGCGGGTTCGGGAGAGGCGTGCTCGGGCGAAGTGGCGCGGGGAGGGGAAGAGGAGCGGCGCGAGGCAGGGAGGAGTGAAGCGGGGCGGGAAGGAGCGGGGTCGAGCGAGGAGCGTGGAGGAGGAAAGCGGAGCGGGACGGAGCGAGACGGGGACGGGGCAGGGCGGGGCGGAGCGGTGGTGGAGCAGGGAGAGGTGGAGCGGGGCAGAGTAGGGCTGGGCGGGGTGGGGCAAGACAGGGCGGGGTGGGGCAAGGCAGGGCGGGGCGGGGCGGCACGAGGCGGGACGGCGCGGGACGGGGCGGGACGGGGCAGAACGGGGAGGGACGGGGCAGAATGGGGCGGGCCGGGACGGGCCGAAGCGGGCCGGAACGGAGGGCGATGGGGTGAAGCTGGGTGGCTGGGGCGGTGAGGAGCGGGGAGGGGCGGGATGGAGCGAGGAGGAGCGAGGTAGGGCGAGGCGAGGCCAGACCAGGCGGGGTGGAGCGGGTCTTCGCTCCTCGCTCCGTGTCTCCAAAGAGACGTAATTTGCCCGTTCCAGTCGAGCGGGCATCAAAGCGCGCACGCTCGTGTCGCCCGCCGCGCCGCCAGCGCCCTCGCTCGCCCCGCCTGCCCGTTTGCCTCGCGCCGTACCCTCCACAATCGCTCGCCCGGCCGCCGCCGCCGCTGCGCGTCGTTCCTCCCACGGTCCTGCACCCCGGCCTCCTTGCCTGAATCGAGTGCTCTCTTCCGCCCTTTAGTCCAGCCCTCGAACGTTCCTTCTCGCTCCTCGTCCTTGTCAGTTTTGCGCACTCCTGCTTCGTTCGCTCCAGTTCTCAGATGTCCTACAATCTTGAATTACCTTTTCTTCCGTCCCTCCTCTGCCTTTGCGGTTTTTAGATACAAGTTTCCCCTGGATTTCTCCAACGTCCTAATATTATTGCATTCCTTATCACCCCAATTCTATTACTCTTGCCTATGCCGCTATTTCTCCTTATCTTTTTCAGTTTTGCCCGCACACGCACTTCCACAACATCGAATTCCACCGCCTTGAAACACTGTTGCTCCCTACCCGCCTCTTTAGTTTCGCAAGCCTAGCTGTCACCCCAGCGCCTCACATCATTTTGCGGCTCCCCTTCTCATCCTTTCATCTACATTCCACCCTTTCCCTTCATCAATCTTGGTTTACCTTTTGGATGTCGTTCCCTCCCTCACATCCGTGGTCACATCATGCTCCCTATCCATCAATCTCGTCATTTTCCCCGTTCTTGCTTTGTTTACTCTTCACATTTAACTAATTTTGTCGCATTTCCTACCCATCCATCGTGCAGATGTGTCTCTCTTCTTACGCGCCTCTTCTCAATTCCTACGCACCTCTGTTGCCCCGTTTCATTCTCCTCTTTCAACCTTCACGATTCACGGCTGCCTTTCCCTTGCCACTCCGGCGTTACGTTCCTCCCTCACCAAATCCCTCTGACTTGTATGTCGAGGCAACGGCGTCATAGTGAAGAATTTGCAGAGAGAGGAAATGCGGTGAGCCTCCATCACTGTCGCCGCCACTCCGCAGCCTCCAGCTCGACCTTTCTTCCTTCCGTCCTCGACGCTTTATGACTGCTCGTCGAAAACGCCATGCGTCGCTTCCTCTGTCACCTGCACAGCCCCCGCCATGTTCATATCTAGGTACACTCCGATGTTGAAGATCTCGTTTATACTTTTATTTCTTTCTTTCGTTTTCATTTCTGCCAATTCAATGTAACACTTTCTTTTCCCTTCCCACCCACTTCACTGTTATACTCTTCCGCCGAGCAGGCTGTATTTGCTCGGTGAGATGTTTGTGAAGCGACGAGAATTCACATGAAATTAAAAGAGCACAGCCTCGTAACCTTTGTCAATGCTGCAACTCCCAACGCGACAGGTCAAATGCAATCTGAAAGTATCTATTCCTTAGAAAAGTTACGTGGGAGAAGATGCTGCGAAGACCTAACGGATTATAGATGATAGAGTTGGTAATAAGCTTTACCTCAAATTTTACTTTTTGATTTTTCAGAACAGTTCATATAAAGAAAATCAGTCAATTAAAATATTCTTAAACCAACAGATCTCTTTTTAATTACTTTTCAACTCAATGTTTTTCTGTTCCACTTCCTGGTATAATTTAGTTTTGGTGAACTTCAGGGAACTTTTGGTAAACTTTCTACTCTTCGTAGTTTTTTTTTATTTTCGTGTCTTCTTCTTAGAGATTCCTTAATTTGTGAAAAGGGCACCTTCCTGTTTCTCATGGAATTTACACACCTTACAATGCCTCTTCTCATTCTCTCTCTCTTACTCACCACGTACACTTATTATCTAGTACTACGTATTATCTAGCCACATGTCATGTTGCACCAAAGATTTTGCCTCAACCCCCACAACGCCTACGCCCAGGCACATTCCGCTCCTCGCGACGTCGTTGACGTCTGTCCCAATTTCTGACATTCGTTTTCTGAATGCTTCCTCTTCACTCAGAAGCTGCTCCCAGGACGTAGGAGGAGTTAAAGCGAAAAATAAAATTCCATGATAAGCGGCCTAAGTATTTGCATGTTTTTGGAATGAACTCTTCGCTCAAGGAAGGTGGGACGACACACGCTTAGGAGAACTAGGCACAAGCGTATGGTAAACCCGGAATATTTCTTAAAGGGGCAAGATACACCGAACTGGAAACCACGGAAGAGTAGGCAACCAGTCCTCGCGGGCGCGTTGTCAACTGACAGCTAACGGATCACGTCAATCAGTCCTCCCCCCTCCGAGAGAAAGAGATTGCGAGACCGAGAAATAGAATTTGGAAACGCAAGTGAGGGATGTGGAGAAAAAGTAACTCAATACAATTAATGCTGAAGAAATATGGGAACGACGGTGTTGAATAGATTTTCACGAAACCGTGAAAGAATAAATGGATATGTCCACAAAACGTAACTTTTTTTCAGGCCACTTAACTACCATTTTCCTTGATTACTTTTACTTCATTGAAACTAGCTATTTTTTACTTCTATTAAGTACTTGAAGGAATTCTAAAATAACTTCTGTGCGTTATGCATGATAAACCATTGTCAAACGTAACGTTACTGCACCAAGGTTTTCATGACCTGAGCGAAAAATCGTTTTTTTATAGCCCAACCGTAATAACAGTTTATTTCCTGAACTCCTTGTCAGCCCTCGGCCGTCATCATTAACGAACAAAAATCATGTACTCTTTATACTGATGCGATTTTTAGCTAGCGTTCTAACGACCGCTCGAGGGAATTCACGGACATCAAGCCCAAGAAACACTTGCATCACCATGAAATACGAGAAGCAACGCCACCAGGCCTGGGACTTGCGTGCTCTGAGAACTCCACGACCCACACGTTCCCGAACTCCTCAAAGGGCCACGGGGCCGAACAGCGTCCTACAAGTGGAGCGGGCAGCCGGTTCCAAGCATATTTAGACACTGGGCGCCCGCGGGCCCTCCGCGGGCGGTGGGCAGCGAAGTCCCGCTCGTCTAATAGGGTCCCCCACGCGGAGTCTTGGCCGTGTCGCTCCGGGCCTGCAGTCGCCGAATTAATTTGACACTAAACGTCCTCATTACGGAGAGCGTTTTCTCTTGCGGGTTCTCTCGCAGTCATCGCCGTTGACGTTGTCCTCATCAACTCCGGCAGCAGCGGCTTTCCCGTGAGCGTTAATTTCCTGGGCGTCGAAGTAGGCCTCGTGGCGAAAATAAACACGGCGCCGGCCCGTGCCTCCACGTGTAGCAGCGCTTATGGGTCCCTGTTTTAAGCGACGCGGGTTGAACGTCCGATAAGTCCGAGCGTACGAGTATCCTCTCTTCCTCTTATTCATACTTTTCAAGACCTTCATTATACCCTCACACATCCCATCATCCACGTGTCTGCTCTTCACATTCATCTGACAATCAGCTTTCCACAGAACTGCTACTTATCGAAAGCCCACCGCTTCACGCTAACCACACACATTTGAACACCGATCGCCTCATCTGCCTCTGCGGCTACTGGATACGTACCTAATAACCACTTCACTTTTTCAACTACCAATCTCCCCTATTCACCAGCCATTTCAGCCGTCATTCATTAATCTGCTTCAAAACTCACCCAGTCATCCCTTTAATCGCCCTCCCCTCCTCCGTGAAGATCCCATCTTCATTTGGCCACGGACGCGAAAGCCTACCCAAGCGGCGAGGAAGGAGATTCCGCCGGCGGAAGAGGCGAGAGCGGGTCGCGGATGCCGCCGTACGCCAAGTCGGAAAACAATAAATTGGGCGTGACAAAACGGCGCAGGAAAGCAAGTGACTGCCGGCGCGCGCGTGGGCGGGCGGGCGGCGCGACGCGACGCGGCGCAACGTCCTAACGAATGAAAATGAAACGCATGACGACTCCAACTGCCGCGCTCTCCATAATTAGTTCTATTTTCTTTGTGCAAACTTGCATTAATTACAGTACAAAAAGAAAACAAACGACGTGCCTTACGCCAAGAAAAACACAAAGTTGCGCGCTCGCGAGTGCGAGCTTGCGCTCCGGACCCCGGCAGCGGGGGCCGCGCCTGCACCGCGCCCTATGTTCCCATTACGCTGCCGCCCTCGCACGCGCCTCGGCCCTCGCAGCTGCTGCGCACGCGCCGTGGGCCCAGCCGCCGCCCCCACTGCTGTCTCTGTTTCCGGCGCTTCTGCCTTCGCCATTACCGTTGCCAGCGTCGCCGTTGTTCTTACCGTCTTTGCCACACAACATTTTTTGGGTTTGACCTGGCAATCTGTTAGCTACCTCTGCATGAAGTTATGTTTTCTTTTCGTAGGTACGTATTCTTCATATTGCTTCGTCTACCGTTGCTGACACTGGCAACCCCCTCATTGACAATGCCACCACTACACATATCTGCGGGCTCCACCACCTTTGCTGGTTACCATCATCCTCACCCCAACTGTTGAAATAAACCTGTCCATGCAGCGGTCACTCCATTTCTGCCAGCTCCCCACTACCACTCCCATAGCCAGCTCACAAAATACATGGTCACCACTGTTGTCCTGGCGACCACCGCCTCCCCCACGCCATAACACCGTCTCTCCCGTTACGCAAGCAAAAGCAGCAGAAGCTGGAACCATAGAGGCAGCAAAAGCAGCGCTGGAGGTGGGCGGGGGTTACAAGTTCTCGGAACCGCACAATGTTACTTCCCTTTC
The DNA here is from genome assembly GCA_031308135.1 of Acheta domesticus. NCBI lineage: Eukaryota > Metazoa > Arthropoda > Insecta > Orthoptera > Gryllidae > Acheta > Acheta domesticus. Next base: position 130,046,723 of record JAHLJT010009436.1, on the reverse strand, counting down.
GTCAGTTTCTCCCACATTTCTCACTTAACCGCGCGCGCCTTCCTCCACCACCACCGCCGCCGTTGTACCGCCACGACAGTAATTATTTCCGCGCCGCTCCTAAAAATGCCCCGAGTGCACTCTGAACACGCGGCCGCCGCGAAGCCGACACCGCAGTCGGAACAAACTGCCAGGAGAAGGCAGAACGCGCAGCGCGCACGTCCTGCAACGAGAGCAAGGGCGCTTTCGAAGGCGAACTTTGTGCGGAGGCCAGCGGATTAAAGAAGTTGCGATTTTGCTTCAGTGGGGAGCCGACGAAGCGGTAAGTTCAGCGAGTTATGTTACTGAATTCGTATTAGTGTAATTACGGTAAAAATCAGCCAAAAAATAGGAGTTCATCGGTTCATGGCAAATATAGTTTTGTTATTAATTATTACCCTGTCGAGAGCTATCAGCAGAATAACGTTTTACGCATTTTCACATATATTTTTAAAATCATATAACTGACTAAGCCCTAGGAATTGTTTAAGGTCTTAGGCAGATAAAGCCTTAAATTTTGCAGTTCGAATTTTAATATTTAATTACTAACCCTAGATATTGTGAACAAAATCAATTAACATTCATGTCTGTCATTATCATTCCTGCACCGGATGATTCAATTACCAATCTCACAAGAGGCTTATATTCCCTTATGCTCGACAAACCTGACAGGAGGACACACAAATCAGCACAATCGGACACCCGATCACTTCTGATCGTCGTCTCCCGCAGCGCGACAGTGACGCAACACGGTCGCAGAAACACAAGGGAACGCTCGCCTCATCGGAGATGCAGACGCGACGTGATAACATCCATCACACGAACCGCAATATCAGTTACCAGCCGCGAAGCAATTGTCGCAGATTCAGCGCAGTCGGCGCTCTGGGAGCAATGCTGACGTTCGAGGCCACAGACGCGCAGGTGTCACCCGTGCAGTGGGGAATGAGGCAAGGCGTGGGGCGGAATATACGGCGCGAATGGGTCATCCCTCGAGGAGTACCATACGTCCAACAGCACGTTCTGGGACGACGCGTCCACTCAACGCCGGGCGACATACGATCTCCGAGGGTAAGATATTGCTACGGGAATTAATGTACTTTCTCCTCCAGTAACGAGGAGCAAACAGCAGGAATATGCATGTCCAAGAATCTCCATTACCACACCGGATCATTTAAAAAAACAAACGAGATACAACTGTAATATAAACGTGATGTCATTTTGAGTGTTTTTAAACAACGTAGGTTATTTACAATCTAACGAGTACATGTCTATAACCAACTTAGATTTCAACCATTAGCAATTTTACAAGCACAATGAACGAGTCTATAGCCAGTTAGACCTTTCGATTACTAACAATGCTTTCCATTTGTTTCTTACAACCCTACAGTAATAAGCAACGACGTTGAATTTCATTTCTTCAGCAATAATTAGTAGTAAATAGAGGAAGAAAGACACAAAAAGTAAAGAATGCTTGGTTTTACTAAAGCTAAATGAGGAAACAATTATTATGATGAAGCGGAGTAGCTAGTTCGTCAAGACACATATGAAAAATTTGGAGGCAACTTTGAGTGCAAAATAGAGATCTGAGACTACAGATATTAATGTAAAAAGTATTTAGAGAAGAAGAATTATCATGTACTCACGCGCGTGACATGATATGCCGCAATTGTTTGGAACACGAACGTCACCTATCAGCTGGTTCTCATTTATTCTCATTCGCTATGAGCATACCAAGAGTGACGAGGCAAAGGGGGGGGGGAGGTCTTAGAACGTTACAAACGTGTAGGCACTAGTGGCGGAATATATAAATGCAAATTAATCAATGATTTAGACTGACTGACACTTGTATATGAGAAGAAAAGGCGAATATTGAATGTAAAAAAGCTCTATTTTCTTTTCCTCTTAAAAAGGGAAAACACGAGGATCACAAAATCAATTACGCGAATCCGAGGAGTGGCTTTAAGAAAACGGAGCTTGAGTAGTTACGGCAAGATTTATGTGTTTCAAAGGAAAATGTGCCAGAAGTAAAATATTTCGGAATGAAATCAACTAGTTTTCTTCCGTAACTACAGCTACTCTTGATGGTTAAAAAATTGTTAAAAATTGGTGTATTAGAAGAAGGTGGCCAGAGGTGTTTCTCTTTATCTTTTTTTACAGCATTTACCATTTACCGCCAACCTTTCAACGGGGTATTTAACGAATAAGGTTGAGAAATTATAGGAACATTTATAAAATACAGGCCAGAGAATTGTGGAAACGCAATTACAAATCTCGATGCAGAATATAGGCAGCTGCAGCTAATAGGAAAGACGCCACGTTAATCGAGGTGACAGCAAATCACCGTCACGCGTCGGACAGCTCACACTTCCCGCCCCGGACTCCCGGTCCGGAACTTTGGCCCCCACATCTCAATTACCCGGAAGGGATGGGAGGTGGGGGCACTACCCTCCACCCGTCCGTTGCCTGACTTTGCGAGTGACTGGCACGCATCTCCACGCTGCTGCGGCCTCAACTAAAGCAATTAAGAGCCCCCTGCTCTGCCCGTAAGGGCGAGGTGCGGCGAGTCGCTGCGAGATTTGAGGCTTCGCGGAGGTACCGTGCAGACCTACCACGTTTCGACGCGAGTTGATGGACTCTTCAACGGCCCGAATGAACTGGAACGCTCCAGAACGGACGCTTCGTTTTAAGGTCTTGGAAATGGCACGCGAACTAAAATGTGCCCAACGGTAAAGGCAACGTAAATGCAAAGCCCAATGGAGGTACTTAAAGCTTAACTTTCCGTTAGACTCGAATGCCAATATTATAAACTGAACAAAAAATAAGAGAACACAAATGCCTGAGTTCTCTAATTACTACCTTGAACGTAGTTTGTTACTTTGAACATGTTTTGCCTTTTATTGCCGTAAGTTCAAAATATCACTACCTAACCTTGATATTGTGTCTATTTATTACAAACAGATAAGAATTCAAAAGTATAGTAAGTTAAACTAAAATCCAAATATTGTCGCATCTGTCGCATCTCGAATTTGAAGGCTATTAAAAATGCATATTCCTACTACTCGCATATAATTATAAATACAGGTATAGCCATTTGCATTTAACCTTTGTAATTCTCGAAGTTTCAAATAACAAAACAGAACATGATCACTATCTACAACTCTAAACAGAAAAAAATTCCGCCATGCCTCAAAATGGGCGCTCCCAAATCCATCTCATCTCGTCAACAGGACTCGAGATTAAAACAGAAAACAACGTCGTGATTGATAATTACCTTGTCATTGCGCGGAAATTTCGCACTTGCGCTGGGCTCCAGCCTCTCGTGTAGAGCATCTCCGAGCAAGTCGCTCTGCCGGCACCCCGAGAGCCGACGCGGACCCAGCCACGCTGGGAGTTCATTACTGTCGCCAACAGCGGTCGTTACTGCGCGCGTAAACCGGGGTCTAACTGATTGCGATGAGCACGCTCGTAAAGATTCGCGAGTGCGCGAAGGCGGGGGCGGAGGTGGAAGCTGTGGAGGCGAAGAGAGTAGGTCTGTGGAATAAGAGTCGGCAGGGTTCAGGAGAAAAGAATTTGTAGGAACGTGGAAGTTAAAGGTGAAGGTTGGTGGGGGTAACGGGGAACCAGAGGAATAGGAAGGAAAGGAGATAGAAAAGAAGGACTCGGGAGTGCGAAGGAGTGTAAAGATGGAGCGAACAGGGTGGTCGAGGAAGAGTCCATAAGGTTGTAAAGGATACCACGGCAGTGAGAGATGGAGACAGCAGTGTAGTTGAGTCGAACACGGGAAAACTACGAAGAGATGGCCAAGCTGTCCCGGCGGAGGTGTAATGACAGAGCAATGGAGCCAGCGAGGACAGTGCAGGGGCGGCGAAGAGAATGAGAATGGCGGCAATCACGGGGATGACGAGACCAGGTGAAGTACTGGGGTTTAGCAGTGGTGGCGATGGTGGGGAGAAGATTCCGGCAGAGACGATGAAGGGGGGAGTAAACGCCCATCCAGCTTTTCTCACGGAAGAGGTGAGTTGTCCGCAGAGTTCCGCCGCTCGTCTGCTCGGCCGGTCCTCGCCCTGAGGCGGACTAATCCTTCATCGCTCGCTGCACCGGTCACGAGCACTCAACACTCCGGAGAGAAGCCAGCCCTCTCGCTCTCTCCTACTTCATCACCTTTTCAGGCTGTGCAAACCAGTCCTTAATAAGCTGCCGACGTAGTCCCATTAACAAACAATCACGAAATCCTACGTGCACTCTGCCAATCATTGTGTGCACAAATCTAGGTACGATCTTTGATCACGTACTCAGACAGGCAAGTGGATACCTAGACGTAGACAAGAGGATACCTCGATGAGCATGTCGACGTGCATGAAGTGCTGTCGATAAATCGTTGAGATATAGATTAAAGGTGTTTGGATGAATTGCAAATATTCATTTTCGCCGATCGGTGCTTTAGACTTATCGGCACGACTTGTCTGTCTTGACCTTTACTCACGCCATTGCGGTACCATGCAGTTCAAAGTGCCTCGCCAGGTGAGAAAAGTTGGTTCTATGCAAACTCCGGCTGGCTCCTGTTTCAGATAATTTTTTGATAACAAATCGTTTCCTTACTATTCATATGCAAAATGAACACAACCCATTCAAGAAAATGCACGAAAGATTACAGCGTAATGGGAGTCGCAGCTCAGACGCGCAGGGATGCTATTCTATGCTAATTCGGAAGCATCGGCGGATTGCAATTTGTGAACAAAGTTAAAGAGACTAGTAAGTGGTGAACAGGGGACTGGAGATAACGGAATATGATAGCACCAAAGTAGATCACATATAACCTAAAGTAACAGTACATTGTACTGTTGCAGTACAAAAATAAAATGTGAACTTTTCTTGCAAAATATTCTTTCTTACAAACTAACTCTTCTGTATCATCACGGCTACATTCACAGTTTTGTGAAATTTCGGATAATAACTTGACTGTGCACAAAAAAAATCGTGTTGACAAGTTTTGATAAGCGTTATATTTGACTCACCAGTCTTCATATACTAATCGTTGAACACTAAGACAGAATTTTGAATCAGGGAAACAATATTTTACCCTGTGCGGTAGAGTATTCCGAAACCTAAAGCTAACAAAAGAGCAATTGAAGTTGGAAACACGACAACATCCTAAACGGAAAGATTATTCACTGACGAAGTGGTCCCCAGGAGACGAACGAAGCGCGGAGCTATGGAAGAGGAGGGGGGGGCACCGAATCTCAGGCGGCGCGCGGCCAGGCGGGCGCAGTGGACTGGAGAGCAGGCGTCATTACCCTACGCTAAGAGCTGTCCGGGCGTCGTGGTGCGCGATGGCAATCGGTGCTTCGGGACACGCCGGCCCGCCGCCCCCACCGCGGCAGCGCTCATTGTGGCCGGGGGCAATAACCAAGAGAACGTTCCCGGGGAAGAGACGCACCGGCGCGGCGCCTTCTTCGACGGGTCGCCGCCCCCGCCGCCTCCACCGCCCCGACCCATCTTGGCCAGTCGCCGCCGTCTGGGTCTGCCGCTGACGTCCCTGAACCCGGGGACTTTCCCAGCAGCGAGGCACAGTGCGAATTGCACGAGCTGCCTCGTCTCCCTGGGTGAGAGTTTAGCGACCCGCGACCCGCCCTCTCCCTCCCCCCGCGAATCTTCGAATTCGATGCCGCAAATGTGAGATAATAGCGCGTGAAGGCGGAATCACTTTCGAAATTCAACCATTACTGTTTCAATACATCCGTGAGCGTTCTTAAGTTATTTCTTCTTTCGCGAATATCTCTCCCCTTTCAATAACCGACAAGATGCGTCGCCTTTTCAATTTAGTTCGTTTTCTGCATGTCTAGCCGCCGCTTCCTTTGAGCTATATCTTCTGCGTGCTACAAAAATCGACCAGCTCTCACTTCAGAATCCCAAGACCATTTTCTTACCGTTCTAAAAGTTCCCTGGCCGAACTTTTTCCTAACTCATACACGTACGCCTCACACTTCGCTGCTCTTTTTCATAGAGTTCGGCTTCATCTCACTTGTTCAGGATCACTACCGGGTTTTTCGTGCACTTGCATCTCTCGTAGTCGCTTCTATCACGTTCCGAGAAGTTGCATTCAACCAACCGGTAGAGCGGAGCTCCTCTCTCTCATAAACCTGGAGGAAACGAGGCGCTTCTATATCACCTCTTCCCCAGGCGGCATGTGCGAATTCATCTTCCGAATTTTTCATGCGCTGAATTTACATTCACATCCCGCCCCGCGCAAACCGCCACCCATTTTTACGCAATAATTCAAGAGCTTCGGAGCATTCATATAATCCGTTTTTCAAGGTAACGCTAACAAATTCGGGCTCGTACGGGTTTCCGATACCGCGACCAACTGACGGAGGCGGTAGCTCCCAAGCGGCACCTTAGAACGCCATCCACGAAAAATCGATTTGGCCGCTCTCGAATACACCCCTTCCCGTGTGCACATGCTCGACTCGTAACGCGCCAGCTGCAACACAACGCGCATAGTGTCACACGTATAAGGCGCACAATATCGTCGTTTTCGCGGACTCGGGGCGGGGAGAGCGGGTCCCTAATAATGACAAAGCGCATTATGCACGGTCACGGTAGTCGCCCTGGCACACTGCCCGCCAGATGAAAGGCACACTAATCGCTCGTAAAACTTCTATACGGACATGCTCGATCGACCATGGTATTGGATAATTAAAAGATGTGTGTCGTAATTCACCGCCGGCGGCTTCGCGAAACCCCCGCCTCGCGAGCGGGAGTGCAGTGGCAGAGGGGGAGAACACGATATTTCCTAACTTCCGCGCCGAGGAAAAGGAAGAGTAATAGGGTCATTCATTGCGCTTTCTGCAATTTACAATCAATAAGGCTCGACGACGGTAAAGGGGATTTACGTGCGGTACGTGAAGTACGCGGCCCAACTCAGGACGTTCGCGCTGCTCTACCTCATTGTCTCGATTTTCCCTCCTCCGCGCAGCCCCCCCTCTTTGGAAGATAAAAGCGTTCTCCTTTTTCTTCTTTTCTCAAGACATTTTGCTTTGATGTTCACCTCAAGATCTTTTAAAGTAGTTTAACGACTATAATATAAATATTTATTAATTTGTTCACACATACCCACATTTATGAGTTACAACTGTGGTAAATACACAAGAGTGAACAATAATTTTATACTTGGTACACAAAAAGACACAAATCTCTCGTTAAGTTAAATAATACATCCTTCCTCTAAAATACATTAAATTCAAGTCCTAAGAACAATACTCAAAAGCTGGTACAAATAGAACGTAGTTTTACTACATGATTTATTATGTTAATGTCTGAATACACTCAAACCTCAGTATAAACAGGTTTCAAACAATTATCAGAGGAATAATTGTATATGAACTTTCGGTAAAAGGTTTCCCTTCGGATTCAATTTATTGGATCTCCAAACGAATGTAGTCGAATATAATTCCCGCTTGACTTAATTCCAAGATGAGACAAAAACAGCAGAGAAACGCTTCATATCCACTGACATCTCCACTCGAAAGAGACGCATTAATTCAGTTCCATTCAAGCAAGACGTTTAACCATTTAGACAGCACTTACACATCGACTCTCGAAATATTCAGACACCGCTGACCGGCACGTTGCCGGCGGGGGCGGGCGGGGAGCGGCGGGGGTGAGGGGTTGGAGAACCGCCCTCCCCGCACTTAGCCGAACAATAGTCTGCGGGGCAAGTCCGCCCCGCGCGCGGTTGCGGCTTCCGCCCGCCATTGTCGCGAAGACGCCATCACCCGTCGGGCTTTCACTGCCAGAAACTTACTTATCCATTTGGCGGGCGACGAAATCGGAGAGTCGGGGGTCCGCGGCGGTGGCGGCAGCGAAAGAGGAGGAGAAGGGTTGTACGGTGAAGAAGAGGGTGGGGTGGGGGGTGGGGCAGGCGGATGTCCCGGGCTTGGGAAGTTGTGCGACGGAGATTTGGCTAATTCCTCCGCGTGGAAGGGAGTAACTATTTCCCTCCCGCCCTTCTCCCACCCCTCTCTACACCACTGTGTTGGCGCCCGTCTGCGTTCGACATGCTTCATCACAAAAGTGCACCACTAGTGGCTTCATGCGAAGGAATAATATACAAATGATATCCATCATTTCAAAAATGTGAGAAGGCATAAAAGAATTGATTGCCACTTCTAAATCAAATAAATTATTCCTTATCAAACAATTTACAAACACAACTTGAACATCCCGAATGAAAAGAAACGATGAAAATATTCACTGCGGAGTGTGATTTTCCAAAAAATTGAAAACTATTTCTAGCAACACAAAGCATCGCCGACCTATGATCGTTACGAGCAGTAATCTCTTAGATCAAATGCCTTCATTAAAAGTGAATCATTTAAGCGACTATATTAGCAGAAACTGATTTGGAAGCTTGAATTGCCGCATCACGAAACGCTGTGAACTGTGTGCTTTCTTTAATTGTCGGCGACAGCCTGTCAGCGAGACGAAAAGCAGGTAGCAGGTTAGAAGATGGACAAGAAGAGAAAAGATATTTTTTGAACTTTTGGATAGGTTTTTTTTCAGTAATTTTTACATTTCTGAAACCCTTCTACTGAAACGCTATATTTAAGGCCAAAATATACATGAAAGTAGCGAAAATCCAAAATAAGTAAACGAATAAGCCTTTAGAAAGGAGTGTTTTAGTACTTCAGTTATGCATTTTGTAATTGATTTCTCTTTCTTCATTTCCTCCATTTGTTATTTACATTGCCTTGACTGAAAGTTCCTATTTCTGACAACTCCGGCAGATCAATGCTCCAGCAGGTGTCAAAGATTGGCGGCGCGTCGCGTTCCGGGCCCGCGTGACCTCCGACGCGCCGCGACAAGGCCGTGCGGCTTCGCGCCGATAAAGCTAATCACGCGCAGCGGCGGCCGCGATGCCGCGCGCGCGGGGAGTGGCGGCGGCGGCCTCCGCTGCTAATTGCCCCGCTCGCCGCCAGGGACAATTAACCTCTCGACTCTGCGGCTGCACGCGCGTCTCGCCCGCGTCGGGCGGCTTCTACGGCGGGGTGAGGTGGGGTGGGGGGCGGCGGGCACGCGGTCCGCGGCCGGCCGAGCGGAATATAATCGCACCATCCATCACGGAGGGTACGCGCGCAGGCCGACACGGCGCGGCAGCGGCGAGGCCACCGACGCCGGCCGGCATGCCGCATCGGCCGCCCTCTGACTAGCCCCGCCCGGCTTCCCACTGTCGCCACCCACTTCAGCGCTGAAGGCCTCCGCTGCCGCTCGGAAGACACTTCGCACGCACCGTCCCTCACGCATTCCCGCGAGCTCCCGTCGGCCTACGTTCCGTCGCCGCCTCCCCCACTGGCCAAGCTAGTGCCCTGGCTGCGACACTTCACCAGTCATTACATACCTCGCCCCGGCCCGCGAGCATTGCCACGTCGTCGGCATTTGCGGCGCTCAGCTCTCCAAACGTGCAGCGACAGTGGAAACGACGGAGTGCGAGAGGATGTAAACTGTAGAGGTGTATCCAGCAGTCACGTCCGGTGCGGAAGAGACGGTGGAGGCTGTACTTCTGGGGCGACGGCGGCAGAGACGGCAGCGGTGCGGTGGAGACGGCAGCGGTGGCAGGGTACAAAGGCGAACCATTAGTCTGCCGCGCGAGCGACCATTGTTAACACCGGACAGACCTAGTGTTGGCGCGGGTGTTACTCTGACAAATGATACGCGGGAAACGCGCTGAAAAGCGGACGGGGTGGCGGCGGAAGGGTGCGCCGCGCGTCGAGTGGCGGAGTTTGCACCGCGCGCGGGGTCGCCGCCGCCGCCGGCAGGGGTCCCGGCGGAGGTCGCGGCGGGGTCGCGCGCCAAGGCGTCGGCGGCGACGGCGACGTCGGTCGACGCCGTTCACGCCCACCGCCGCCCGATTGTTCTGGACGCGGACAGGAAACGCCGGACTTTCGTCGCGCTCCTGGTGCACCCGAAGACCATTAGCAGCCGTCGCCGTCGCAGAGCTTGAAGGCCGCCGCTCGGCCGGGATCTGCAGGTAGTCTACGACTCCAATGAATCCCATTGAACTCCTCTTATGCTCGAATAGGAGCGATCTTCAAGAGGGATGAGCATTTTCATTCTGCGACATCCAATTGAAATAGATACGGAATAATAAATAGTCTACGATGAGTGACGTCTCTATAGATTGTTTTTAGAATAACAAAAGCTTCGATCTACGAAACAGCAAGACGTAAGGTCTTCTTGGCTAACACATATTCTGAATATTGGTCTTCTCTGAAGTCTTTAATTTATACTGCTTTCCAATACGATCGAAAATAAAAATACGCTTTCAAGATCTGAAAGCTAATTTCTCAATGTCTGTCAAGAAATGCACCTTATTAGATAAAATGAGAGGAAGAGATAACGCAGGTAAAAACACCATGTGACGTGTATAAATGAGCGAACGAATTAATACTGACAGTAATGACTCAACCAAGAGATCTCAATGGGATAAAAACCATCTCAACATCTCACTGCCATAAGACAAAATGAAGTAATGGCAGGAAAGAGGAAGATAGATCCAAAATTCAGAGGCTGCAGAACATGATCGTTGCAGTAAGAAAAATCCTTCTGAGCAAAGTATAAGAAGAGTACGAAATATCTCCGATAAGGCAGTTCAGAAATCACATTATGTGTTTTAAACCATTTTGTTCAAAAACAGAGAAAAAACATAATTTTCCTCAGGCATTAGGCATGTAGGTTTTCTGTTACTTAATCATGTAGAAGGAAACTATGTTAGTCCTTAAATTTAGTTCTATTTTATTGAGGAAGTATATATTATCTGATCAGGAAGTTCCCTCCCGAAATCCAGATTATTACTCTAAGAGCATATTTTCTGCTTCTCACGATTTTCAGTAATTTTTGCGGGATATCTTCATGAATTTAAAATTAAATAAAACATTGTTGATTTATTTGCATTTCACTAAGCATAATTCAGAATTACTGTACAGGCTGAAGTTGTCTGGCCCCACACATTCCTCCTCCACCCTTACAGAGGATGTGCAACTCTAATGCAATTCGGATAGATATGGCTTCTATCAGACGGGTTTAATTCGAAATGCGAATCATATTGACTTCCCATGGACACTATAACTGGCTCCAGTTGATCTCACACTGCAAAAGGACCTAATTACAAACGAGATAAACTAAAGATTAATAGCAAATTAAATTGTAATTGGAAAACTGTCGCATTAATTAGAATGCTAAGTAGATAATTCGCAAGAAGAAATTAATTGAATGTGCATGCGCCGTACCAAGTGTGCTTCGTAGAATTAATTATCATGGCTACTAAAATATATATCACATTCACACATTAATATCTCTTAATGTATGCTTTAAAAATTGCATTTGTTATAAATGGAAATAGTACTTAAAACTTACAGTTGGTAATTACTGTAACCTGCTTGTGAAGCTCTCATTTGACAATTTCGAAGACAAGTTCTTATAGTAATTAATCTCTAACAATTTGTTGAGTCCATCTATCGTAAATAGATATCTGGAATTTACTGTAAACGAAACCTGATACGTTCTAATTATCTGCACCGCATTTGTCAATAGTGCCAATCATTCTGTTTAATGCAATTAGTACATATTCCAATTCTGCGTCTTGTTACCGAACTTGTCATTTCCAATATACGTTAGTATGGCTTAATAGGGCACATTCGAATCAATAACGAACTCAACTTGTTTGAAAAAAAAGACGGTGCATCAAACAGTTTATTTTCATTTGAACGCAAAGTATGCCCCAAAATTAATACAAAAATAATACTGCTTTCTTAAAACATTTTCTGAATATTCCGAACAGTTTCTCAAACCACACATTATAATCATGTTTGCTACAGATATACTCATTCCATTTACAAAACAATCGACAGGTTTCCACCCAGAACCTGGTGCATATCAATACTATTACTCAAACCAGAACATATATTTCCTTATTTATATGGATCTCTGATCCTTAGCAAGATCCGGGCAAAAGAATGCAATAGAGAACATACGACCCAAATTGTAGTTCTACGAAGTTTTATTAATTGATTATTAATATATATTCTAACATAGAAAGTGCTGCTTTTTAGGCTGATTGTAACAATACAAGATTAATTGATGTCATTACTCTAGCAGAATAAGTACTCGTAAACGTATAAGTTCCTCCAGTACAACATGTCTGTTCTCTGCCTTGCAGAGTACCCCAGGGACCACCCCCAGCCGCAGCATGCGCCTGAGCGCGACCTCCAGCGGCGGCGCGCGCCCTCCGCCGGCCTGGCTGCTGCTCGCCCTGCTGGCCCTGTGCGGCGCTGCGGGGCTGGCCGGCGCCGCCGACGGCCCCGCCCCCGCCGCCGCCGCCGCCTCCGACGAGACGCCCTCCGCCGAGGCCGACGACTTCTCGTCCACGGCCGAGGGCGCCGGCGGCGTCAGCCTCGAGGACTGCGACCCCGACATGATCGGCTTCGAGCTCGTCACCGGCTTCGTCTACTCGGCGCCGGGCGACCAGCTAGACTCGCTGCCGGGCACGCTCATGCTCACCGACTGCCTCGAAGCCTGCCAGGCCAACGACTCGTGCCAGTCGGTCAACTACGAGACGGGCCTGTGCGTGCTCTTCAGCTCGCACGCAGACAGCTACCCAGGTACGTCCCCGACGACTGTGCGGAGGTGTGAGTGTGTGCGTATGTGTTTGAGTGAACGCGGATGAGTTCAAGAGTGTGGGTGCGCCCGGAGGCGACCTGCCAGTTGAAAGTTTGCCATGCAAGCTGCTTCCAGAAAACAAACACGCTACTGGCACATCGCTGTAGACGCGTAAATGGGAATACAAATACGCAACCTAGGTGTTACATTGAATTTTCTTCCACGTATGATTTACGGTTTTGAAATGCATAATGTGTGACATCGTGGGTTGCACAAATCACAGACAAAATGCTCCTGGGTATACACAGTTTTGTTTATGTTTACATATATATACGTAAGTGCCATGCCATTTACTACAGGAGCATTTGCTCCCCGTTAGCATCTATTAACTACCGAACGCACTGTCCATATGAGTCCGGCGCTCATACCCGCAGACTGTCGGCCTCACGCACACTGGCGTGTTCCCGACTATCTCGCGACAAAAGTTGAGGAACGATGCTGACCCTTTTCAGGGCCTACCCGCCTTTATAGCCTCGCTGTGATGGCGTCGCGACCCCCGGGTGCGACTGCCTAGTTTTGCGACACATCTGGCGCACGTCTGACACCATCCCTCTAGACCTGTACCCTTGGGCTTGGCCCCTGCCTCTTCCGACCCATTGTAATGCATTCCACTTGTGTTCACCCTGCAAGTGTCCACGATACCCGCTGTGAACCACGCTGCCGCTGTTTCAGTAGCGGACGCTGCAAATGATAGATCCCCATGTCGCTTCATTATTCGACTTCGAAACGGGCTCTTGCAGATGAGAACTGTACAGTTGCTATAAAAACAACAGTTTTCACTGACTGTCCTATTTCTTTGTGCGACAACGGACAGATCGTGCCATTGCTTTTAAGACCTAATCCGGTGAAGATAAGTAGAAAAAGAGAGTTCAAATAATGTTACCGTGTAATATTCATATTCACTTTTCAAGCATCTCTAACCAAGCCATTTCTTATGCTTAAATATCGAAAGGTACATTTTATTACTTCCAATATCTGTGGTGACTGGTCATGTTAGCAATGCACAAGTATGAGGACTTACCAATTCATGCCCCCACACAACAGATATTACCTTCTCTCCTTTATTATGAACCATTAGTCGCAGGAGTATGGATATATCTCACGCAGTGTAATACCATAATCGAGGGAAAACAGCGAACTAATAGAAACTTATCCACATCCTCACTGCTCGTTAACTCCACATTCCCGCGCTACTAAGACGCCTTGCCTCGCAGTTAGCAGAACCCAGTGCAGAGTACACGTACTTTTATGCGCGTCGCGTGATCATACGCGCCACCCCACAAACAAGAACCTCGTAAGAGAACGATCGCAACTGACGAGACAGCCTCCGTTATTACACGCACGTATCCGCGCTCTTTCAACACTTCTATAAAGCAAGCGTTACCCACGCTGAAGTATCAATTACGCCCACTTACTGTCTCCTTACGGTCGCGCCGCCTGATTTTCCCCCGAGATGATCACGAACCGTATTTCCATCTTTCATGCGGGAACCGTAATATACGAGGATGGTGCCCCGGTTCTCGGAAAAGGAGTTGCGTCATGTGCAGCTGCTCGGTAGGGAAGCGAAAATAAAAAATAATAAATTCGGGAGTGACGCGCGCTGTAGGAATCTGAGGCGCGGGCGCTGCCTGAGGAAAGGTCGGGCGCGCGGAGGCGACGTTGTGACGCCAGCAGCTTAAACAAAAGAATTTGCCTTGACCAAATTCTACCAAGACTGAGCTCCAGTGCGTGTGTGTATTATTAAAAATGGGAGCAATGCTTTGTTCACTTATCATTATGTTCTATTACTGCACCTATAGAACTATGCAGTGATTAGAAATACTCGGTATCGATTAGTCTGTGTTCACTTATCATTTTCAATAATAACAAATCCGAAAATAATTATTCATGAAATGAAAAACCTCGTACACACCTTATACTTACTGCATATACGTAATGTCAATTTTCTAATTTTGAGTTTGTTTCATGAAATATAGAATGAAAATAGTAATTAATGTACTGAGACCAAAAGGTAGCAATGAGGAAAAAGAAGAAAACAACTTTATACTTATGTCGTAGTATTCCTTTGGAATCAAAGCCTTTTTCCCAAAAAGACGCAAATCAAGCGAATCAATATTTACAGCTAGAGACCAGTGGTTCACAGTTAGATGTCGTCCGTACAATCAAAGCACAAGAACGTGACAGTATTACAATGTTGTTTAAGAATAGACATAAAGAATATCTAGAAATCCACACTTTTCTCAAAAGAACGAAAGCAGAAGACGTAAACAACATTTATTTTTCCATTCGGTTTACATTAAATTTGACGAGAAAGACACGCAAAAATATAAATTATAATATTAATATTGATCATATCCTGAATAAAGACATTTTTCTTGAAAATTAATTATTCACTGTGCAAGCTATTACTTAGTTTCCGAGCAATTAACTAATTCGAAAATTAATAATAATAATAATAATAATATAATAATAATAATAATAATAATAATATTTGAAAAACTAAGGTATTCCAATAATTAATGGTAATTCAGAAGCAATTTGATTATGGGGAAATGTCCGCACTTGAGACTGAAACAAATATTCATACCTGACCCTGATATTGATGATAATCAAACATTTTCCCGAATGCACCCTGAAATCAAACAAGCACAACACATCGCAGTTCGCGTGCGGGGCTGGGGTCGGATCTGCCGTCGGGGCGAGGTGGGGAGGAGGTGGGACGCGCGGACTGCACTGCTCCTCGCGCACCCGCAGTCGCTCTCTGCCCCGCCCCGGGGGCATTTGCATACAATCGCTCAGGCGCTCATTAGGCGCCATTCGCCGTTCACGGCGCGGCGCGGGCATTGAGACATCCGCGCGAGGAGCCCCGCCAGGCATACCACCCGTCCGCGGTGCCCACTGCAACACTCGCGCGCGCCTGGCAGCGGCTGACTAGAGTGCACGCTTTTAATTCGTCCCACTACATCCACAAGCCGGACGCAGAATCAACAGGAAGGATGTGCACATACGCTACGTAAAAATGAAAAACCACGTACAATTTCTGATTTTAATTTAGCATTTGTTAGGGACGAACGGTACATGAAATTTGTACGGGACACTTAAATTAAACAATGCGCAAAAAGGGAAATTATTATATTGAAGTTGGCAGCGTGGGTTAGCGATCGTAACAATAGGGCTTTTCAAGTACTCTTCGTAGCGTCCGTAGGAGTAGAGTTTTGCTAGCATTTCAATGTGTTAGTTTCCAGTTAATTCACAGGAGTTTGTCATAACAAGAGACATCAATTCGAATAGATCATACATACACATTAACTCCAATAGCATTAATTTTAATGCCATTCATTTCAATTATCTCCACTTCATTCGAATCCATGTTGTCATTTATAATTTATAAATACCATCATTGACGGTCCATTTAGTTTGACATTTTACTTTCGATGAGTTATTTCACTTTCTTTCATTAATTGTTTCTATTTGTTTTCCCAAAACAAAATGGGATATTATCACACAAATTG
Organism: Acheta domesticus; assembly: GCA_031308135.1. Classification (NCBI taxonomy): domain Eukaryota; kingdom Metazoa; phylum Arthropoda; class Insecta; order Orthoptera; family Gryllidae; genus Acheta; species Acheta domesticus. Next base: position 130,030,479 of record JAHLJT010009436.1, on the reverse strand, counting down.
CTGCAAAGAGAGGGACACATTCCAATATATTCAATCTTCATTATTTAATATATTTAAGGCATACAACGCATTCAAACAGAAATAAATTAATAATCTGAAAAAGACTAAATAATCCAACAAAAGATGAAGAGTAATTATCAATTTAATTTCAGTTACACTGTAAAGAAATGTCTTCGTCTTTTGAAAGAATGTCCATATCGTATAATCTGAAATAAAAAATATAAAAATTGCATTGTTCTTGTTTCTGTATAACTTCTCGAGAGGCGTAACACAGCTTTCCAATTCTAAGATGGTTATTGATATTTTTGACTCAAGATTCTTAAAAGTATTCTTGAATGTGATAACACTTGTGTAAGAAATGTTTTTATAAATGCAATTAAAAAGACAATAATATTCATTAATTTGAACATGATTAATTATAATTTGAAATGAGTCAAGTTAATTTTGAAATTCGATTTCAAAAGCATTGACAACGCTTTGAAGATAATTACAAAAGATCACAATATAAATCACGAAAACAATTATTTTAAACTTGTAACAAAAACGAGTATTTCCAATCAATGACAAAGATCGTAAACCTACACTAAGGAAAATATATTACGACGTGCAATTTAGAACACAATACATTTATTCAACATACACGTAAATTAATTAAGCGTTTATGTAGATAATAGCACCTAGTACAATTATTATCGTGTAACTTATAGGTAAACAAATCCGGTATAAAATTTTTCTCTTGTTTTTTCAACATTACTATTACTGACATTACAGTATAAGCGTACAAATTATTGTACATCAGAATGCGTACGTATTCAACTGTTGAGAGTCTGCCCATGGTCGTGTTTTCCGAGAAATCCACAGGTGGAACTTGTCAACGCGTCGACGCAACGCTTTCAGGTCCCGCAGACCATGTCGTACTCACTTCGCGTTGACACGTAGGCCGCGCGATGTGCGCCCCGACAAAGCAGGTAGCAACGCTCACTCACCTGGAACAGAGAGAACAAGAAACTCCGATTATAGGCATTCGCGTGCTTCGCCCGTATAAAGAGGAAATACGAGTTTTGTGTGTGTGTGTGTGTGTGTGTGTGTGTGTGTGTATGTGTGTGAGAGAGAGAGAGGGAGAGAGAGAGGGGGGAGAGAAAGGAGGGACGTTCGGCGCGACGGGCATCCGGAAGGGAGGACGACATTCTCTGGAAATTGAGCCAGGCGGGTGCGGCTGCGCGGTGCGGGGCGGGGCAAGCGATTCCTGAAAGGAGATTTTCTTGTCTAGTCAGCTGCCCGACGCTCAAGCCTCTACGCGCGCGCGTATTTCAGAGGGGAAAAAGGAAGAGTTAGAACCTAAAACTATTTTCAACGATCGAGTCACAAAGTCCCTCGACCTGAGTGAAACAAATACCGAGAACATCTGAACTCGGCTCTCGACCGATTTTTACAGAATATTCCACAAACGCCGACGCAAAGATCGAAGTTCGAACGAAGTTCGAGATTCGTAATCCCGGATCCACAACGTGAAAGTTACACAATAGAATATAAAATGTTCACGCAAAGAATGTTAAGTTTGCGATTACTTATTGCTTAAAATGCAGTAAATATTTCAAAATCATTTACAAGGAAAATGAATTTTTAAAGACAATACCAGTCTCTCATTCGATAACGAATAATACAAATAATGGAAGGAAAAATAACAAAACAAATTCTTCACTTTTATAAATAACTTTTTATCTTGAAAAAATTGCAGATATTATTTTAGAAATATAATTCTTCTGCAAAAGCGTAATGCTGAAAATCACAAAAACACAAATATCAGCTACAGTATCTCTTACATATGTGAATTTTTGATTTTCGAACTCTGGAACTTTTTCTAAATAATCCAATAAATTGATCAAAACATGTGTGCTCATTATACTTCCTATAGACCAATGTAAAAGGGGTTGTTGGTTTAAATATTAGAAATAAACGTCAACATGAAAGACCTAGAAGATAAGTGCAGGTGCTTTACATCTTTAAACCATTTCCACTCTTCCCGATTCTTGATGTCGCATTTAATCACTGCTCATTCACACAGTCACACAGTTTTCAGTACTGTCCAGCGCTATCATAACAACGTCCCATCCTGGTAACTCAGCAAAAAGTACGACAATTAAACCCCTTCCTTTCCGACCCTACATTACTTCTTCAAAAGATTCCTTCATCTCATGATTAATTATCATAGTTCTACAAGAGTAGTTAACACGTCATTCGCCTTTTGAATGTCACCGAGGCTTCACTTCAAATTCGTCATTCATCCTGTATTCTTTTTCATACCTCGTCCCCGCCCCTTTGCGTGCTTCTTGCTCTCCACAAGGGTCGTTGGCGCCTCCGCCTACTCAGTGTGCCCTCAAGCTGCCACCGCCGCCGTCACCAAAGGCGCCTCTGGTGACGGGCGCTGGCGGCGGCGCGGCGTCTGCGGAGAGGGTGGGTGGGAGGGAGGGAGGGGCCGCAGGGCCGGGGGCGGTGTTCCGCTCCGGGGCGACTAACTGTACTGCGGGCTCCGAGCGCCGCGCTTTAAGTTTCAATTAGGGACGGCGGGCTCTCACGCGTCACGGGCCACCCGCCCTGCCTCCCTGTCGCCGCCGCGCCCTCCGCCGCGCCGCGCCGTCCCAAATCGCCCTTCTCTCTCCGACACCTCCCGCTTCCACACAGCTTCCAAGGCCGCCCGTCTTCGTTTCCACGACGACACTGTCCCCGACCTCGACTCAGTTTCCAGCGTACACCTACCGTCCTTTCGTCTTCTCGCACTCTTTTTACCATGCGTCTCTTTTCATTGCTTACTTCGTGGTGCTCACTACACAATCGCAACATGCTACATATTTCTCATTCCGTACAAAGAAACAGTCCATAAATGTGCCTTCTTCACGACATCCACCATCGCATTTCTATTCAAATTACTTAAAACTGTCATTCCCATTTATAACCCTTTCTCTGTCAGCCACCTTTTGTCTCTTTGTACTTTCTCCTTTGCCTGCCCGAGTCACCTTCTCTTTCTCTTTTCCATTTTGAGTCCTCCTCTATGCTCCTCCTTCTGGTCTCTCCTCTCCTCTACCTCTAACCTCGCTCCCTTGCTATATTTCTACCCTTCTCACTCCCCTCCCACTTTTTCCAACTCTATTTCCTCTAAACTATCCTCCTCTCTCATCTCCCTTCTCTCTCTTGCACCCTACAGACCATACCCACCTCTCACCCCCGAAACCGCGACTCCCTCCTGACCACGCCCACCCTTTTCCACGTCTCCCCTCCGCCGCCCGCACACGCGCAAAGCGACAAGAGGCCCTCCAGAGACCGGCCTGCTCTCGCCTCGGCGGCGGCGCTACCTCTGGCCCGCCCGGCTCGCCACCACTGTGCACCCCCCCTTCTCGTCACTGCAGGGCGCTGCGCCGCATCGCGCCGCGCCGAGCCGTCTAACGTAATAAGCGCGCTTCAAAGTGGGGTCCGAATTCGATGCGTCGTTTGCCACACGGCGCGACGCCGTTACGCGTGACCGCCGCAGCCGCCGCGTTTCTAAATACGCGGCGTCGTGCTCGCGAAGGGAAAGATTCCAGAGGAAAAATTGCATTACGCAGATGTGGGCCTCTGCGTCGAGCGCGCTGCGGCGGGTGTTCGTCCGGAAACTGCAGCGAGAGCCTCGTGGGCGCTTGGGAGACGCGCTCGTGAAATAGGCCCCGAGGTGCGCGCCGCGCGCACGCGAAAGTTTAGACACAAATTAAGGCTGCGAATGGAATTACGACGAGAGTCCGTCACCGCGTTTTCACGCGGCGAAGCAAAGATACCATCATTTTAGCGAGGGCTGGTCATAATTTTGTTTAATGAACCTTGATGTAGGCGTTCTTGTACTAGTGGGAATATTTTTTAAAGACGTACTAGATTTTCAGTTTCTAGAAATCATTTTTTCCACTAATGAGTAAAATTTGCTGGAAAATTATCGGAGACTAATCATTTTAATAGGTCCGTGATATCTGGACTACCTTAAGAACGCTAGATGACAACAAACGAAGGTCAAAACATACGGCCAAACATTGAGAGCGTTCACTTCTCAGCTTCTAGAGTACGTGGCTGCCATAAATAATTTACGTGAATTCCGAAGACATCGGGAGAAAAAATGATATTCGCAGTACGCATCCAGTAATGTGCGAAGAAAAGAATGCAGAGAGAACGTATCAAAGATTCATAGAATTCTGAAGGATCCTTTGCTCCAGCTGCACGCGAGTCGCAATATGAAGACAGATCTCAACACTCCTGCGAAGCAGGCAGCCGTACAAACAAAGTAATGGGCGTGCAAACATCAAGCGAGCCGCACCCGTCTTCAATAAAGGCAGCTCGCGAGAAGAAAGAAAGAAAAGGAATCGGGGAGGCGGCGCGCCACGGCGGGTGAATCACGGCGCGAGGTGCGCTCCGGAGAGCGGAGGCGGGACTTTTGGAGGCGCGTCGCGACGCCCGGGCGACGTGGCGGGGACAGGCGTTCCGAGAACGCGCGGGTCGGCAGTCTGCGACATGGCACTCGTGCAACACACCGCATGCAGTAAGTCAAGCCACAGTATTGCAATGGAATATGTAACAAATTGCAATGAACAAAGCTAACAATTTCATGAAATCAAACTGATTGAACAATCAAACAGAACATTCCGTTGGAAACGAGCACAATTTACATATTTTCAAAAGCTTAAATCAGCACTAGCTTAATAATTCAGCTAAGTATTCAGGGCGGGCCAGAATAAACATAGCTAAAATTGCGACCTGAGTAAAATGTTATTTACGTACCTAAGGTACACACAACTTAGAACAAATAAAAAAATTCTGAATGCAACGCGCTTGAGTTGAATGTGGAATGCGTGAATCGTTTCTACAATAGTCGAACGTTTCTGCATTAGAAGACAATTTTTAAAAATATCGTTTGGAAATTAAGGTCGAAGAAAGTTAGCCGTCAAATTCCCTTACAAAATCGTCAATTTTTTTTATCGTTTCCATCTTTCCAATACAACTTTCCAAAACTATTTATGTCATCAACCACCATCAAAAACGTTTCACAATTACACATAATTTTATCACTCCGACTTCCGGACCAAAACACAATCGATCTTAACACCAATCAGCGATATAGAAAAATTAATCATCATCCTCAACCCTTTCTAACCCCCAAGCTATTCGGTCTCCTGAGCACAATCACTTGGCGCCGCGTGCCGCGCCGGTCCCCTGCCCTCGCGGCCGCCGCCGGCGCCGCCGCCGCCGCGGCTGTCTCGTCCACTGCCGCGGCCGGCCGCCGCCGCCGTCGCGTCGTCGGCGCCTGTCCCGCACCAGCGGCGCCGCATAAAAGGAGCGCGCCGTGAAAGGCTTACGGGCGATCGCATCCCCTTATTGACGGGCGGCGAGCGCGCTGACGCGCGATTAGGGCCGGTGATTTTCGCTTGGCGCGGCGCGCGGTCGCACGGGCGGTTGCGGCAGCGAAGGCGGCGGCGGCGGCGAGACGACGATGATGACGACGACGACGAGAACGTCGACGACTCCTCTTTGCGGAGAGCTGGCACGCCGACGTCAACGCCGGCCGGCCGGCGACGAGGGCGGCGTTAGAAGAAGAAGCTGTAGAGCAGTGGTTCTTATTATGTAAAGTTCAGGACAAATCTCGACGATCCATGATGAACCAATAAAATTAGCGACAATTACACTCGAAGTAAATGCATTAAATTCGTGAACAAAATAGCCAGGAACGAACTTATTTTTTTCAAAGAAATCCGAAGAAATCTCATCATTCACTTGTAAATATTTGGTGGTCATAAAATATATGACCAAAACAATTATTTGGGAAATTGTTATGGAATTGCAAATACTAAGGCAACCCGAATCAGGTAGATAGACACCCCTTATTTTGAAATGAAAATGAAATGAAAAATGCAGTCCACCAAAACTTAGCGTTTTAAAATGACGATTGATCTTTATGTGTATAGTCTCTGAGTTTACAAATATGCAGTTTCTTTAAAATCAGATTCGAAACCCTCTGAAGCCCAATTTCTCTAAGGTAAAACAACTTTCCTTCTTTCGCTCCGCCTAGCCCGGCAAGCAAGCCACTGTGCGGCGGGGACGTCGAGGGAAGCGGCAAAGAAACGACGCGACGGCGGGACCAGTCGTAGCGGGGCTGGAGAGAAACGAGGGGCGGCAGCGAAGGTTGGGACGGGGAAGGAGGCGGGGACGAGGTCGGGGACGGGAACGGGCACGACGGGGGTTCGGCACTGACGGGCCGGACGCCACACGGTCGCCGCTCCCGTAACGAGGCCCTTCCTCTTTTCCTCCTCCTCGGGAGGTCCACCGGCGCGGCGCGGCGGGCAGAGGTGGGGCGCAGGCGTCGCTTCCTTCGTCAGCCGGCGGCGGCAGCGTGGGCGTGGGCGTGGGCGACTCCGCCCGGGCGGAGCGCCCGCTTCTGTGGCGCTTCCTGGGTCCAACGAGCCGCGCTCTGCAGGTGCGGATGGGCGGCGGGGCGGGTCAGGTGCGAGAGGCAGGACGCGGCGAGGCGGCGGCGCCCGCGATGGACGATAGGATTTGCTCGCTCACGAGGAAGCGTCCGCTCGCAGGCGCCCTAATACTCAAAAATGGAGCCGTAAACGTCCGTAGATAAGAAGAAATAACGTGCCACTCCATAATAAATAACGGGTTGAAAATGAATTGAAATGAAAATACATGGCGCGACTAATAGCTTTATGCAGGCCGCTACTTAAGAGAGGCGATCGGACTGTTTATTTTATCGCCAATAGTCATTTCGTGCAGACGATTTATGCTATTTCAATTTATCAAAAGCTCTACAAATAAACTCGTCGAAACTATATTTATAATCTTTCTGAATCAACTGGAGCTAAATCTATACACTTTATGTATAATGGATGGGGCGATTTAGCTTTTCAACTAAACCTTGATTATTACTCGTGGCAGATTCACACAAGATTCAATACAGTGGATCTGTAAAACTCATAACAATGCTCAAGATATTTGCAACCTCCGTTCTCATTCGACCTGAACAACGTATTATTGAAATCCTCTCGCGGTTTGAGCAATCTTCGAACCGCTCCCAAACCGGTTGTTGTCTGCCTGAACGACTTACGAGACAAGAGAGCAACGGCCCCCGGACAAACACGCATTCCTGAGCGTCGTCTTCGTATGTGAGGCGCCTGCCCAATAAGTCGTCCTTCAAAAGTTATTTACTGAGCGATTTGCCTCGGTTATCTCGGCGTATTGAGACGTATTCACGGCCTCTCTTCGTTCAAAACGACCAACTTCCAGGTCTCCTCACTTTCGCTCCGCTTCCTGAAAATAGAGTTGCGGCACGTCTTAATACGCGGCGTTGGGATTCCGCCGTGATTAATAAATCAAAGCGCGACGCACGGCGGAAAAAACAAACAAAAAAATAAAATAAAATAAAATAAAAAAACAACGTAGGTGCGATTAACGATACGCAAGTTGCGAGGCAGGGGTAACCGGCCCGTGCAATTTCATAAATTCCGGTTGGCGTCGCTCCAGGACGTGCCACCCGCCTGACCGGGCGGGCCCGGTCTGCTGGCCGGCCGGCTGCGGATCTTCTCGACTGCCTTATGAATGGCGGGGCGCTCCTAACGACTCACGAGTGCGTGCGCGCGGACGCGCCACGGCGCCGCGCGCGCGCGCACCGAGCTACAACAACGCGCGATGCCTGCAATTTGCTGGCATCGAAAGTGTTCTCGTGACTCTCGCAGCTGAAACTAGAATCGGATGTTGCAGTAAATCTTTCCTGGACCAAATTGTTCGCGTAGTATCTCTAACATGTGTGAGGCGCGTGTTTCATCAGTTCAATGAACGCACACGAGAATGCTAGTTGCTACGACATACGATTAATCAACTAATTTATTAATTTGGAAAATATAATATTTCGGCAGTGAATCTATTAGCCTTCATGAGAGTAAGATTGCGCAAACAAGAGTAGTTTCGAAATGACCCCAAAATCTTGACGTCTGTAATTATTTACATAAAAACAACATAATAACAGTTGAATTTATATTGACTACATTCAAACACAGTAAGCCACAACTGTGCAGGCAGCGTCAAGCATTTGTAATCACAGTTTTCTCGCTCCAAAGTATAATATCAAACTCAAATAGCTGCAAATTAAAAAATCTCTGGCATAGCGAACACAAAATCTCTTATCCTGCAACTTTTAATTAATTCAAAACACAACGGCAAAACAAACCGTACCCGTCCACAGTACACAAAGCTCGGAAACACAATGTGGCGATCCCAAAATAGCGCCCGCCAGCTCCGCACGAGTCGCCTCGTTGGGAACGCTCCGTGCGCGCTGGGTCGCGTCGCGGCGGATGCGGGCCAGTGGCGTGGCGACGCGTTGCGTGGCGCGGCGCGGCGCGGCGCGGCGCGGCGCGGCGGCGCGCAGCGATTCCGCGTGTCTGCGCGCGCGTCTCCCCACGTGACCGCGAGCGGCTCAGCGACGCGACGCCACGCGGCGCAGCGCCACGCGCGGCGACTGCGAATGCAGCACCATGCCCCCACCCCCGCACCGCGACGCCCCCGCCGCGCGCAGGTGTTGAAAAGAGCGTCTCGTGTTGTTCAGAGAAGGGGCTCGAGTGAACTACGAGTCTGTCCCTTTAGGACAAACAAACGTTAGAAATAACGCACTGTTCTTGCTATATTCAGATGTGTATCTGAGTTCGTATTCAATCTATAAGACCATACTGAATTACGTAAGGCACGTTCAGGGACAGGAATTACTGACTTGCAAACACAGATTGGCCTCTGTATAATTTTTGATAGCATTTTCTTTCCTTTTTTTCTTATATTTTTTCATTTTTATTGTCTTGGTGGAGGCCTTTACTAAAAATACGCTCTTTGTTGAGCTTCCCTTGCCTTTCCGTAGCCGTGCGCTTGGTGTCTCAGTCAGGCGTCAGTGCGCACGGCCAAAGACCCGGGTTCACATCCTGCCGCTGTGAGAGGATCTCCTCTTTTTAATGAGAGCCCGCCCGCACTCGCCTCGTCGGTGGTCTAGAGGTAGCGTGCAGGTTTCTCCAGCATCCAAGGTCGCCGGTTCGACCTGGGCCGACGATGCATGTTCGGAAAACAAGAACAAAAAAACACCACGGAAATTTTTTTCATAAGAAAGAAAACGTGTAGAATTTAAATACGTATGTACACGATTGCTACAATATTTATACCGTTAACAACTGAATAACTTCCATCGCTAGAATCTTTCGAATTGATTAGTGAGATGCATGTCTACATCCGTTGAGTTGAGTTACGTCATTCAAGAAGATCACATGTCATTTAAACATTTTAATATCACATTTTATCAGTTTTTGCTAACACATCTCTATTTTATTTAATTTTATTATTTCCATTAAGATTCTGCTTTTGGTCACTCCTAATCTCAGAGGTTTCTTCAAACATTTTTGTTTCGAACTTTTGTCCACGGGCTTTTTATACACATTTGTATTCTTTAAGAATGTTTACTTTCGTCTGCTTCTGTTAATTCATCCACTTCATCTACCTCCTTAAAGCTTTACATCATCTTTCCCAACTCTTGAGTTTAAGACCTCAAAGGTTCGGGTTCAGGCTGCTTCATAAAGGTAAGCAATAATTCCAGATCGTGAGTCACACTCCGATCGAGATAAAAACTCGGTTCTTCAATCGGGTCTGATGTTCTTTAATTGAGGAGTCTCACTGAAGCTGTACAGTTATTTATTGATTTATTAACAAGATACTATTGTCCTACCACTACAAAAAATTAAATATCAAATCTGGATTTCCAAACGTGAAATTACTGCCAACCTAAAACTTGTCTTCCTAAGGTACTTGAGAAAGAATAATCTGACGAGCGCAAGCACGCATACACCCATCCACACGCGCGCGCGCATTAAAATCCAGATTTATCTCATCTAAAATTTGCTGCATTAAAATAAAAAATGTCCAACGTGTATATGTAAAGGTTTTTTCAAGTCCAATGAAGTAACAACTCAGAAAAGTTCATATGTCAACCTTAAAAAAGGAATTCGAAATCGCGATTATTGGAGACACGTTAAACCGAAGTAGTCTCCAGAAAAAAAATACAATGCACTGGAAAACGGGACAAAAGATTATAATATTGATTGTTGCAGTAGCACTAAGCCAGCGTGTGCTCTGGGCGATGCCTTATTCAATTCTCAGAATATTGATATTTGCCCCGAATTCGATAATCATCGGGCTCGCTCATGAGACATAGGTTTGTATCGGTTTGTCACTCTCAATTTTAGTTTTGTTTTTATGTCTGCAGTAAACATGTTCATTAATTCAAAATGTGTTCTGTAATTTGTATTTATACAGTGTTTATAATCCTTTACTAAACGAAATCCGAATTAACAGTTAATCAATTGTTGATCAATGTTGAACAATTACATCTGAGGAAGTCTCGGACCGAATTACCTTCGATAATCCCGAGTCAAGAGAATAACTTTAATGATACTGTGTGTAAGACGCTTCCAGAAAGTCAGTCCAATGTGAATTTCTGCACAATAATTTTCACTGGAATTTCTACCTTTCAGACAATGATTAAGAAAAATATTTCGAAACAGTTGATATTATTGGTTTTAACATCACAAGCAGAATGAGGTATTTTATTATTTAATCTTCCTTCTCCTTACATTGAATCCGATAAGCATTGATTGTACACGTCGTCAGATACACCTTCGCACCGTTCTCGACGTCCAAGATTCTTCCTTCACTTTCATTTCCTCGTAGCAGCCGCCAAGTCGAGCAGCGGCCGGCACAAGGAGCGAAGCGGACGGCGAGGACCTCTACCCGAGGACAGCGGGCGCTGGGAGGAGGGCAGGGGAGGGGAAGAGCCCAGACTTTCTTGCGGCGGTCGTCCAATCGCGTGGCCAGCGTTCCGTGGTGCTGGAGACAAATCGCTCCTTATAACTCACGCCGTGTGCACGCCCCTGCACGGCGCGGCTGGCGGCGGGCGCCGGGGTCCTCGGGCTGATTCCCGACGGCGGTGGCGCCCGCCCCTCCCCGCCCCGCCCCTACCCCGCTCCGGAGCACTTTCCTTATTACGTCACGACTTTTTACGCTTCCTTACGCCCATGCAAATGAGTTCCGATGCTTTCCGCACCCGCCATTTAAAATGCATAACAGTTTAAGTGTAATGTTCCGCCGGACAGTCATAAAGCTCGCATCTGCACGCTAACTCTATACTAAAACCCACATTTACATGCTAAGATGTTTGATCGGTATTTTATGTGCATTATTATCCCATTAAAAAAGCTACTGCTAGGGTTTCCTCAGGCTCCATACCAGATTGCAGGCTAAACCGTAGAAGTTGACGGAATCCGATTTTCATACGCGACGTTCCAATGAATGACAAGCGGATACCACCGCCGCTTCGTAAATTGCTAACAAATTCTCTTGGCGGTCGCACGTAAGTGGCACAACAATATCTTCGGCAAGCCGCGGCCAAGCGTGAAAAGCGGCGACAAAAAGACGCACAGCAGAAGGCACCTTCCCTGTTCGAGCGGAGTGCGGGGAGTTATTTTTCTGGTTTGCCACCGATGACCGCTTCGTGAGACATAAATTACTCAGTTTCTTACGAAGGCCGCGAGGGCCAAGGGAGGAAAAGGGAGGGAGGCGATCTTCATTTAAAAGAAAAATTAACTTTTTGGGGACGCTCTCCCGGGAAGATGTCAGCGACTGTGCGCTCTGATGTGTGACTTCATTCTTGGGCGAGTCGAGCCTGATGGCACTGGCGGCGGTGGCGGCGGCGGCGCCGAGGACGTCGCCGGCGATGGCGCTGGAGACTGGTCAGGAGATTACGTATTCTCCGAGAGAGTGCGCTTGCGAGCCACCGCAAAAAGCCGACGCTTGGCGTTGCCGCCGCCGAAGTGCTGGGAGCATTTGCCGTACGTCATCACCACTACTGTCGTTGGCACTGTTTCATTATCCGTGCTCCTGCGTTCAGCTCTCTACACAGTTACGTTCATGTGCTATTATCAGTGTTTGTGCTGTTTTACAAGCATCTCGAAAGCCAGTGTCACCGATTCTGCGATCACTTTACAAATAATCTCGTCTCGTCAACTACACTTTGAAACAAATCAAATTAAAATGTTGTTGCGCTTGTTATACAGCAGAGAACGGGGTTTATACCAACTCGTACTAATTACAAATGACCATTTTCTGTGTTTCTGTCAATAGACGAGATGTAATGTTGACATGTACTACCAACATTCATTTTCACTGTAACTTCCTTTTTTGCAAGCAGTATTTCTCGATTCCAATATTCTTGAAGCCCCTCTTTCTTTCCTCTGTATCTTCCTTTACACCGTCTGCTTCTTTCCCATACGCAACTTACTTTTATCTCTCCCTTTGCGACTTCTTTCTCTACACCACACTGAATCACCTTCTCCGTCCTCCCACTTTCTGCTCTAGACCTTGTCCTGCTGCCGCACCAACGCCACCGTTCCTTCTTCCTCCGAGTTCGCCCGCCACAACCGCCACTGATGCTTTCTTTATCGCCAGGGTCCTCGTCGCCGCCGCCATCGCACTTTTTGCCCGAGCCAACATCCTTGTCGTCGTTGTTTTGCGCTGCATATAATTTGATATAAGCGCCCGATTCCCGCCGCTTGAACGGGTCGGGTGCAACGACTCCCCTCCGCATCCCCGTCAGCAGACGAACCTCGTTACACCGTTCGAGCATGAACGTTCTTCCAAATGACGGGCAAATTGCAGCTTTAATGAAATAAAGACTCTTCTATAATGCTAAATAAACATTTTAATTTCTTCAGACTCAGCTCGAAGTTAGTATCTATCTTATCTATTCGCGTAGTCAGAATTAATTGGAAAGGAGGGACTTTTTCGTAAACGAATCCAATTATCTAATACAGCCAATTTCACCATGAAGTCTCTCGATGTAAAGACCTGACCTAATAAAAATAAATTACCTGGGACCATCGCTTTGCTATCAAATTGCACAGAAAAAGGTTAGAGATAGAGCAGTGCTTACCAACCCAACACAATCGAATGTATCCGGCCTTACATAAGAAATTCGTCTCGCCAGACACGTTTTCGATACGTCACAGAGGGAAACATGAGGATCAAATGTAGCGTGCAATAGGGTGTTACAAGCGACAGACGCTAGCGCCGCGAAATGGAGTCATATGCCCACAATCTTTCTTTCACAGACGAGCTTTATTCACTACTATGACGCAGCCACATGTCAATGCTGTCAGCGTCGATATTGGACATGTCGTGCGACTGGACGTCATCCGAATTCGCGGAACAAAGGACGACCAGTAACCGAGAATCGTCCTTCAAAGCGCGGGGTGTTCCAAGCGTGCGCCGTCAAGGGATGACAGATTATTATTAAGTACCCACGAGCGACCCGGCGCAGTTGAGCAAATAGTCGACGGAGACAGAATCGAGCTGAAAGGCTCGGAACATCGGTCTTCCCCGTCCTCGCGCCGGCGGCGTGAACGACCCAGGGCGACGTATCCAGGCGCTTCGGATCGCAGCGGCGCACACTTCCGGCACCCTCGCTTTGCGGAGGAGGCAGGAGGCCCTGCATGTCGAAACAAAGGAAACAGCGGAGGTAGACCCTTATAAAGGAGTCGCCTTTGTATAAAAAGAAGATTCGCACGAAGTATTATTCCCCTCCATTGCGTCGAACAGGACATGGGCTGTAAAATCCCATTGTGGAGGCCTCCGTCGGGGTGGTAGGGAAGGCGCGGTCGGGTGAAGAGGCTGGAGGAAGCGCGGAGGGTGACGAGGTTTATTAAGGAACGGGGGCGGGAAAAGAAAAAAAATACAGGGCACATGTGTGGGACAATGCAAATGACGAAAGACGTTGCATGAAATGGGGCGTAATGACACTGAAGGTGACTGACCTAATGAGTGTGCATGCGCCGCAACTAATGCAAATGTCGGTATTGTGGAAGTGGAGGAATCATGGCATCGCTCATCCGAGTTTAAGAGCATAAATACGATTGACAAAGGGTTGTAGAATAGGAGTTTAGGGCAGTCGAGTATGAACCACGAGTGCAATATGTGTTGGTGCGTCAGAAAATGTCACAACTCTGCAGAGAACAACATGCCAAAAGGACATAACTGAATAGGCAAGAACGATATGGCGGTAGAGTAGGAATCTTGAGAGCCTTGAATCTAAGTTGTTTTAAAATTGAATTCGAGAAGCGTGGTCAACGAACACAGTAAAGAAGGAAAGTTATAAACGACGACAGAAAAAGTCTTACTGTATACACTGTGACACAGACGATCTTCGAAAGAAAAACATGCGGCTAAACAAGAATCTTGGCAGTACTCCAAGTGCTCTCATTACTTACTCCGATACTTAAGTCTGGCTTTAAAGCTCTTGTAATATATAAACGAAAACCAACGTATATTGTAGTTGTACGTATTCTAAAGTCACATGTTTCACCGATAACGACCTCACGAGTACATGGTGCCTCTTGATAATCATTACCAGTAACCTTTAAGAAGACTCGTAAGTGCGTGAATATTCACTAATTAACTTCCTTAAGTTAGAGGAGGTCTGAAATCCAACCTGATCCTCCTAAGTGGTTTAGAATTCCACTCCGACTGGTCTATAAATAGTTTGAACACACCACTGCTTTTTTTTTAACTAAAGAAAACCAGGTTGTGACAACAAAATCATTCTGCACACATAAATATCCTACAGACTAACTGTAGCACCGTACGTATCGCTGAAATCCAATTTTAAGTTGCCGATTTTAAGTTTCAAAAAGCAAATGAACTGAAATGAAATGCACATGGTTCAGTTCCAAACCGATGGCTTTTACAGTTGGGATCAGTATCAAGGCGTTTTCACTTTTAAAACAATGATTTACAAAATAGGGAGTTTTGGCGTGGGTCCCCATATTGTCGAGCAGAAGCCCGATCGTTCCCGATCTCCACCCCAAACATGGACAGCGTGTTCCGCCCCGAACATGCGCCCTCGCCTCCGACTTTCCGAGAGTTGGGCGGGACTCGCAAGGAGTTGCCCCGCGGAGGCGCCGCTGCGCCGCGTTGGGACCGGCAGATGGCGGCGTCGTAGCCGGCATCTGCCGCCCGAGGCGATGATGAGCTCGAGTTGTCGAGGCGACAGATGGCGCCTTCATTACACGGTTGGCGCTCTTGGTGGCGCCAACGGGCCGCGCCCCAGCCACCCCCGCGCGCCTTCGCCTTTGCCTCCAGAGACAACCCGCAAGAGCACGCGTCCTACCGCGCCGGCCGGGCCGGGCCGGGCCGGGCCGGGCCACACAGGCTGCACCGCACAGTGCGTCACAACTTCGCTATAAACGGGTGTACTGTTATTTCTGCGATCTCTAAGCAAAGTATTCCATCAAGGTGAAAAAATAAAACATTTTTGACAGTATAAATCAGAAACGTAACGTAGATTTTTTTAAATCTTTGGCTTTGAGAAATTATTGCCACAATGACAGTTTTCTTTTAAGAATGTCTCGTCATTTCCAATTTAATTTTCATTAATTCATCTTTCTGAAAGAAGCAAATTACTGAAACTGAGTGTCACACTACTTTAACTTTTATAATTAATCAGCATTATTAGCTTTAGCTTCGGCTTGAGCTTCACAATAATCATCAATATTATCATCATCCCTCAAATCATTCACTATTTCAATAATCGTCTCCAAAAATTTACTCATTTTTTACCACCAACTTTGGACTTTAAATTCCTTAATTTTATTTTGGTTGCTTATCTCGTTCAGGACCGGTGAACGTCGTCGTTCAGTCACACACGTTCAATGGGCCAGGCAGGGTCACGGCCGCTCTTGTCGCCACACGCGGAGAGGGAAGTCAGGCTCTTGCGACATGTGGTTGCGGGCGGCCCGCTGCGCGACAAAAGCGCGAGCTGCCACCGACGCGGAACAAGGAACGCTACACAACGGCAACGCCGAAGCCCTCTATAGCAATTTCTGCGGAGAATAAACTTCAAATGGGCAACTGTACTTTCTATAACGAGATTACCCGGAACAAGCCGTTTTCGTGGATATAAAGTATAAAGTAAACTGGAGGATAAGAAACTAAATTCACTTCAAATAAACACATGAACAAACTGTAAAGGAAAATGCCACTTGGCAACACTTCTAGAAGAAAAATATTTCAAGTATGAGCAAATTATTACGACAAAAGTGGAAGACACAAAACAACGGTTAGGGGATGTTTCTAAAGGGAATAAAAATGAATATAAACTCGAATAAAAATGCCAACTAATACTTCTTAGACTTAGAATAAATACTATTGTAAGAATGATATTGTAATAACAGATAATTTGCATGACCAATTTCACTTATTTCGTAACTTTATATCAATAAAGAGAATATAAATGCGCCTACAGTAATTGTCCCACTAAAATGCAAACTATGGCATTTTATAATTCGTAGGTAATAACACACATTACTATTTAGATGGTTGTAATACTTTAACGCTACGCAAAAGGGCAATCCGGAAGTAATTTCTCATGAATATAATTATTTCATTTACGTTTAACGTGATACTTCTTATTCCATATTCTATGTCGCATTACACTTGAATGGGCTCTATTCAGCTGCCAAGTGGAACACGAGAGCTTTTGGGCGCAGCAGATGGGCGGCGGCGAATGAACTCTTTACGGCGCGATGATCCGACGCAGAATCCGCGGAGCGGAAGAGACGGTCCGGAATGAGAGAACGGGCGGAGGCTGGCTACCTTTCGTCGCCTCCTCGCACTCGGGCGGAGGATGGTCCTCGCCTCGCGAAACCGGTTCCCGTCCCCACGAGGGAGCCGTTTCGTATTAAAATACAACCGCCTCGCTACAATTTGCGGCCCTTAAAATAACGCAGAAGGCGCATCATTTACGGTAATAACGCCGCCGGCGGGAGGCTAGGCGGCGGAGGTGGTGGCGGCGGCGGCGGCGACGCGGCGGCGCGGGGTCCCGGCGGTGGTGGTGGCGGCGGCGGGAGGGGGGATTTCCGAGGATACGCGGGATTTCTCCCGAGCGCAGCATCCGCACGCGGCAGTCCGATGTGAACGCCCCACGGCTCGTGGAATGCCGGGAAGCGACGGCCGGCGACGGCGGAGGTGCGGAGTGGTGTGGCGAGGTGTGGAGTGGCGTGGGGGAGGCGGGCGCTGGCCGGCGGGCGGCGCCGATTCCGACGGACAGGTGACCGGCCGACTCCGCCGCGCGGAACGGCGATCGGTGTCTGTCGGTCGCGGTGTGTTCGCGCTTTTGTATTTGCTTGTGTAGGGTAACCGAGTACATGTCGACTGGTGTTACCGTTACGGCGTACAATCAAGACTTCTCTGTGGGTTTTCAAAGTTCGGAATTTTGATTTCTTGAGTTACACGAGGTGGGCGTAATAACAAATGAATCCGAAGCTTTCCTTAACTGCAGTGACTTGAATGGTATCAAGAAGACACGTCTAGAAATATTGATGTGTATCCTGAATGGAATTTATAAGAATCCTTTCTTTATGGGACTGAAGTGAAAAAGTACGTCTTCACCAATTCTCAACATAAATTCTCCAATAAACGTTTATTCGACTTATTCACGAAACAAATTTATTGTATAATAATTGTACAAGACTCCACCATATTAAGAAATAACATTGAGTGATACAGAGCAATCGATTTTCTAACACATTACGAGACAAGATTCGTGTTGATACAACATTTATGGCTAATTAAGACACGTAAACATTGAACAACCAGTGCACTCATAAATGATATATGACCCGCGCGTACTAACGCTTATTAAAATACATCGACATGCAAACTTGTTTTTTTATAACTGGTGTCAGTAATCTTAAAAAGATTGCTCATTATTCTGAACGAGTTGTCTCCTTTAGAACTTTCAAGATTCAATAATATCGACAGGTATCTGTAATCACATCTTGAAAATGAAGCAATACATTACAAAGCCTTTCAGGTTTATTACACCTTTTAATAACGAAACAATCTTTAAAATATCTTGATCTCCATTTTGACAATATATTTGGTAATGACCAAAAACTGAATACCAAAGAAAGGTCCTCCATTAAACTAATGCCATCAACGCAACTTGACTCGGAACGCGCGGGTCCCTTGCTGGAGCCCGCCAGCGCGCAATGACCTCTCCGCACCTCGCGTCCAAACCGGCCTGGCGCGCTGCCCTGCAAGTAGTTAGCCGCGGCTCGGACGCGCCGCCGAGCACGGCAGCAGGGAATTAAACCCGAGACCCGGAGAGCGGAGAGCGACGCGGCTCGTAACTCGGGGTCGGGCGACGCCCGCCACCCCGGCGCTCCGACGCTACGCCCGCGGGCGAGCGGGCGACCAGCAGCGCACCGCCGGAGCCGGCCGCCGGCCGAGCTTCCGGAAAATGAAATTTACGCACACCTGTAATCAAGATGTAAATTATGCAGCGAACCCGCAGCGCACGCAGACGCGATGTGGCGGGCGGGCGGGCGGGACAGAGAGGGAAAGGGAGGGGGCCTGGGCGACTGACCGCGAGGCGCTGCCTGGACGAACCAACTGTTGCTACAGCGAGTTGAAGCCAAGCAATCAGAAGGGACCAGTCTCCATCCTAATCAAGGAAATGATCCGAATTCACGAAGTTCCAGGCGGGACAGTGGGGTATAAATTGGGCTTTTAGCAAAAACCGGATCATTGTACCTGAATTCGAAATAAAATTGAAACTAGCGGGGGCAATTGAATTTTCGAAATAATTCAAAACAGAAGAATATAATATCGAATGAAGAAACTATCAACTTTGTACATAAAACATTTACTTTTCATCAATTTGGTCTTTGGAAGCGTATTGCCATATTAAACAACAACTATTCGAGTTTCCGAATCTTCTTCAAATTGTCATCAAAGAACTTCAACACGATATTCACACATCACAAGCGTACAAAATAGGTTTCCAAATATAACCAAATGGAATCTAACAAAATGAATAACAAAGTTAATTAATCTAAAAATAACAAAACTATACACATGTTGAATACTTCGAACCATTATGCAGGATTTTGAACTTGCAATAAATATTTGGAATTCTCGGTATCATTAATACAGGAGAATAATTCCTGAGCAAAAAATCTTTATCTTCGGGATGTTTAAAACCCCTAACGTGTGCATAGGTGGAACAGGAACCGGTCATTTTGTGTCCGAGTAGACACTCGCACCCCTCGCGCAGCGGTTCGCCACGCATGAGGCTCCGTGAAATCTCTACCCGGAAGGCGCATTCCTTTCCTCCTGCAAGGGTAAATAAACTACCTCCTTCACTTCCGGATATCCGAATGACCGCTGTAACGACTTCCGCTCCGAGAATAGCCCCTTCGTTAAAACGGAAACGGTACACCTTCCGGATTAATCTCCGCGCGAGCCCCTCAGTTACACGGTGAACATGTGCAGATGCAGGCGCTTCATGGTCGGAGAATTTCATTCACTTCATGCGCGTCTTCATTAGACCAAGCCTCCATACGTGTAATATGCACAGTTGCATACGGTTTCAGATTTGTACGCATATATCTTACAGACCGTGAAATGTCTGAAGATTAAATTATAATTCGCTTAGCATGATATCTCTAAACAAATTAAAATGTATTATTCAAATTGTGGTAAACGAACAGAAGAATTGTTATCAAAAAACGTTCTAAAACGAAAAAAAATGAAAGATGAAGAAAGAAATTTCCAGTTTAGTCTTCACAAAGATAGACACTGGCTTTTGTGTGCCCATTTGGAAAACGATTTCGGCCAGGCCTTTGTCAGACACCGTCAGCAGAATTGCACTCGCTGCAGATCACACTACACTGGGAATAGCAAAGTCCTCTGAGCTGGTTCGCCTCGGACCTCATTCCCTCACATCATCTGCATTCCAATACCTGTGTAATCATGAACATACACTCACTGCCAGTCCTGCAATATTAAACTGGCTGCAGTCGTGCATATCAATATCGTATTGCAAACACTCGTCCCTTTTGCAGCAGCACGTCTTTTAGTGCGACATTGCGACATCTGATACTGTGTGCAGGGAGCTAGAACACTGAGAGAAGATGAATATTGCATTCTATTTGCCTATTCCCAAGTATATGTCTCACAAAAACTATGCATGTAATTCCAAATCATTCTCGTTGTATGCATTACAAAACGTAATTTTTCTGCTGAAAACGTATTCCAATCCCAGAAATGAAAGTTAATATAAACGCCTTAACATAACTCATAAGTTAGAAGTAAGAACGATAAATGTACATTTTGAACTGAAAACCAAGTAAACAAAGATGGTCATCAAGAACACAATTATTTCAATTAATAAAAAAATCAATATGTTCGTGAATAGTGAATTTCAAATTGATTTTCATGCAATGCCAGAATTAAATGTACGCAGAAAAGCTTTCCAGTGCAACAACGTGACTAACACAAGATATCACAATGCTACGACCGAACAGTCGAGAAGCGCCAACGCCAGATATGCAGGCATTAATTCGCGTCCACGCTTCTCATTGCGAGCATGTAACGCGACGCGGGGTGACGCGTTGCAGCGGCGGCTCTCCGCGCAGCGCAGCGTGGCGCGGCGCGGCGCGGCGCTCTCCCCAGAGCCCGCCGCACCCTCCTCCCCACCCAACTGCACTCCATGCCCCTCCACGCCGCCGGTACGCCACCGCGCCGCCGCCAGTCTGCTTAATATTCGGGCGGCGCGTCGGCCCCGGTTGCATGACACGGTCCCAAAAGTGACCGCCAAACATGTTCTACATAGCCGTCGCCACGCCCCGCGCCATTGTCAGGTGCGCCGCCGCCGCCGCGCCCCCGCCACTCCCACCGTTACCGCCGACACCGCCGTCGCCGCTCCCCCTCTGCCGTCGGCGGCGCGCACTCAACCACGCCACCGCGACCACCCACCACACCGACCGGCGTCGTCAATGCTGTCGCTGCTACTGCCGCCGCTTCTGCTCTACCTCCCACACCGTCACCGCCCATTCACCCTCAACTATCACCTATTCAGTAGCCGGTCTGATTAGTTTCCCATCTCCAACGAAGCAGTTGCAGTCACGGCATCTGTCATAACCACCATAGTGGTTTTCCTGTCAACATCATAATTACCATCACAATCCCTGGCCCTTCTCGGCAACAGTTACTATGTGGTCCATGATGCCCACTCCGCCATCGTCAGATTCCAACGTCTTTCTACCGCACCAACTCTACCATCACCACCCCCACCATTGACACCAAACGCCTCCGCGCGACGTGCCGTGTTTGACTAACGCACCCAGCACGCCAAGGGAACCGTCCGAAGAGGTGAGGAGCCCGGAGCCGCCAGAGGCGCGGTGCGGGGGTCGGCCGTGGCGTGCCAGCACGCGACGACGTTGCGTCACAGGCTGCGGAGCGGCGCGGCTCCTACAACCGCCTTCTTCTCCGAGTAACCACCACCTCCGCCGCGCACGCCGGCCGGCGCGGCCCGCTCGTGGAAACAATTACGTCGATCAATGACGCGAATCGCGCGCGCTCCTCGGCCGCGTCATGGGCGAGGGGCGGGGCGGGGGCGGGCACGCAGCGTGTGGGATGCAGCGCGCGTGTGCATCGGCGCCCCGCACTCACTCATCGGCTCCGGCGCACCGAAGCAAGCGACCGGCAAGGAGGAGGAGGAGAAACGTAATAAAAATACGTAATCTCAACGGAGTAAATTTCGTGCGAACTGCGAAACCTTCTTAACAATCAACGAATTCGGTCAGGCCTCATAAAGCACCATCAGATTGCCCACCTAAGGGAAACAACGGGCATTAACATTCTGGGAAGAGGGGAGTTAAAATTCCACAAATCCCTCAGCCCTCACTACAAATCTGCTCTCGTGGCCTGCATTTATCTGCCATCTGTGTGCATTTAACAGCTCTCCTCGGACAGACGGTTCTGAGCGCATACACATAGTACCCCGCCCGCCGCCCCTAGGAATAGTTATGCTATACGCGTCGTACCCAGGAATCGAAAAGTCATTACCTTTTCGTGGCTCTTCCCCTACTCACTTCAACCCGGCGCTGAAACGCGATCGAAAAACAGACGATCACGGTCAGCTTCGAACCTTCAAAAGAAGCGCGCCGACAAGAAACATGCGGTCGTCTCGCCGCTACGGGATCTCTACTTCCACCACAGCGAACTTGATAGGACTGTGGGAGTAGAAGCCACGAACGAATAGAGAGACGATGAGACCACTACCTCCCTTGGAAAGATATTAAACTAAGAAAAGAGGACTAGATAAATATACGTCACAAAAATGAAAATCACAAAGGCGCCGAAAATGGGCAATTGTTCACGTAGACGATTATTCTATTAATTAAGTATGCAATCGAAATGTCTCTATTCAATCATACATGAAGAATATGTAGTATATCACCATTAAAAATTAGAATGAAAGTATCAATGGGAAAGCCGCTAATGGCTCATCTACACCAAAAAAAACATTTTAGTGTTCACAAGCCTACGCCATGCAGCAAAGGTGTGATCGGGTGTCAGATCTCTTTGATGTTCTTCAAACGAAAAACAGTCACAGCAGTGAACGCTTGCTTCAAAGCGAGACTCAGGGGCAGGCAAACGGCCACGCAAAACAGCTCGGAAAAGAAAAGTTCGTTCGGGTCGTCAGAAGGGTCGGCGGAGTCACCGCACACCACTCCTGCGTGAAACGCAGCGCGGAAGAAGACACCGGCGAAGCGGGACAAGGCCCAAGTTGAGCAAGACGGGTGGGGCGGGGTGATGCTGGGCGAGGAGGAGCGAGGCGGATGAGCAGGTGGGTGGAGTGGGGCAGGGTGGGATGGAATGGGATGAGGTGGTCCGTCAGTGAGAAACGGGGCGAGATGAGGCGGGATGGGACGGGATGGGGCGGGATGGGGTGAGATGGGGTGGGGTGGGGTGGGATGGGATGGGGTGGGGTGGGATGGGGTGGAGTGGGATGGGGTGGGGTGGGATGGGGCGCGATGGGGCGGGATGGGGTGGGATCGGGTGAGGTGGGATGGGGTGGGATGGGGCGCGATGGGGCAGAAAGGGGCAGGATGGGGTGGGATGGGGTGGGATGAGTCGGGATGAGGTGGGGTGGGGTGGGGTGGGATGAGGTGGGGTGGGGTGGGATGAGACGTGATGGGGTGGAGTGAATGGGGCGCGATGGGGCGGTATGGAGCGGGCTGAGGAGGGATGGGGAGGCAGGTCAAACGGGAAGGGAATGGCGGGGAGCGGGAAGAGCGGTGAGGGGGAGGTTAGGCGGGACGAGTCCCGGTGGTGCGCACAGGCGTATCCCATGGCAGGGCAGGGCAGGGTCCACGGCCGCGGGCCCCTCGGAGGGGCGGCGACGTCGCGCGGCGCTGAGCGGCGCCCTTTGATCAATCAGAGCCGACGGGCGGCGGACCGGACGCGGACGCGGCGGCGGGAGCCATGTCGCCGCTTCGCGCCGGCGCGCTCCGCGAGCCCGCGAGCGCTGCGCGGCGACGCGACACGGCGCGTGCGCGTGGCAGAGAGCCTTCTCATCTGTTCTGACAACACATGTCAAGCATGCGGTGGAAGGGGGAAATTACGGTCTCGGCATCCAAATCTGCTGGTCTTTAAAAATTCCGTAGGAATGAAAATACACAGTTTTAGCAAATAACTACTGCATCATTGTAATGCGAGAATATTCGTGTACTTTTTCAAAAAAGTATGTAGAAAATCGAGCTTTTTATTTTATTCTTAGTAATAATTCTGCAATATCAAGCAAACAAGCAAAACGCATAGATGTTAATTAATTGTTTAGACGTTAATTTAGTTTTTGTTTATTTTACAATACAAATGTTATCTGGAAGCAAATTTACTAAATCATACTAATTAAGTATTTTAGGTTTATTCTAACTGATTCAATTTATTCGATTAAAAACAGGAACATAAATAATTATTTTCAATTCTACCTCTCTTACAAAATGGTCTCCATACTCCTCCTCACGGAAAGTTTCGCATTACCAAATTTGTCAGCATGGAAATAAGGAAAACTCAAGACTAATTTTATTAGTTAAAAATAGTTTTGTCGAGAGGCACTCTTCACAGGTTTCAACAACACGGAATTGACACAACTCAAACCAAACAGACGGCTGCACAGGAATCATTGGCTGCTGTCCCTTCGCCTGCCTTGTACACAGCATAGCGCACGCCCGGCTTCAACGCTCCCCACGTCCCGGGGCCGTAAACGTCTCATACGTCACTCCTCGAGTAGGCGTGGCCACCGCGGCGGGGTTATCTAGCGCGAGGAGAACGCCCCGGAAGAACCAAAGGGGAATGCCACGTTTAATGTCTCCTCCCCTTCCCCGCTACCTGCTATTTCTCCTTTCCGGCAAACCATTTTCCTTTCCTTTCCGTGTTTACTGCTTTCCCTAAGCCATGCCCTTTTTCGGTGCGTGCCCGCCTGACAACACGCGGGTGAAGTGTTTTTGTGTGACTCGTAATTACCGACCGTTGTTGCAGTAAAAAAATATCTCACGGTACATGCTTCTTCAGAGGACGCCGCCGGACCGCGTCTGTATAAGGCCGGCAATCAAGATATATAGTCTTAGAATAACTACTGTGTACCGAAACGGCGGCACCCTACATGCATAGTACGGTCTCGCACGCCCCCTCTAATCTTGATGCATGCCTCGAAGCAGGAGGCTAAACCGGGCTTCGGAGATCGCATACATAGTACAGCACCGCGTGGAATGAAAAGCATCTCCGCCCCCATTGTAACGGTCGTAAGTTACGTGGCTGTCTTTGAAATTGAATTTTCTCTTTGAAAAGAACAAGACGAGAAGTAACAGGCAATCAAGTTCGCTTCCGTACGTTTTGAGCGAACTCGCATCACGCAGTGTTCTCTGGGTCTTTAACATTCCCTTCGTAACCGCAACGTCAGAAACTGCAGACAAGAATCCCGAGCTCTACCTGATCCTCCTGGGAGCACAAAACGGGCGTAGGTACGGTGCCGGGGAGATGCTCATAGTGCAAATCGGAAACGAGAGCAAAAGGAGGAATATGACAGGAACAGAACTCTGAGCACAGTTGTGGAGTTGAAGCGGTGGGATAGTGCATCGAGGGCAGGAATGGTGAAAGCGAAGGCAACAGGTGATGCACAAAAAATAAACAGAGGAGAACATGGACAAAGCTATTGAATGTGAACTCGAACGGCACAAACACGCGTTAATCTAAATGCGAAAGCAATAGTGAGAACAGCGCCTATAGAAGGCGGTAGCCATGCAAATAGAATAGTAGTGGCCAAAGTAGGCGATGGCATAGTGAACGCATAATGCTTCACTAACGAGGAGCTACTCTTCGGCAACAGGTGCGACAAAGTGAAACGGAAGATAGAATGAATGGGGGATTACCCACAGATTTAGAACGAAAGCAACGTAACTAGTGACAGTAAATGCGACGGTCAGTGTAGTGTCGGCGACGACAACGACAGCAAAGGCGCTGGGCGATAAAAATACCGCAGTGTTGTACACGCATTTCACGTCTCGTTAGGGCCGCCCGAACGGGCGGCGCAGGGCGGCGGTGGGAACGCGAGAAGTACATTCGCTCGGCGCGCGGGGAAGCCTGCTCCCCGGCCGCGCCGCGGTAACGAACGTAGATGCTTCTTTTAGCGGAATAATCTGCAAAGGCGCTCCGCACACCCGCAGATAGCCCGACCGAACGCATTCAGCTGCCAACGCCAGGGGAATTATCGCGCCGCGCAATCGGAGGAAATATGTGGCGCTGCCTTTAGGCGCGGGAAATTACTTGCGCTGCTATATATGTGCAATACACGAACATGCGCTTTGCAGAATGTCCATTGCACGTAGTTAACAAGTTGTTATTGAAGAAATAGCAATGGTTTCTGTTGGCTTACGCAGTCTTTTCTATTTAATTGGGGATATTATCGATTAAATGATCCCATAAAATCTTCATGAACTCTGTTTTCACCGAAGGAAAAACAAAATACCAAATAAATATAACATTTTCAATGTGTGCTCCGAACACCATCACTCAGTTTAAACGAAAGAATGGTATTGCTTGCATGACATCTTCATAGTCCTGTCCACATCAAACACGACAGATTTATGAACTAAAAATAACAAGCTTCATGCCGTACTTCCTGACTGTGAATATAGTCCCGCGCATATTCATGCGAGCATTTTCTAGAAATAGAAGTCAGGAACCCGTTCACAGATTGATTGATACACGGCACACGATCCGTGGAGGGCCGCCAGCACGTTTAATAGCCTGCCTTGCAGCTTGGCCGCCACGCACGACTCGACCCGCGCCCGAGCGGCCCCACGCGCTGACCGCCCGCCCGCCTGCCTGCCCGGGGCGGTGCAGTCCTTCCGCCTACGCCACCGCCTCCATCGCCACCCCATCCCCGCCGCGCCAGAGCACCCCGTTCGTTGACCATGCTGCTTGCGCCTCCTCCGCCGATTCGTGCGGTCTCGTCCTTTAATTGCATGGTTTGCTGTGAAAGAAAGCAATCAACCAGCGAAATGAATGGCAAGGAATCTAAATTGTAGTTTCACTCGTTGTCGCAAGCGAAGATTTTAGAATTCTTACGATCGTGAAGGACTACATACAAATCGCTTGTATTCATTGTTCCCAGCATCCGCTGTGATTCGGCAGTCCTTTTTACACGGTAGACATATCGCAGTCAACTTTCCTACTTCGAGTTTGCAATCACTGTTCGTTGTGAATACGTGTATTCCGTCCCATGTTTTCTCACCGCGCACGCAGAGATCCCTTAAAATAATTTTAAAAAAACTAAGAACCTTAAATACAGCAACAGATAAAATCTTGTGTTTCAATGACGGTTTAGTCGACACATTCACCCTCCGCTCGTGAATGTCGTTTTTGGGGTGAAGCACGAGCTCAATGCAGCCCCTCTCGGTAATATATCAACCCAGCTATCATTCAACCTCCCCTTGGCACTTTCTCCCTCCTCTCACGTCCCAACACCTCGCAGCCACGACAACAGCGTATTATCACGCCCACCGCCCTTTCTCTGTATCAATACCAAGCAACCCCCCTGTTCGGAATTCCAAGCAACACCCTCGCCGGAACTCCGTTCCCTGCTTCCAACGCACCACCACGCAGGCAAACCAGTGAGATCTCCGCCGACGATTCGGGCGCGCCATCTCCACAGTTCAAGACACCGCTGACATCATCCTCACATCAGCCGCCTACCCACAACTATCACCATTCCCTAACGGGACTCGTTTCGAAAACTTTCGCCGCCAACAATTCCGACGCTGCCACTGCATTCCACTGTCACCACCACCCTCCTCAGCCGCCTGCGCGTACGCCGCCGCTGTACCGCCACCACCGCCACTACCGCCGCCGCTGCGATCATCCGACCCTCCCGCCCTCCGCCATCGCCGCGCACCGCTCCGTGAAGCACGGGCGCCCGCGCAAGCGAACGCAATCACCAAACACTCGAAACCGGAACAGCCCCCGGGGGCTCGGGGCCTCGACGAAGACGAATCGCGGCACACGGTGCGGCAGTAAACAGCCGGGCGCATGTTACACCGTGAAATGAAGCCCCAGTCGCCGCCCTCCCGCCCTTCCCCGCCCCCACCCCGCGCACACGTGTCCTCCGAGCGGCGTTCCGCACGTGCGTGCCGCGGGGCGCGCGCTTTGTATCGCCCCTGACATGCTGAGCTCTATGTAGCGGCCCCTCGCGGCAGCGCTGAGACTACTTTTTGACTGTAAAAGCAGTGCTTGGCGCTACTAGTTGTTTCAAATTTCGTCGTCTACAAATACGACAATTCACCACCTAGTTAAGGGTTGTGAATTGTCTCGATTTCAAACATCGGCATTGACAGCATATTTCCAAAAATCAACATATTTATTGCTTAAATTTGATATTCACAAGGGAGGGAAGGCGCTAGCTATATATTATTCACAAGTTCAAAATATTTTATTCTTCTATTGCGTGGTTTTTTATTAAGTGACTGAAATGCAATTCATTGCGCGATGCCAAATCCAATTTCAAGCCACGAAATGTAAAGCTAAAGAAAGCGAACCCGGAAAATAATACCTAATGTTTCAACGCAAGCGAATTCTAAACATACAAAAATTACTCTCTCCGATTCACGTTTTCATTCGTACTAAACACGATAAGATAATTCTATTTCAAACCACATGCTAGGGATCCTAACACAATATACCACAGCACTTTTGTGTAAATTGAATAACAAGAGAACAGCACTGGAGCACGCTACGGATATACGCGCCAAAGAGGAACATAAACTTCTGACAAGGAAAATGGGGAAATAAAAATAAAGCCTTTAAATACTTCAAGATCTTTCGCAGCAATAAACGTCCGGGAAAGACATTTTTTTTATTTTTAACACAAATATCCACACAAATGTTCTATTGGAGATGTATGAACATACAATAAGTAAACACAAACAACAGCGCAATGTCTTACAAGAAATAAAGCAACGAAACCCTCTAGTAGTTCGAATATCAGGCAGGAGAAAAATTGATATACGAAACGCGTAGGCAAAGACCCTAAGGGCGCTGATTCGTGACGTTTAGTATGGAGATAGCATGCGTGAGATGGAACTTTCCACAGAACCGAACACTCAATAGCCTGCTATTTGCAAACACCAAATCAAACACACGGAACGCGATCGGCGGCAAACAAGGAAATTGAATCGCGTGCCGCGGACGTCCCCTGTGTTTATGCCCTTTTGCGGGCGGGCATCGACGCGCCGCGCGCAACCTCATCAGCGTCTCTGCTTTTTCGCTCGCCCAGCACACTGCACAGCGCGCGGGTTCTCCAGCGCACGCTCGCCCGCGCCCGCGCCCACGCCCGTCCGCCCGCCCCCACCCGCCCGCGCTCGCCGGGGGGCTAGCAGTTGTGTACAGTTTTTCCGATATGCGTGTCAGTCAAATGCAGCATACAGCTGCTTAGTTCTAGTAGACTAATCCAAATGGTACAGCTACGCGTTTACATTTACGGTTGAGTTAACGTCTACGTTAAAATCACTGCCAATATTCTAGTTAAGGTATTACGAGTCTCACACACCAACGCCCACTCTTTCCCAACGACAGTCATCGGGTACCTCATGCCTCTTTATCTATGGATCCTTAATTAATATTCGGTTTTAATAATCAAATTCGAAGACCTTGGAAGCCTTATACGAGTACTTTTTTTCTTAAATTACCCTACGTTATTCACATTTACGATTTCGCCACTATTACACGTATTTCCTTTCAATAGTATTCTTCCCACTACGAGGATTTTCACTGTCTTCGCTTTTTACTCTCTCCACCATTTATTTCACTTTTTCTCACGCTGCACCTCTCGCGTTACTTTAGCCACGAGGGTCATCATCTGCCTGCCACCACGGTCACGGCCAACGTTGTCATTACTACGGCAGCTGTCACGGACGCTGCCAACTGCTCCTGCCGCCTTGCCTCCGCCCGGGTTCGCCCATGCCGCCGGTGCGCTGGGAGCAGCGTGACTTTTCGGCAGCGGCGGGATAATAAACCGGAGAACCAGAAGGCGCGCGCGGGACCCGAGTGCAAAGTTCACCGTCGGGAGCGGGCCGCCTGTCCGGCGGGCGGAAGAGCAACAGACGGGCAGGCACGCCGGACGGCAGGCAGCCTGACGCCGGTGCATACAGATACAGGAGGCGGCGAACGTGTCCGATAAAATCTCCCGCCCACCGACAGGTGTTTGTGCGTGAATGTGAATTATCGCTCGCATCGCCCGCGAGATGAAGGCTCCCGCACGCGGAATTTCGATCGAAACGCACGATGCTGCTCGCGAGAGGGTGGGGAGGTCCAGGAATGTTTGGATAAGTCGGGTTCGTAGTCACGTTTACGCATAAAGTGTAGATTAGTTGCGTAGGCGAACAGCTGTTTCGCAGGGAGATTGATGATTTCGTGATCTCCCTTTTCCCACGCTCGCTGAAAAGGAGTGTCTGATTTTCTCCCACAAAATTATGGAGAAGAAATTATGCGGTTTGAAGATTCAAATGCAACGAATATACACACTAAAGTATCCCCAAAGTATTTGTTAAGCATATGTTTGCTACTTGCAACGGTATCACCACGAACAAGATATTCAATTGGATTCATGATGCAAATTTTAAGAAAATGAATTAACACTATTACAACTGATGTGGTACCTAAGACTTCCGCATCGGAAACAAAGTATTCACTATTCGAAGTTAATGTTCAATCCCTCGAAGTTTAAATGTACTGACATTATGCCGTGGAATTTTAGAAGAAATTTAGATGCCAAGAGTATTGAAGAAAAATTATATTCCTTCTCTAGATAACAATTAACTATGTCCTATAAAACTACCTTAAGGAACGAAAGTAACATCCCGCTTTTGATGTTCATAGGAATAACACTTAAGGAACTTTAAGCCATCATTACAGCAAATGCCCTGAAGCTGAAGTCAACAACCGCCGGCGCGCGACCCAACAGCATGCGACCAATTGGAAATAACCGCAGGAGGTCCCCCATTACACCTGACGTCCTCGGTGACACGCCGCTCCGCGTCGCTTCGCGTGGCAGCGCGTCACGTCACGCCACGCGCCAACAATAGCCGCCGCCGCCGCCACCCACTCTCACCTCGGTCATTGCCATTGCCACCGCTCGGGTCCCAACAGTTTTCGCCTCCTTTTTTTCCATCGTCCGTCACTATCGTATGCATTTGCAATCGGCCAGTCGACCACACTTACAGCCGCCAACACCAGCACCCGGAGTATAGTTGCAGTCTTCCAGCTATGACCAAAGTGCAAACGGGAGCCCTGGAAGTTGTAGGGCACCGGACAGAACATGAAGTGGCATTAAAAAGTATATTGAAGGGAAGCAGGGAATGGGAAGGTGTATCAGTAACCCACAGAATTACTGCTCTATACCGATGATCCAGAGAAGGCAGCATAAACTGAAATACAATTGTAAGCCACAGCGTTCCCTGCTTCATTCTGTTGGTATACACGAATGTATCTGGCCCTAAAGACTTTGGTTTCATTACACTTCATTTTAAAAATCTTAATTTCTATTTTATACTCCTTTGCATTAGGTATCAATAAATAAGGCCATCGTTTATTTAAGTACCATCGTAAATTTTCGCCTGTGACTTAGATAACGTCTCCACATTTTTTCGCATTTTCCTTCCTTCGTGTTATCGTATCTAACTTTATTTCCACCTTCGCCTTCGTTTTCACGCTCGCTCTTGTTTTTGCACTCATCTTGGTTTCGTTTCTGGTTCTTTCCATTTGCGCCCTCCACCTCCACAATCACAGACACCGACACAGTTCCCTGTATCTTCACAGAACGTGGCTTGTTCTGCCCAGCACGAATCTTAGACATCGAAAGGAGCAAGTAGTTTCTCTTCACGCGACGGAAGCATGTCTCCCCAACGAACCGACAGCCGAAACGACCTCTGCTACCAACACATTTCAAAGAACAATGCGAAAATCACGGATGTGTCGTGAAAAGATCATAGAGTATAGAGGTAGAATCAGGAAACTCAGGTACCATGAAGTTGTTACGGCGCGTCGTAAGGTCCACAATAGAAGTCATGCAACTCCGGTAAAGGATCCGTTTAATTTCGAAGCCGTCCTCGGACGCGAAAAGAATTAACTTCTTATAGTACGCTCTAAACTCTCGTCTATAATGAGAAAGTAAGAGAGCTCGCCCGAGGTTACGGCAGGGGGGGGGGGGGAGCGAGAAAGGCTGCAGAGCTGCAGCATCCAGCCAGCGCACGCTGGTCCAATGAAGATGGAAACATCAAAATGGCAGGCGGAGAGGGAAGGAGATTCGAAGGAAAAGCACCACTTACGCGAGCAAGGATGCGATGCAAGATAGCATCTTGTCGGCAGTAAAAGGAAACGTTGACGACTGAGAGAGGCACAAGTCCGTTTACGATGGCGCAGGCAAAGCCCGGCAGGGCGCGAGCGCGGACGCGGGCGCGGGCGCGGCTGCAGGAGCGGGAGCGAGAAGGGGCGCGGGCGGAGGCGCACTCTCCGAGAGCGCGGGCTACAACACGAACAGCCGCAAAGCTGCGAGCTGGCGAGGAACTGCTCAAAGGGAATCCCCAGGCGCCCCTCGTTCGTCTCGAACCACCCGATGCTCCTCCATTCGCCACTCAAGGGGCTTGCCAACGCGTTGCGCGCACTCGATACAATCAATTGGCTACTTCTGTGAGGGTGCTCCGTTCAATGGATTTCATAGTGAAGGGGCATCTATGTCGAAAGTCGTACATAATTACGTATGTTTTACTCTTTAAGAGAGGAAATATCATATTACATCCTATGTGGTTTTTTTTCTTTTTTTTCTTTTTTTACAAAACTGACAAAACACTCCAACACTTTACCACGAATGCCTTTTTGTTCTCGTGACTTCATGAGATTCATGATTATTCAATTTATTGGTGCTAATTTTCCCTATAAAATGAATGTGCCCTTTCTAATTTTAAAATAAGCTTTAAAGCATTTTATTTAATATTCAAGTGACACATAGCTTAGCTAATAGGCAAGACAAATGGTAAGAAATTACATTGACTTTCAAGTGTCTGACGAAATGCTTCCATGAAGCCGTATCTCCTCGACCCAGAATTCTACGAACTTGACCTAACAATCTACTAAATCAGAAGCGACTAGCGATAACCCTTCTAGCCAACCCCCCCCCCTCCTACGTTTAATGCCTCACGATCCCACGAAGAACTGAAGGGTGAAAAAACCCTTACCGAAACGACTACGGCGAATTTCCCCCTCATAAACACCGAGCCCATCACACGATTTTGTAGAAAAGCGGTCGGCACGTGACAAGCGCGGCGCACGTGCCAACTACCCACCCCGCTTCGCCCACACAATCTAAATAGGTGCAGCGGTCGGCAAGGCGGCGGCGGCGGCGGCGGCGGCGGCGTGCGATAAAACTACAGCAATTGCGCCGCGCTGCGCCGCGCCGCGCCGGGTCGGGTCGGGTGGCCCCGTGCGCGCGCCGCCCGCGATACCATCGCCCTATTTGCATGCAGACGCGTCGTGAGGGAAGATGCGGTTAAGAATTGGAACAAAGCGCCGTATCGCCCCCGAATCGTACTCGTCCCCCCTCTCCGCCCCCGCCCCACCGCTATCGATTCGCCCTGCCATCGCTCGAGGTCAAGGGTGCGCGCCCAGAATAACGAACTGCCCGGCAGGGCGACGACGGCAAGTCGCTTTCAAGAGAGAGAGTTTCCCCTCTCGGAAAGAATGGAAGGAAAAAATAATGGCCCTATAAAAAGAAAATGCCTTTCGATTATGCGGTGTACGCCCCCTCGACAGAATGTTAATTCACCGCGGGAACCTGGGGTATTATTAATGCTTACCTTGCTCTATATCATAGGAGCACTATCGAGAACGCAATTATTTTGAGGGTTCGTTCTACTAAGTCGTCTCGTGTATTCACATAGCCCTGATTCTTTAATCCCTTAGCCTGTGTATTCGACTCATTAAAATTCTGTGAATTTTTCCGTTGAAATTACGTTTTTCATCAGATATTACACCCTTGGTACATTATTTGAATGTTCCTAATTATTGAACCTCTGCTTTGCACAACATTATTAGAAATATAAGAATAAGGATTCGAAATGTAGATAATCATTTTTCAGATGCGTTTGGATAATATTTACGGGTTGTGCAGTTGTAATAAAACAAAGCGGATCCAAATAATAAATTTTATGGCATTGCGAACACTTTTAAAAGCCAAATGTCAAAATTTACATTCGTCAAAATGAAAACATTTCAGAATCACACTCCCAACAAAATTTATCTTCCAACATTACCGTGGTAAAAATAAACCACCAATAAAAGCAGTCACCATTGAAAAAGTTCCTCTGGAAACAGCGCACGTCATAAACCGAAGGAAGGCATCGGCGATGAGCGGAAAATGCATATGGCGCTGAGTCACCGACACCTCGCGGCGAACAAAAGCCGACCCAAGGGTCCCGTACGCTCGCTTTTTGTTTCGACGACCTTGCTCTGGATTCCGGGGCGTGGCGCCAGCCGCCCGCCCGCCCGCTCGCGGCGGAAGCGCTCCGCCCGCCCAACGGGATGCAGATGGTGTGGCGAGAGGAGGGTGAGGGCGAGGGAGGGGAGGGGTGAGGGAGGGTGAGGGCGGGGAGAGAGGACGTGTCACGCGGGAAGTGGATCCCTCACAAGAAGCTCTCCCTGTCCCGCATCCTAAGCGGAACTTTCTTCCGCCTACGCCCTCTCTTGTCGGAGGACTCGAGAGATACTGCGAGACGTCGAGAGTTGCTTACTGGTCTTGTTGTTCTCGCACGCTATTACGAAGGCTTCGTGTACGTCGTATTGTTGCAATATAACAAGGAATATTCGTATAAAATGTATAAAGTGGATGTTTATACAAAAAGCGATCCTTCACTCTATAAATAGAATCATTAAAACACAATGAAGAGACTTTAAAAAAATAATAAGAATATCTTCTCTAATACCTCAAGTACATACAAACAATAGATTCTGCATTCAAAAGATTTGGGATACGTTGAGGAATCCTTTTATAATAATATTTCTTGAAATTAATCATTGTAGATACCAACTTCAATTTATTAATTACTCACGTGTATGAGTTCGTCGTTAACTGCGAAAGATAAAGGACCTAGTCAAATCGTTCACATGCAAAGGACAGTATACGACGAGGCTAACAACAGAAGAGTCCAAACACGCAGCTTAGTGTGCTCCCCTTTTGAGGTCAACAACCCACGCAGGACGCCGCTACGTGAACGGTTCAATGTGTGAACAACAGGATACTGCGAACCGATTCCTCTGATTGTGTGTGCATCTCCAAGCAGCAAAGCCTCGATTACACGCAGTCTCCTCGGTCAATATAGCGCACCAAATCGTCAATATGGGATCCAACGGGCACCAAATCGCGGGTGAACATTCTCTCCATACAGCACTCTCGCTGCTTATCTGTGTCCAACAAGTTCTCCTCACCCACTCTGGCTGGAGCTGTAGTTTAATATCTTATTATCACTTACATCAGCTTTGTTTTCCTGTATTATTAGTGTTATCGCTGTTTATACAGTCAATCATGAAACAATTCACTGTAGAATCCTTTTATAACAATTTTTTTCTTGAAAAACAGTTCAAAACGTTTGACCAAAAGTACAATGAACAAAGAACCGTATAAAACCTGTAACAAGTATATTCTCATTCTGAGTACGTCACTAAATGTTTTTTCATATTTTTATACTCCAAATTTAATGTTTGGCATGATTTAAACATGTAAATTGGTCACTAATCAGCCAACATTCATATGTGCCCCACACTCAATTCACTATGATGCACGTTCTTTTCATATCAATTCATTACGCCATCGAATGACACTCCCCACACTGGTTTCTATTCTGTACTAATACAGCTTTCACATATCAACGTCTTTTCCCATCCCCCGTGCAGGTTATGACTGTGTTCTCCTTCAGGACCTTCCTTCGTCACATCCATCAATTCGCGCCATTACCTTCGTAGTATCTACTTTGTCTTTCTCCCAAACATTCTCTGCAACACTTCTTCCATTTTTTTTCTTTCTTTCTCGTTCCTTCTTATCCTTCTCTACCACCTCAACATCCTTCAACTCGTGAAGTACCCACACGCCTTGCGCGTCTCTCCCCCCGACTCGACATCTTCACCAGCGGGTACGCCTCGTTTGCGCGCTGGGACGGCAAATTACCAGCAACGACCACCGCCTTCATCGCACTTCCCCAGCCCATTCCTCCTCCCCTCTTTACGTGGGCCCTCTTCCGCCGGCATCGCCATTCCCCTCGGTTCCGCGACGGCGACGCACAACGACGCGCAAAAAATCCCGCCACGAAACACGCTTCGCGGAATGCGCACGAGCGGGGGGGGGGCGGCGGAGGCGGACTGTAAACGCTCGAAGCTTGAAGCCCCCAAAATACCTCTCGGGACAAGCGTGTCTAAACACCAGCCAGCGGAACCTCATGAATCATATTTACCTGCGCCCGAGAGTCGT
This sequence comes from Acheta domesticus, assembly GCA_031308135.1. Taxonomy (NCBI): domain Eukaryota; kingdom Metazoa; phylum Arthropoda; class Insecta; order Orthoptera; family Gryllidae; genus Acheta; species Acheta domesticus. The sequence continues at coordinate 129,994,472 of JAHLJT010009436.1, read as the reverse complement.
CTAGGCACACTTTTTTTTTCTCGCCCATCGCAAATCTCCACTAAAACTGGAGAAATAAATTAAAAAATATGTTTTTGTACGCCGACGCTGCTGCTGCTGCTTCTACTGCATTTGCCGCTGCGCGAAAGCAGTTACTTCTAAAGCGAAAAAGAATACGCGCCGACTCACGAATTTCAGGCGCGCAACACGGAACTCGACGCAACGGGATATCCTGCCGGTGAATAATACACTCGGGGCCTTACCAGTGCCGGGATAAATGCAGCAAGGGAAAACAGCGCATCCGGAACAATCCGAGTCCCGAAATCATGAAGCAGGGTGCGTTCTATGCGATGTGGGTTTCGGAGGATAGCGAAGTGGAAAAGGGGGTTTTTACTTGTCACTCTGGGAATAACATTCTCTACAGCTATTTCGTAATTAACAGAAATCTTCGTAACTGCAGTAGGAGTCTTCCGCAACCGTAGTCCATTTTTTCGCTGCATTTTTCAAAGTTTTATAGCAAGTAGATAAGTAGAAAAAGCGTACTAATAATTTTATAGGCACCGTCCATTATTAATATTGCTTCATTAAATAGTCCTTGAGAACTCAATTAAACGTTTCTTGTAATCAGAAGCATCATGACCGTGAGAATGAAGAAGGAAACACCATTACTCAGAATAGCTGTCAGTTAAAGTGTCGAACACCATTTCCCACGATATTCCTATAAAAGCAGTATTTCTTCATTTTTTGTAGAAGTTAAATGAAAAACACATTTATATACCATGCATTCAACTCACTACCATACTAATTTTTTCACAATACTCATCTACTCAGTAACAAAATAATATATCAAGCCACATATCTGCAAAAAATCTTTTTCTCGCCGTAAGAAAGCGTACAAAAAATGGCATGTGCGTGGCGGCACGTCTTCTGAGAGCGTAGGAAAGTAACCAAATAACTGACCGCACAAAAAAGGTCCCTCGAAAGAATGCCGATGCGCCGAGTAAATAAATATGAAGCGCGTAGAATGCCTGGCGTTCGCGTTGGCGTCACTAAACGGCACAAAATATCTGGAGCGCGTGGTCTGCATTATGCGCCCCCATCACCGATTGGTCACACGCGAACAAAACGAAGAGCGACTCCCGCTCCACCGCGCATTCCGGAAGGGAGCCGTCGGCGGGCCTTCGGCGGGACTTCGGCCGAAGCACAGCGGCGGTGCCCGGGACGTGCTCTCGAACGCAGGATGCACGCGTTTCAAGACATTACGGGGCACTGACGAAATGACGTACACGGAAGCAGAAAGCCCTACGGAGAGAGCAACTGCAAATGCTAAATACACGTACCAAGAATTTGAAAAAACTCGTATTGTTAGCGAAGATGGATATGTTATGTTTATAATAATAGCTTGAAAATGGTTGTAGTAATATTGATAACATGAACACAACGGACATAATAATTATGTTAAGATGACATTGTCCTAAGAGGCGCTTTAAATAAAGGTACTTTCACTGGCGGTGCCATTAATACTGGTCATAATATTAAAGTGACGTCATCTTTATTCTTAAAATAATACGGACTTTTGAAAGAAATTTGTGGTTTCTACTCAACCAAATTTCGTGATTTGCTTTACATGGAAGGTTGTGAGCCTCAAATATGTTACCGCCTGCAATTATAAATCGATTTTATAGTGTATATATTTTGATAATAACTTAAAATAAATAGAATAGACGCTTATCTGTTTTCTGTTAATTATTTCGTTGAGCAAGATGTAATCGATCATTTCGCGCGAGCAAACATATGAGTATGACGTTATTGTTGGCAAAGCGAGTTTATGTTCCACGAGTATTTTTAAATGCAAAGATTAGAGAGAATATTTAAACGCCTGTCGAGTAATCGCCTGACACAATGTGTCCCTTACCAAAAAAATCAATGATTATAAATATGAGTTGCATTACGTTTCAAAATTAAAATGGAATGAAGGATTCTTTTCTGTGTAAATAACTAAAATAGACATCGAAAAACATAAAACATTTCAAATGCATTCTGCACAATTGCACAGAAATGAATTTAACGAATTTAAAGAATTTAACTCTTCTGTTCACTGTGAATAGTGACTGTTCATCCAGTATTTGCAAACCTCCCTCATTTCATTAGTCGTACAGAACAAGTACTGAACGATGTGAAACAATATTTTTTGGGTTCGATTTTCCATATAATGAATAAGTAGTAATTTTCTGACATTTTTGCAGTTCTTTCTGTAGGATAAGTTCGCAAGGGTTCAGATTGAAGATTATGAATCCTACGTGAAGCCAGTGGATATATTCAGAACATACTCGAAGCTAAAGCATTAAAGAAAAATGCTACGTAAATTCTGTATTCCATAGAGAATTTCCAGAATTTCATACACAGTTCCAATTTTTTAAATTGATTTTAATACAAGACAGATGAGTTTCCATACAAAAAGTCAAATTATTCAAAGTAGCGAAACAAAGATTGCTAGGCTTTGGTCTTTTTTTTCGTTCTGTCGGATATTCTTTACTTCCCGATTCTATCAAGCGTTTCGTGAATATTCAAAAAAATATCATACGTTAAAACAGCGACATGAAGTCCAGTACTCGGTATCCCGGAGGAGTCACATTCACGAAAAAATAAAGCTCTCTTGAAAACTACATAAGTACAACAATACTGTGCACCATTCTTCTAAATACGGCAAGCATGTTGCTCAAAGGTGTTGATTAAAAACGGTAGGCGCCGTCGCCGGGGCACGCCGCTGCAAGCCTTTTGTGAATAATACGACGACGTAATTAAAATCACGCCATTATTTACGGGCTCTCCCTCATTTAAAATGAAGCGAAATTTCCGATGGCGAAAACATAAAAGGTGCGAGCGTCGACGTGGCGAGGTGGAGACGGAAGGAGGGCGCGAGGCGAGGGGGCGGTGACGGGGCGGGGCGCTGGCAGCGGAGCGCGGCTCGGCGCGCGCGTCACAGCGGGGTTGACAAGTCAAAGGACTCGCGACAGTGGCGCCGTATGCGGGCAGGTGCGGAGTCAAGAGCTGCCGGCGAGAGAGCAGCGACAGCGGCGGCGGCGGCGTGGGCCGTGGGGGACGGGCTGGGAGCGTAGGCGGCGCGTGGAGAGGGGAAAAGGCAGAGAACGAAGGGCCCGCATGCCCTGGCTGCGCAGGTGAAGGCGGAGCGGGGTGAGAAGCGCGCACCTGGGGCGACCCGGCGGTTGAAAGTAGTTCTGGGAAGTGGAGGCGCACGCGCCGAGCGGGAGACCGGTGGCCCGCGGGCTGCAGATTTCGCGCGGACGGAGATTTCAAAAGGGAGAAGAGGTTCCCAGTAGCAGAGTCAGGGTGTCTGACGACGCGCGTATTCAGCAATTCTTGGTGGGTTTCAAAGTCAGGAAGTAGCTGAAAGCAAATGTTCATTAGTTTTAACGTCGTCTGTCACACGTCATCACGATACACAACCAAGCGGAGGAGAAAATATCCATAAAAGACAACCTAAAATACCGAAATATAATCTTTAACTTAAGCATTTAAAAAATAAAATGCCAACATTTCACTTAGTTGTAAGAAATACCACAAAATAAAATTTTCACTTCACTATTTTGTTTTTTACTTCACGATTACACTTATGCCTATCGCCATCTTTGGGAATGGTATGTTCCTGAAGGATATATATATATCGAACACAAATACAACCATGCCCGAGGTGGGACTCGAACCGTGTCCTTCGGTCCAAGATCGCTGCGGCACTACTGTCTTAACGATCTCGGCTACCGAGGATTGGCAATATAAATTTTCCTCCGTTAAACGCAGGCGGAAAAGATGCTATGTGTGGTAAAGAGTAAAGTATGCATGTGTGTTGTGGCATTAGCAGAGCAATCTTATAATAACATTTTGGTTTTAAAATGCTATGTTACAAATTAGTCAAGCCACTGGAGTGAGAATAACGCACGTAAAAATGGTCATTGTTAAAACAACAATTATATTTATACAAATATATTATACAAATATAATATATTTAGAGCATTAATAAAGAAAGAAAGAAAGAAAAAAACGAGAGAGGGCGGGAGAGAGGGAAAGAGAAACGCACACAATTATATAGGATATTTTAGTACACGTTTTGTAGATTATACAATATATTAATTCGCAGTATTTTCCATTTGCAGGTGCGCTGACGCGTTCGCAGTTCCCAGTGTTCACCATCTACGCGCAGAAGAGCTGCCTGGGCGTCAAGCCGTGCGAACGCGCCTGGTGCTTCGATCGCGTGCAAGGCTACCGCCTCAAGGACTACTCCAAGAAGTCCATCAACACCGGCGCGCGCCAGGAGTGCCTCGAGCTGTGCCTGGGAGAGCGCGACTTCCCCTGCAGGTAAGAACCCACCCACAGCTGGCGAAATGTCAACATGATTTTCTACTTACACCAGTTATTAGGTTATAAACAATTTATTTATTTCATTGTAAGGTCCGTTACTAACAGCACACATGAAGTACTAGGGGAGAAAACTGGAAACTTTCAAAACCTTAAAGTTTTATTCTCATTCAAATAAAATATATCTGTGAAAGATAACTATTTTTACTAATTTAATTTTAAATTATTCATGAAATCAAAAAAAAGTGTATTAAACTAAAAGAATTTAAGCGCTTGTAGTTTACTACTTGTATTTTCTTCCACTCTGATGTAAATACTCAATCCTTAAGACAGTTTTGTACAAAAACTAGTCGTATTTTTTGAGAGGGAGAGGACGTAATAGTACCACTTTTTCAAACTGATTGGAAATGAACCGAATACGCGAATTTAAAAGATTTAGTATTGAGTCGATTTCTTTCTCTTCTTTGAAAATGCTATTTCTATTTTCACAATAGTACTACAGCATCGGTCGACATCACATTTTCCAAGATAACTCGTCAGATCCCCTAAAGAACACGGTAACTATTCCACTCCACCGGTTTAAGAGAAAATAAACTGTAATAATTATTATTTCTCTGAACTAGAAATTGATCTAAACTACTCTCAAAAAGGAACGTGAGAATCTTTCACTTTTTTACGCAAGACTTGAATTATCACCGCTGACTCAGACTCTGAGTATTAAATAGGTAAAGTGTTTATCATTCGGTCTGCGATATCGGTTTGAACTACGCGGTCATACCATCAGACCTCTAATTTCAAATGCAAAATTCACACATCACAAATATTATCTGCAGATAAAATCTGATATACAGAGGTGTTGCCTTCCATTATAACACACAAGATTGATATTCACAGCAAATAATTTACATTTAATCGCTCGTCTCTGACGTTAATTATCGAGCACATTCATCACTGAATCTTTGTAATCAGTTTCAACATACCATTACTGCATTTCAACATAAAAAGAGCGTAATCATGAGTTCGAGTGAACTGCGACAGCATAATCAATTTACTAGCAACTCGTGCATTCACAATGAACACAGCGAGGAAGACATAAAAATAAACAACTCCGAATTCAATGCACTCCACGAAAAAACCTTATTAAAGAACGACCCAAAAGTGCACCGTACCGCACAACACAGATTTAATAACAGAGGGAATGCAACGCCGTTGGTAGCAGTGAGCGCGCGCTGTTCTTTCTTCTCGACGAGTCGCTAACAGGACCAAAAACAGATAACGGTTGCACGTTGACGGCGCTCCGACACTTTTTCCCCGCTCTGCAGGCTGTGATGAAAATCTAGAGCGACAGCGTGGCGAGGCGGAGAGATGGAAGGGAAGCAGCGGGATGATCCGGACGGAGCACGCTCCTCATCACATGATCCTGTACCCTAGCCGCTCAACTATGAAACTATTAGTTGGTGTGGTTCAACACAGCGCAGCGTTAGAAAAGGACCTGGAACGTTTAAAGAGGAACTATTTTATATCCGTGATTTCACGTTCAGTTATTTGCGTAATTTAACATTGGAAAATTTTTACATATATAAAATATCTCTCTCAAAAGTATCATTTACATAATCTGTTTCAAAATAATAACGCATGCGTCTGTTACATTGGCATGCCGATTCACTTGGTCTATTATTAAGACAATATAATCAATATCCGTGTTTTACAAGTAGTAGTTGTTTTCTCCACTTTCTCCTTCCTGAACGGCATTCTCGCATATGTTGCCCACTACGCGCTCGAGTATTGCGTGTTGCCTACATGAAGCGTTGCAGGCGGTCGGCGCAATCTGACAACACCTGTCCGTCTTCTTTCCTCCGGTATTCTGCGACATAAACGCTCAAGTTATTTCCCGCGGGAAAAAACATAAACTGACCGGCGCAAGTAACTAGTCGTCATAATGTATAATTTAAAAGCAATATTCTACAATAGATTGCCAGCGATGAACTAAAAACCGTAATAGTGAAAACAGTGAATTTTGTCGTCTACCAAGAAGCTATTGAAGAATATTAGCTATTTATAGCTTAACGTAAAAACTCCCGAGGCACGGAACGCATTTCTAAGCCTATTGCTCGCGAAGTTTCACACAGCCAATGCACAATTTTACATGGCATACGCGCCCGTAAGGGCACAGATAATAGCAGCACTTGGGCCGCCCGTTCAGAGCAAATAAGGTTTATGAAGCGGCGACCCTGCGGGGTCGTTAGGCGACTCGTAACGAAATGCTTCGCTCAGCGGCCGGCAGAAGCGAATGCCCCAGACGCAGCGCGCGAAGCGACGCGATGGCTCAGGCCACGCGGGCGCTCGCCGCAGAGGCGCAGCGATTTCAATGCCACTCGCCAGCAACAATAACGCGGCCTCGCCGACGACGACGTTTCAATCGCGGCGCCTGACAGCGAAGCGCGGATATCGCCTCCGAGCAACAGGCGAATTATGTACGGTTAGAAATATCCACTCTCCTCGCCCGGAGACGCCGAGAGTATCGGCTGTGAGGCGGAGAGGGGGCAAGTTCACAAAAAACTCGCGAACGCGCGAAAGACACCCGCTGAAAACAGATGTCAACGGGATTCCACGGAGAATTCCTTCCGAACCGGTGGAACGGGAGCTGGCTACGGGGCCAAGGATGGGTGGGGCGGGTAGGCACGGGTTAGGGATGGGGGAAGGGTGTCGGATGGAAGCCGTGGCGCTCGGAGGCGACAACGAGGAAGAGGTAGACGCCATCACGTCGCTCTGGTACGTGACGGAGGAACGGAGGGAGACGGAGAACCTTGCGGGATTGGAGGAGCGCCGTCGTCAATACACGAGCATGATCGCGGGTGGAAGCCCGGACTACCGTTTTTGTGAGTCTCCTCTCTTTCTCTATTCCTTTCCTTACCCCCTTCCTCCGACCGTCCCCGCTCCTTCTGTTACCGGACTCACAATGGCCAGCAACAGGATTCGTAGCTCCTGAAATTGGTAGGGCTTTTACAAGAGTGACAGTGAATCAGCAGGTTTCGAGGCGAGAGAGGAGAGCGCCCCGGCCGGTGGGGCCGATCGTTCGTTGGCTCGCGCGCTCCCCACAGTCCGCTCCCGGTTGTGACGCCCGCAGCGCCTCTCCCCGGCCGGCGCGGCGCCTGCCCGCGACAAACCGGTGTACCGTTATGGCCTCAGATCGTTCCCCTCGTGTCACCCCGAAATCGCCCGCCGCGTCCCGGACACATGTGAAGGCGATGAACGCGCCCGCGTCACGCACGTTCCGACACCGATTGTCCTCTCTTGTCCTCGCCCCACCTCCTCCACTGCGATTGAAGCCCCCACAGACAAGGCTTTCTATAAAGACTTTATTAAATTTGAACACCACTTCTCGCCTCGGTACCCCCGAACGATTCCAACCAGACGGCCCCTTGGACGCGAACACCGTCACGAAGCGAGTTTCACGGTCACGCGAATATGCAGTGTAGTTCGCTGACAGATAAAGGAATGTATCGGCACGAGAGGGAAGAATTTCAATTGAGAGCGCAAGCCGAGATTGAGATTCCCGACACGCGAAAATATCCACACAAGGCCTTTCAGGAACACTGTAGGAACAGAGGCAAGCACCAACACCAGCGACCTCTTGCGGCTCACCACCCCAACGAGGTCTCGTAAATTAGATTTTAAAAAATCCCCTTCCTAGGAGGTAACGTCTCGTTATCAGCTGGGGCTTCCTGAAAGCCAAGGGGACTTCTCATGTGGAGAGAGGAGGCAGCGGGGTGTATCGGCGTCGCACGTGAATGAATCTGAAAGGCCCGCGCCGCGCACACCGTGTCAACTCCACGCGCGCGTGGGTTAGGGCGAACCCTAAGGAAGCGCGGGAGCGCCGCTGCGTGCTTCCGGGAAGGCGTAAATGCAAATCACGGCTAACGAGCGCGTGGACGCAGCCAAAGGAACGCGCCTTCATCGAAGCGAGTCATTAGCGAGGCTTAACGCCAAAGACCTCTTCAGCGCTCATATTTGCTCCTCGTCGTCTTTTTGGAAGTGGTGGACCAGCTAAGAAGCTGTGAATGGACTTGTAATTTAAACGCCCTTTATTTGTGCGCTACATACTCAGAAATCGCGATGAGAAGCAGAGTTCGTTAAGGGCGAAAATAGATATAAAGTATCCTCAGGAAATCGGATTAATTTGTAAGGAAAGGAAACACGGGTTGAATAGAGAATTAACCTTAATGCAATGAACAATCTTCTTGAAATTTGAAGGCAAATATTTCATCTCAAAAGAGAATAACCTGTACAGATTTTGGCACATTATATACTTTTTCTAACAGACATAACCAGCAAAAGAAAATAAGGGCCAAAAAACTTTTACGATACTGCCAACAAATACATTGTATGGGGCATTCGTAGGTTCCTTGCCTTTTTTCTTCAGCACATTTATGTTCTGCATTTCATTTTTTGATCTTGCAAATGCGTAACGTAACTTCTCGTTTACGAATGTATGGTCGTGTTACGACGTATTCAGATGGCAATAACGCAAACCAAACAACGCACTCCATCTTTGAACTGGTCTGTACAACACAGCGCACATATTCTGTAGAGTTCATTTACGTGTTTAAATGCGACGATCCATTATCTGTTCTAAGCAAAATATCTGTTGATGGCCAACGCCGCTTTTGAATGATATCGGAGGTGCACAGTCGGTAGGCCGAGCGACCAGGCAGGCAGCGGGGCAGCGGGCGGGTATCTCGGCTCCGCTTGAGTAGCAGTAGCCGTCGCGCGCTAATCGGCCCAGCCCAACACAATCACCAGTTGGTTGCACTTGATTACCTGTCAAATCGGTACAACCAATCCGATGTTACCGGGCATAATGACGCGACCGGCCGCGATGGCAGACGACAAGGCGGCAAGATGGCAAGGAGGCTGCGGCGACGAAGACGAGGCGGCTGTTGCGACGAGCACGAGGCGAAACCGCGGGACAGACCGCGCTCCGGTCCAGCGCCCCCGCGACGCTCGGACGTTCGGCTCGTGCCCATAGCATTGCAGGAAACAACGCCAAATGCAGCATCTAATAACGGATACTAGGTATCTAACAGGAAAACAAGATTCTAAACGTATTTGTAGCACGATTTTATGTTTACTATACTCCCGCAAATTCGGTACTCTTTAGAATTTTTCGCCAAACGAAACGCAATAATGCTGTGCCTCAATCATCTTGTGGTGTCGGCATAAGATGCACATCATTATCTGGTGTTGGCAGACTTCCATCACCAAGGTTAAAGAGTATCTTGAAAGCGTGCTCTTTACCATCCATAGAAGAGATAAGAAAAATTACTGGGAAGTGAAGGATATTCCTCAAAGAACGTTTTGCATCACAATCAATTAGTAAAAACTGCTCAATGACCGATCATTAATTGTGGAGGGAACGTAGCAGGTGGTACATCCGTTTTAGGTGTACAAACGGTACAATTACATGGAAAACGTTGATTTCTTTCTGGATGGACTGCCTCTTTATTTCTGGTTCGGTCCTTCCACTAAAATTTAAATTGACTTCACCGAGGGATTGTAAATGAGACCTTCAATGTACCATGATAGAACAACCTTGAATTCCTTGTTCACAAAGAGAAGCTTCCTTCGTTGTCTGACTGAAGTATTTGCATAAACATGAGTGTTGTTCCATCAAAGATCGGCGGCACCAGGCGCCGCCGGCTTCGTTTCCCGTAAGTCATTATTCTTTAACATAAGTGTAATTCATTCAATCGCAATGATATTATCTAACTGCTAGTAAGGTCAAGAATAATACTTGGAGCAATTGTTTGTAACTTATTGCATCCGTCACAAGCAAAGAAACTTACAATCAATCAAATACACAATGTTAACAAACTTTCAAAATAAAAAAGCAAAGATAGGCGTTACGTCAGCCTTTCTTTGAAGTGATTGATGTTATGACTCTTGAAACACAACAAACATTCCGAACGGAGTAGAAGTTAAGTGAGGGCAAGAATTACATTTGCATACAGAGAGTATGCCATTGATAGAATTTGTCGTAAAAAAACAATGAGCTAGAACACGTACAGCAAGAAATTCACTGGCAATTAGTATCCAAACAATACGCTCTCTAGTTGGGTGGCTATTAAAACCTTAAAATAAAGACGGTTATAAAATTAAACATCTTTAAATACAAATTTATAATAGTAAGATTTAAATATTATTAAAATAAAATTTAAGACTAACGTCGAATCAAGTACCATAAGATCTAAGAAAGAATCAATTTATTACTTACTATTATTAATAATTATTATTAATTATTGTTAATAAGCAGAGTTCAAATTATTGTGCAATTCTTTTATCAAAATGAAAAATTTTCGACTTTGCTATAGCACATAAAATGTTCAAATGCTGTCCTATCCCAATTGAAGGCAGACTTCACATGTGATGAAAGAAACATCCTTTCCAAACCAAAATTTTGCCTATTCAACTTATATCTGTTCATGCACAGAACGTCTAAATAACCGAAATGGTTATTTTCAAATTAAATGCGTGAGGTGGTTGCTTTTTTCACGGTCGACATTGTTAATTGTCTAGAGAGCCACCTATCGTAGTGGACAGAAAAAAAGCAACTAATGACTTCACGTGCGGTTAGAGATGCACAAATTCTGATTTTTATATATTTGTAGAAAAAAATTATCAACACCGATATACCACTCCCTCGCAGTAAAATGCAACTAGACCAATTAAATGAAACATTAAAAGTCAGGGTTCAAACACCTGAACCAGCGTACATTTTATTTATTAACTGAAAAAGCTATTGAAAAACGTTTTTTCAATTGTAATAAAAGTTTAATGAAAATATGTAATGTTTATAGTGCTTAAGTATACGATGCACCTACACCTGGCTCCAGCCGCAAAGACACTTAGTCACTGTAAAAGAGAATTGATTTTCACTTAAAAATAGTTTTGAAAGCTAGGGACAACATGACAGGAGTAACATTACTCCAATTCCCATTCAACTATATGATGCTTTTACCACGAGATCAACTCGCGTTCCCGCACACTAACAGTCGTGAGCGATATCGCAAAATACGTGCCATTTTTATAGGGCAGCCAGAGGTATCGATAAAATGCTAAAACGACGCGATTAATACCTCAAGAATGGTGCACACAGCACAGCGTTTACGACATCGCGATGCCCCCATTATGGCCGATTACATCGCTTGACGCCCAACGCCACCAACCGAAACACTTCAAAGGCTCTTCGTCATTTACCCGCCGTCAAATAACAAGTGGTAGTTTTACGTGTTCGAGGGCGGTTTATAACGATGGGTCAACATCATGAATAACGCTGGCATTGTTTTTATTGTTCAAACTACCTATGCATAAACATAACAGATATCGGTTTTCAAATTAATGCAAGTAGGTCACTTCTGCGTGAATCGAAAGTGGAGGAACCGAAACCGTTTCAAAATGTATTTACAATTATTTGCGGATTAGCTTTAGGAGACGGACTGAAAGAAACATTGACACACGAAAGTTAAATTAAATTGTGTGGATGAAAAGTCTGAAAACAAACGAACAGCTTCCGTTACTAGCGTAGAATGCATGCTTTCCGAAGTAAAATAATACATTCACTGATTTCCGACCAATCACTTTTTTGTACCCTCATTCCATATCAACTGAAAAACGTCTTCGGTAAATAAAGCCGTTTCATTCTGAATTTCTCGGCAAGAAGAATCCGAGCCGTAGTTGGAAGTCTATTGGCCCGAGATCACAACGGCACTTCGGATTAAAACGTCAACAGAGGCGCTCGGCGCGGCGGACGCGCGCCCTTTCGAAACGCCCCGCTTCCGCGAACGGCGGACCAAGTGTGAGCCCGAAGGGCGCTGGCAGCCCCGGCCAAGGGAGGCAGCGGGTGGACGGAGGCGACAGGGCAGAGATGAGGCAGTGGCGGCAAGGCGAGCAGTCAGTTGACGTGGCAGCGGAACGTGAAGTGGACGATAGCGGAAGGGGCGAGGAGGATTAGACAGTGGCGAAGCGGTGAGAGGTGAGTGAGGAGACGGTAGGAGACAAGGGCAACGGCGGCGGATGTCAAGGCGGTGGCAGGACAGAGATGAGGCGGTGGTGGTGGCGGCGATAGCAGTAAAGCGGGCAGTGCGGTGGCGGGATGATGTACGGTGAGGTGGTAACGGTGGTCGTAAAGTAACAACGACGCGTTAAGAAACGGTGGCTGCTGTGGCAAGCAGAGGGTCAGGCAGTTGTGAAAAGATGGGAGACGATCGAGGAGTGGCAGGAAGGCGATGGCGACGACTGCCGGTGGCGGGCGGAGCGTAGTGGCGGGGCGAGGTGAAGTGGCGGAGCGGGGTCGCGGCTGAGGAGGATCCGTGTCGGAGCGTTCCTTGGCGAGCGATTAAAGCCGCCCTCAGGCAGCGCGTCGGAGACAAAGGCTGCTACGATCTCGCTCCTCCCACGGAACAGCAGCCGCACCTACCCTCCGTTGCTCATGCTGTTTCCACGCTGCAAAGCCCGCACACGAGAATCAGCCCTCAGGTATCACTGTCACACCTTGAGACAAAAAGGATAGCATAATTCGTCACCGCAATGAAAAATAATGACCACTAGCAAAGATAAACGATATGCAACACTGTGGCGATTGCAACATTCCAACACAAAATATACTCATTTATGTCGCGCATATAGATGTTTCGTCTGCGTTCGGACATTATTTTCCACCTTCTGTCATAATTACGTTACTAATCAGTATCGTTTTGCTGACTTTTCTTATGAATATATTTATTTTTACGATAATTATTCGAGTTTTTCCGTTAGTCTACTCATCGAAAGTTTCAGACTCATCACCTTGAAACTTTGCAGAGTTCTGAAGTTTTCATTTTATGAGCCCAGGTATCAGACTCTCCCTTCTTTCATAATCGTCTTCAGCAGGCGTTACCACTGTCTCTACACCACTACCTCTCACTTGTATCCACTACAAGAACATTCGTTCACATCTTTGCCGGCGCTTGTACACCAACGCCCATTTCAAACCGCACCTCGCCCACGCCTTTCTCCGCAAATCTCTCGGACCGACTACCGTCCTGTGCCACAGGTCTCTCTCCATCCCGTCTGCAATCCGCTGGTCTTTCCCACACCTGCGCGGTCTCTTCTCGTTTCATTCGCCGCTGACGCCGCCGCCACCGCGAGTCCCTCTTGTCCGCAGTCACGCGCCGCGGCTGAGAGACACATCCTCGGGCGGCGCGAGCGCGGGCGCGGGCAGGCAACAGCGGCGGGCGGGCGAGCGAGCGCGCTCCCTTTGAATGCGCGGCCAATGAGCACGCTTCCCTCCAGGCGACGCGCGGAGGCATGCGAGGGCGAAGTACAAAACCCGCGGGCGGCGCCGGGTACTTGTAATTCTAATGACCAAAGGGGAAGTGTCGTTCCTCGTGCGCGCAACGCGACGACACACGCGGTGTCGCCTGAAGGTGAGCTCTAAGAGAGGGATCCTGGTTGACGTTAATAGTTTTGTGCTGTCGTCGTGCGAGACACACAACTGTTTCGCATTCAACAATCCGCAATCCGTTTTCCATAGTGGCGTCCAAGTAAATGTAATTATTGTGAGTAATAAGATGGAAACACAGGGAATGTTATGCAAACAAACACCGTCGTTATCGTCTGTTATTTTCTTTAACTGCGTCAAACAACTGGTTCATAATCAATTATTTTGAAATTAGGATTATGGAAAGACGCTCGGAATGTTTTCACTCTATACCTCCCCCTACTCTGGGCAATCCCAATGAATAGTCCACGTGAATCTAGTAAAGTCAAACCATGTATAATAAGTGTCTGATAAGTTCTTGTAGAAAATCTTACACATATCAGAACAACTTTTCTTTCAACTACCAAGAAGCCATGCGATCTATCACTTTAACGGAGAGATTTACACATTTTCAATATTCTTGCAAACATGCGAGATGAATGAGATAGAGTTTTTGTTAAATATAATTTCACCGCAACTTCATGTAATCTGCCATTTAATACAAGAGATTTAAGGAAAATCATCACCTCTAAGAAATGGTAGGTAGAAGTTACAGTGAATTAATAACTTCTCCAAACAGTATTCAAACCGGAGAAGAAAAGCCAAGCAGACTCGCATTTAACCACCTAAACTCAACTCAGAGTTGCTTAATTTCCGAAATCAGTCAAAAGCAGCACTTCGAGTCAACTCTTCTTCAGGCAGTCGGAACGCAACAGACCAACCACCTCGCTAATTCGCCAGACCCGCGCCGAAGAGAATTATCCGCGGTAAGCCGTCGAGACTGCGAGCGCGGCGCGGCGGGGCCGGCGGCGGCGGCGCGAGAAAGGGCGGGGCGGGGCGGGGTAGCGGACGAGGGCGAGAAGGGGGCGGGGAGCGTTATGGAGCGGCAGGCGTAGGCGGATCAGGCGCGCGCGGGTCGTGACGGAGGCGGATTCCGGAGAAAGGGAAGCCGTGAAAGGCAGATTTGAACGCGTTTGAACGCGGAAACGCCAGGCCACGATTCGCTGGAGCAAAACAACAGGGCGCGCTCCCATTCACGACATCAATCACGGGGGCTTCAGCACCCCCTGCTCTAGCCCCCCGGATCCGTCTCCTCCCTCCTCCCGATCGCGCGGCGGAGGGAACACCACTTCCACCCAAAAAAATCCGTCGCGGAGCAAAAGTCTCGCTGCCTGTCATTCATCAGGTCGGCGAAATATAAAATCTTGATTTCGCATGCCTGAATGTCACGAAGACTAGGCGTCCGAAAACTGAATCTGACGTTCGACGTCAACAGAGAGGGGGATCTGCGCCGTGCCGCGTCTGAAAGGAAAGATTGCCTCTTTCCTTTTCATGACGCAAAGGAGAGCTGGCAGAAAGAGCGTGAATCTTCGAGTGGCCATTCCACGACACAGGCTTGCGCAATGAGACGGTCTTGAGCAATTCGCATTGTGGAAACGAAGGACAATGTTGTCATATTATTGACCATTCACAAAGGAAAGTTGAGAGAAGAAATTCCCATATCGCAATTTAATAATGTATATACCCTATCTGAATATTATGTACTTCCCACTTATGACGAGAACTGGATTTCATTACGCATCTTCAACACATTAGCCATATGTACAAGTAAGTTCAGGGAGAAATCAGCCAATGTCCATCCATAAAGTAAAATGTATTTTAAATTCTTGGTAAATCAGAACGGTTCAAACGAAAAAATCTTCATAGAATATAAAAAGCAAAAAAACGTAAAAACAGGCGCTGTGCTGCGCAAGGAAAGCGGCGCTTAATGATGCTTAATGGCACATCAACGGCATGATTAACTGAAAGAAGCAACACAAACAAAGAGCGAACATTAATGAGCTCAAAAACACGGAGCGCTATGAACTATTAGGGGCATCAAATACCTGACATTTGTATGTGCGGAAGCTTTCGAACTTTCTCAGCCCCAGCGACGCCGTCGCTACGCTTTGAAGGCGTCAAGAAACGAAACAAGGACCCCAAGGGCCCGCAACCGTTCCCGCCTCTTCGGCGCCCCCGCAACCACCAGCGACTCATCCCCACGGCCTTTGTCGCTGTCACCGTCGCCGCGAAATAACTCATAAACGCGAAAGAAATGTATTGAGAAGTCTCCGCGGTCCCAAAAGATCGTCTCGTCCGACTCTAATGGGGCTTGAAGAGAGCACTCAACTCCTTTCTTGGGGGCTTTCAAGGAAAGGCTCACCTAACCCGCGAGACATTTCTCCAGAGTGCAAGTGCCGAGTCGCGCCAGCAGTAGTAGCAGAAGCAGCAGCGCAGCTCGTCTCCATACAAAAGGCGTCGAACCACGAAGCGTCACGAAAATGTATACTCTTTATCTATTGTAGGACTTCTATGCACAGTGCGCTTAAGAGCCACTCACGGAAGTGGCTATCGGCTAATCTTTTACATGGACGTGGAACGTTGTAAAATTCGCAACCGCAGCAAATTGTTGGAAGATATGTGACACTCGTGAGGAGTCACAATTAGAGCACAGTCCCTGCATGTACGTAAAATAAAAAAAAACAATTATTTTCGCCTAACAACTTGCAGATGTAAACATTTTAATGAGATATACAATTCCTTGAATGATGTTACAAATGAATTAAAAATAATTAAACAATCTCCAACCAACTCTAGATATTGACATTTCTCTTTTTTATTTAATTTAACACATACTCTAAATGAATGCTAGTGAATAATTAGTGCTAAGTTTCTGCATTGTAAACATATCTGCAATTAACGTTTTGAAATGTACCTGATAATCACCTGAATATATTCGGCATACAACATTTTTAATGCACTTACGAAATTTTGAAATACCGATTAAAGGAAATACACACTTCTTCATCAATTGCAACGGTATTGAAAATGTATATTCGTGTTGAACTTCAATCTTTTTTGAAGACAAGGAACACAGTTTCTCTCCACAAAAAGTTCGCTAATCCCTGAGCTCGCAAGGCAGCCTCGCGAACCGCCACTGGCGGCGACCGCATCCGCCTGGAGGTCGCGGGTGCGAAGCCAGGGCCGGGGCCGGGCCGTTTCCGCTGCGCTCTTCACACCGCATCACGAAGCACACGGTAAGGCCCACAGTAGCGGAACAATTGCAACACGATGCCTGACGAAACGCAATTTACCCGTCCGAGGCTTTTTCACCGGCAATCCGGCCGCCTGATGAAATTCAATTAAACGACAAAGAGGGGCAGCATTCTTCAAGGAACAAAACGCCGTCCCACACTAAAAACCACATCCTCCTAGTTTTGACACGAAAAAACAACAACAAGAAGGCATTTCCACCGTATTTTAATTTATGCGAAAACTCTTGTTATGCGCCGAACGGGGAGGCGTACGTTCACCTACATGAGAATGAAAAGCAAGCCCTGCGGCACGCCCCACGCCCAGGCCCCCTTCGCACCTGGGAGCCGAGCGGTGGCGCCAGCATCGTTTCGACGATTGGCGAAGAGCTGCGCTCGAGTAATTTCGGGCGCCACAATGGAGGAGAAGTAAAACGGTTGAGTGTGTTGTCATCGCGGAGAGGCAAAGACCCGCCAGGCGTGGTGGAGCGCCAGCTACCCCCGTCGGATTCCATTAACTTTCCCATCAAGCGGCAGAAACACGCGGGAGCGCGCGGGGGCGGGGAGGCGGGGGCGGTCACGCCGCCCATTGACGGACGCACAGTGGGGCGGAATGACACGGAAGGCGCGCACAGCATTCTTTCACTAACTTACAAACAAGCGTTTCAAATAATAAAAACATTTTAAAATGTACATCTCCAGCACCTGTAAATAAAAATTAAATACATGTTCATTTTTCAATTTTCTTCCTAGTTTATGTAGACTTCAAAGGTGAAGTACGTTCCTTATAGTGATATTTTTACACCCAGTACAAAAAACATTACAAAAGGTTTTTACACATTTTCCTGTGTCCCTTTTGTGCCAGAGCTTCGTGGCGAAATTCAATTTCTCCTTGACTTTGTACGATTCCATGAAATGCAATGACTGACTTTGAAAACTGAACTATATTTTTATCCTTACTGCTACGCCGACCGTCTTGTCGATCTGAATAACGCAGGCGACTGCTGCAGCAACCGCTATTTGGACTGGAGTTGTGGGTTCGAATTTCTGCCGAAGACATGGTTGTTGCGATTGTAGCTATTCTTAGCTATAATCGCAACAACCATGTAAAGAAAAAATTACAACAAAGCGAACAAATCTTAAATAATAATCTCAAAGCATCCTTCATTTCTTCAAAAGTTCAGCATATTTAATTAATTAACTGTACTTGGTCAATAACAACCCATCAGAATTAAGGCACACGAAGGACACCAATTACAATTTTCTTCTTGCAAAGCAATAATCTCGCTTATCTCAGAGGAGGATGACATTTCAAAGTTCCATTTAACCCATTTGTTTTCTGCCGTTCATGTTTTGCTCTCTCAGGCGAATTTGAGTTCCATTGAAGATGCGCGTGCTAGTGGAACGTGTGTGTAGGGGGAGGGGAAGGCAGAATGGTCTGCCGATGAGCATTGGCGGCGCCGACGTTCACTTCGCCAGCCTTTGGGAAGCCCGCGATTGCACCCCTTTATTATCTGTCCCTCTCATCACCCTTCCCAGTTAATCTCCTTTTACTTTTAGCCTTCCGAAAGGCTTAGCATTTGCATCGCTAACGATGAGACGGAAAGGGAAACGAGGAAACCATGCAGTTTAATCTATATCCAAAATTACCGAATTAAGTTTTAATGTCACAAACTTTTATTTGGTGATTTCCAACGTTGGCAGCGTTTCAACGTTGCTTGAGAAGACATACAAATGCTTTTTGAAAACAAATGACGGGTCTATTTCCATCTACTCCAGTTAGGCTCATAACCACAATGCCTCGAGATCTGTTACGGACAAAGGAATCCAAACGGGATACAATCGGGCGACCCCCTTGCGAAAGAGCAATGTCTCCCCGGACGCAATCCAGTTGTGCTTTTTTGGAGGAAGAAGGAAGAGGCTCAGGAGATTTTGACCGCGGGATGCAATCGGGAAACGTCTCATTCGACCCGCGTTGCCCAGGAGCGGCGGCGGTGACGGTCGCCGATGGTGGCGGTCGGCCGGGCGTCGGACCGCGACGCGAGGGCATCGCTGCGCCAAGTACTTCGTCGCGCGTTAGACCGAGGTTGATGGGATAACGGATGGTTTAGTGCGGTGCGATACTTCGCCGTCATTACGCTCGCTGTGCTTATCTAGGTTGCCTAGACAATGCGCTTTGTTTTATTAATTTCTTTAGTACTGCAATCACTGGATTTACGATGCTACTGCTACGCCGATGATCCGGATTAATTGCGCCCGGACCCCTTTCGGATTACCAAATTGTACGAACTATCGAAATGAACCTATAAATGTAGGCGTCTTCAAAGTAAAAAAGGTGCTTATATACAGAAGTGGAGCGGATGAATAAAACCATTATTTCCTTCAAGTTTTTAATTACAGAAATATCAAAATATTTTTGAGCAATCAATTTGTTTAAAAAAAATATTAAGTCGTGTAGATACCGCATTTCGTAATTATCTAGGTAAAGTATTTATTGTGGGGAGTAAAACTCGCACGAAATGGAGTCCGGATAATCAGCGGTACGAATCTTTAAAGTCCGAATTATTGACACTCTATTGTATTTATCTTCTTAATGCGGCACTTCAGACAATTCAGCAAATGCCATTCTACAACGTCGTCGTGTGAGTGCTTGTAGAAGTGTGAATCTCCAAAAAGAAAAGTAAAACAATTAATAAATCATTGCATGAAGCTTTTAAAATGTTCTTCTTGAATTATCTACTTCAACCGACCCATCCAACAAGTCTAACATTAACTGCAACTGGAACATTAGTGATCCGAATGTGAGCTCCTAAAAGCCACTAAAGGGGGCTTTGATGTCACCGCACCTCCGGTACCAAGAAGGGGGACTGAAAATTATGCCAAGTTGCCCCGCAAGGATTTTCTTCAAAGGGCTCACAACGCCTGGGGCCTTCAAAGGGCTAGTACACACTGATACGAACTCCGTGTTGAAATTTCTGTTAACAACCTAATAATGCCTCTGCGTTTAGGTACATAATGCATAGAATACCGTATTTGACGAGGGATAATTCCATGAACCTTCGAGGGAGAAACTTAAGACAGGATTTAACCAAGTATGCAGGGATTTAGGATTTATGAGCGAACGCACACAATCAATGGCTAGAAGCAGTACCTACACTTCTGAGTAGTGTCTTTTGAAAGAGCTTTTCATCGTATTATTCTTCAAATAGGCAGAATAGAAATTAGCTCCTTCAGTAGGCACACATGTTTTGTGTGAGAGACTCTTCATACTATGTATATGTGTGTGAGAGCGAGAGAGAGACAGAGTGAGAGGAAGAGAGAGAAAGAGAGAGAGAAGAGAGAGAGAGAGAGAAAGAGAGAGAGAGAAAGAGAGAGAGAGAGAGAGAAGAGAGAGAGAGAGAGAAGAGAGCGAGAGAGAGAAAGAGATCTCGAATTATTTTACATCAGCACTACTTTCAATATTGAAATGTTAAAATACAATTTACAAGTTCTTTGTAATTCCACAGGAAAGCAGATGACATTTTTTTCAAAAGAACTCATGGGGTAGAATGATATGAACATAGATTTTTAAATTTTTTCTGCAACTTACGAAAGCAATATCAAAGATTTGCGACCTTCAGGAAAACGAAGATTCTCTCATAATAGTGAGAGTGTTAGAACAGCAGAGCTATGTCATGACCTTTCCTTGACTTTTTATCGTCCACGCACAAACTTCTGCACAAAAAAGCAATGCCTCAGACCACTCCACTAACAAACCAATTCACGAAGCAGTTCTATTCAAACCCATCGTAGACCCGCCTTACGTCCGCCACGTAGCACGTCTTTGTGCAGGTGCCGCAGTCACGTTCGCCCGAAAGCAACATCTTCACGTACTACACAAAATCACACAGAGGAGCGTGCGGTTAGCTACTGGGCGGTCGCGAGCCGCCACTCGACGAAATGTGTGGAAGTGTGGGCGACGGGGGCGGCGATGGCGCGGAGGTAGAACTAAGCACGAGGATCTGATTGCGTCGTCATCGCTGCTACTGCAGACCCGTCATTACATGAGAAGCAGCCAGGCGGCAATTTGCTCCTCCTCCTCCTCCGGAGAAAGAAGGCAGGGCGAGCGGACGCCACTCTCGTCTTATTAGGAGGACATTGTCTACCGGAGATGTCCTTTCCAAGGCCGACCACCTCGGCAAGCTGCAGAAAGAAGAGTTTTTCAGATCTCCACCACGACTTTGCCAACAAGCTCGGGCAACTTCTGAATAGGGACGTTCTTCAGGAAACTTCGTTCACGGAATACTGTAATCATAACCGCATAAAACTTTTACAATGTCTCACTTTGAAGACCGAAAGCAGGGTTTTGCTTGACAATCTACGTCAGAAATAGACAAATGAAATGCCCTGAAATAAATTGATCAGAAACCAACTTTAGAAATTCAATATGTTAGTGCGGTATATGAAATACTACTCCTATATCCGCAGTCTACTCCATCACATTTTTTAAACACTCTTCTCCTAGCTAATAATATTCATATCGTGGATTTTCAAAATTTTCACACATATTAATTAACAGGCACTACATATTAAGTGTACTATTCCAATAATAATAATAATAATAATAATAATAATAATAATAATAATACAGTAATTAATATACACAGATTTATCATTTTTCTTTTGTGCAGTGTTTACAGAAAAACGAAAAAAAATGAGTTGAATCTTATATCGATAATAAACAAGGACGTTTAAAATAAGTAAATTTGTTATATTCGTGAGTCTACTCTGCAAGCTCAAACAAGTGAACACGAACGCATATGCATTCAGGAACAGAATCAGAGAGTTACGAAACAATACCGAATCCGCAATGTGACACCGAATCACCTCGGGCCGAAATTCAATTTGCTGATCCGGCAAAGTCGGGCGCTGGACGCGAAAAAGAGCGGCGCGCCCGTAAAGAAATCCAAAACGAGGAACGAGTTCTTTTTACGCGGGGCGCAACCGCGGGCACGTCGCGCGCGAAGCGACCGGCGATTCGTTCCACGGACCGATACGTCCGGTGGGAATCACCAGGGATGGGTTCGCGACAGTGACGAAGCGATGTAATCTGGGTCTTGGTACATGATACTTCTTACTGGTGGAGCTAGTTTTTTTGGACAAAAAGCAACTAACAAAAAATTTCGTGGAGAAAAATAACGCGTGGTTTAGAACTACAAAGTATACGAATGCGTCCCCGGTGAGAAAAAATTTAATATCATATATCAACATCGTGGGGGCAAAAAATGTATTATAATGCGGCTGATTCCCCTAGAATACATTCAACACAATGTACGCGCTCCGCTCTAAATAAGTTACAACTATTCAAATTATAAGGAGTTTTTTTAATATTAAAAAGTTAGAAATATCAGGAATAAAAAAATGCAGAGATGAATATTGTGTTATGAAAAGTAAGGAAAGAATTATGTCTTTTCTCCACAGAAACAGAATAGTTGTATTAATAAAATAGAAATTACCCAGTAGTTTTCTGAAAACTCACAACTTAATAAATAACTGCGTGGATGTCAATATTTGTTAAACTATATTAATGAGCCGATACAGAAAAATCAAACTGTTCCCACTACAGTTAGGTCGGATGCAAATTAAAGGTTTCATTAGGGTATTAATTTCCCGCGAACGCAGCGCAGCAGTTTCAATCACTTTTATTTTCACCGGAGAACAGAAATTATGTTAATTTATTTGCTCAATAATTTGAACTGAATTCTACCTTGAACTGAAAGTGTCATCACCAAACGTTAGTTGCCTACATGCAGACTAGATTACATTTGTGGCTAGCAAAATTAGAGTAGGAAGCACGCAAGCAAACGATCTCGAACGTCTGCCTAGGCAAACATGGACGAGGAGGCCTGAGCGGGTGGGGGTGGGGGGGAGCAGTATTTGCATTGTCCCATGGGGGTAGACAACGAAACAACACGCTTTCAGCGGCGCGAACGATTTCATTGAGGTTAATACCGCGGCGGCGTCGCGCACGAGTTAAGCACCTGTTGCGCGACGCCGCGCCGCCCTCCTCGCTCACCCACTCGCCCGCCCACTCGCATGGATGAATAGGCCGTCGAGTGACGTAATACCGGCAAGCTACGTACCCAGGCGCTGGGCCAGAATGCAGGGCGGGATGACGTTAGCTATATGACTGGATAGCTGGGATCAGGAGGCGGAGGAGCGGCGAAGCTGGAATGGATAGTTGCTAGCGAGGAAGAAGGATGGCGGTGTGGGAAGGAAGGGAGATGCTGAGATACGCGGAAAGAGTGTCATAAAGGTGAGATGATATCAGGTTGTTTGGGATTGGAGGAGACAAAAAATTGGGTGTTGAGGTGCGAAACGCGAGAAAAGCCTACAGATGCAGATAAGCTAGAACTAAAATTCCAACGATAGATGTGTTCCGCTGGGGCAGGAACACGCGATATTGTGAGAGATAAAATACAGTGTATTAAATCTACATAGCAGGAGATAACAAACAAGCAACATATACTTAAGGGGAACCAGGAGGGGGCGAAACTGAAGCGAAGAAATACAAATGGTCATGAGAATGGTAGCAATAAAGCTGCGCAAAAAGAAATACGAAGTCAAAAGGAAGTAACACTATATATTCACTCAAGTATCATGAGGTAAATCTCACGGCACAAAAGGTGCATCGTCGAGTCACAATGGCAGCAAAGCACCAGTAAAGCAAGAATCGCCAAAGGAATGCCGCGTCAAGCAATGATACGGATCAACCAATAACGATAGCGGGGTACAGATGTGGCTCCCGGAAGCACGCAGATGCGCAAAGGACCACCAAAACAGTCCGGGGACCGACCGTCGGAAGAGCAAGGCCGGGTCGGGGCGCGGCGCGACGCTGCGCCAAGCGGCGCGCGGGCGGGCAACAACGTCGTCGAGGCCAACCCCGCAGAACCTTGTATGATGTCATGGACACAATAGCAATCATTTGTCACGGCAGAGTCGCCGCATTCAATTACGACAAAGGCCGCGCTTCGCCGCGCCGCGTTCATTCGCGAATTGGATGGGGGCGCGCGCGAGAGAGCGAGCAAGCGGGCGAGCCAGCGCGCGCGCATGGGACGCCGCTCGCGAGTGCAACAGACGCCGCTGCCGCCGCCGACGCCGCGCACTTGTTCGCCGCGAAATGCCGTCGTCTGCTCGAACAACGAGCTTACAGACGCCGCTGCAGCAGCAGCGCTTGCATGCGGCGGGGCGCTTGCAACAACGCGCACAAATGTCTAGTGCGGGGGGGGGGGCAAGGGGCGGAGGAGGATACGTTCGCCTCGCGCGCATTGTCCGCCCTTACTAAGGATGAATGTGTTGAGTGTCTGAGACGAATGTACACCGCCACGACACTAATAGCCCTGTCGTCCGCGAGCCAACAATATTAAGGAGATTGAAGCAGGGGTGTATTCCGACCATTAAGTACAAATGAGGAAGAGATGAATTTCTAGGTGTCGAAAGAGAACAACAAAAGACATCGATGGTATAGCTTGAGCCCCCTTTATGATTGGCACACAACGGACACACCTACGGACACCAGTTTGCCTCCACAATGGCCAACCGTATTTCTTAACGGTCTCCCCTCGGAAAAAGGATCTTACTGGAAAAGGCACATGCCGTGATGCAGCATCGGAGACAATACAAGAAGTGGATTGTCCCAGCTTGGAACCTCCTGGAATCAGCGCCGAAACCTCGATTGAGAAACGACCGGTGTTCGACCCGTGAAACATTATCGTCGATTGAGGGCGGCTCCAGGAGACAAGAAGTAGATTTCTTCCGAGGAGAAGAGTGATAAAAAACACTCGAAGCAAGTTCAGCAAATGGTTACATGGCCCTTAGTGGGCGTTACACTATCACCTTACAATTGAACATCCTGTTTCTTTTTGGTTCCAGGAATGTTCTCACGCATTTAATTTTGAACCGACATCGTAAAAAGGCGGAAATGTCACTGCTGATATTTTCACATTTCCGGCTTTAAGGTTATTCGAAGCATGAAAACCGGTTGCGTGAGACCCACGCGTCCTGATGAGCTATCGATAAGCCATCCACTCGCACTTCCTTACTCTTTTGCCAAGATGAACACGGACGAGAACACAAAACGCTGGGCCGCCTTCGGTATCAGATTCAGATACATCACGTTTGTTTAGATGGTCTACATTCATCGCAACAGCATCGGACATAAAGAACACCAAAACCCAACAAGCGTGCTTTTCGCTTTAATTAAAACGTAGATGTAATCTTAATATTCCGCTGCATATTGCATGAAAATAGGATTCTCGTATGAAATTCACACACGCATATGAGAAACGTTTCCAGGAGATGGGCCATTTTTAATGGAACTCATTATTTGACTACTTAAAGAGAATGT
This sequence comes from Acheta domesticus, assembly GCA_031308135.1. Taxonomy (NCBI): domain Eukaryota; kingdom Metazoa; phylum Arthropoda; class Insecta; order Orthoptera; family Gryllidae; genus Acheta; species Acheta domesticus. Next base: position 129,969,145 of record JAHLJT010009436.1, on the reverse strand, counting down.
TACATAAATATCTACGTTGTCTTTTATCCATATTCAGAGTTCATCATCGCACACAATTCAAATGATTTTTGGCCAGATACTGTATTATTTAGAGGGCCTTCCTTAGAAAAATCAAAGGAATTTCAACAACCCAAATAAACGATAAGTAAGTATCAACAAACAAATGACTTCGTACTATATTTTACC